>CAWVNZ010002397.1:0-371029 GCA_963930735.1 Dioctria linearis | reverse complement strand
TCAAATCCGCCAGGGATTGCCTTTTCTATAGTAAATTATTCAAAAAATAATTTTCAACTGTCGCAAATTTTAAATTCGCCAGGGATTGCCTTTTCTATAGTAAATTTTGCAAAAAAATAATTTTTTACTGTCGCAAATTTCAAATCCGCCAGGGATTGCCTTTTCTATAGTAAATTATTCAAAAAATAATTTTCAATTGTCGCAAATTTTAATTACGCCAGGGATTGCCTTTTCTATAGTAAACTTTTCAAAAAATAATTTTCATCTGTCGCAAATTTTAATTGCGCCAGGGATTGCCTTTTCTATAGTAAATTTTGCAAAAAATAATTTTCAACTGTCGCAAATATTAATTGCGCCAGGGATTGCCTTTTCTATAGTAAACTTTTCAAAAAATAATTTTCAACTGTCGCAAATTTTAATTGCGCCAGGGATTGCCTTTTCTATAGTAAACTTTTCAAAAAATAATTTTCAACTGTCGCAAATTTCAAATCCGCCAGGGATTGCCTTTTCTATAGTAAATTATTCAAAAAATAATTTTTTACTGTCGCAAATTTCAAATCCGCCAGGGATTGCCTTTTCTATAGTAAATTATTCAAAAAATAATTTTTTACTGTCGCAAATTTCAAATCCGCCAAGGATTGCCTTTTCTATAGTAAATTATTCAAAAAATAATTTTCAACTGTCGCAAATTTTAATTACGCCAGGGCTTGCCCTTTCTATAGTAAACTTTTCAAAAAATAATTTTCAACTGTCGCAAATTTTAATTGCGCCAGGGATTGCCTTTTCTATAGTAAATTTTGCAAAAAATAATTTTCAACTGTCGCAAATTTTAATTGCGCCAGTGATTGCCTTTTCTATAGTAAACTTTTCAAAAAATAATTTTCAACTGTCGCAAATTTCAAATCCGCCAGGGATTGCCTTTTCTATAGTAAACTTTTCAAAAAATAATTTTCAACTGTCGCAAATTTTAATTGCGCCAGGGATTGCCTTTTCTATAGTAAATTTTGCAAAAAATAATTTTCAACTGTCGCAAATTTTAATTGCGCCAGGGATTGTCTTTTCTATAGTAAACTTTTCAAAAAATAATTTTCAACTGTCGCAAATTTTAAATATCCCAGGGATTGCCTTTTCTATAATAAATTATTCAAAAAATAATTTTCAACTGTCGCAAATTTTAAATACGCCAGGGATTGCCTTTTCTATAGTAAATTATTCAAAAAATAATTTTCTACTGTCGCAAATTTTAAATATCCCAGGGATTGCCTTTTCTATAGTAAATTATTCAAAAAATAATTTTCAACTGTCGCAAATTTTAATTACGCCAGAGATTGCCTTTTCTATAGTAAATTATTCAAAAAATAATTTTCAACTGTCGCAAATTTTAATTACGCCAGGGATTGCCTTTTCTATAGTAAATTTTGCAAAAAAATAATTTTTTACTGTCGCAAATTTCAAATCCGCCAGGGATTGCCTTTTCTATAGTAAATTATTCAAAAAATAATTTTCAATTGTCGCAAATTTTAATTACGCCAGGGATTGCCTTTTCTATAGTAAACTTTTCAAAAAATAATTTTCATCTGTCGCAAATTTTAATTGCGTCAGGGATTGCCTTTTCTATAGTAAATTTTGCAAAAAATAATTTTCAACTGTCGCAAATATTAATTGCGCCAGGGATTGCCTTTTCTATAGTAAACTTTTCAAAAAATAATTTTCAACTGTCGCAAATTTTAATTGCGCCAGGGATTGCCTTTTCTATAGTAAACTTTTCAAAAAATAATTTTCAACTGTCGCAAATTTCAAATCCGCCAGGGATTGCCTTTTCTATAGTAAATTATTCAAAAAATAATTTTTTACTGTCGCAAATTTCAAATCCGCCAGGGATTGCCTTTTCTATAGTAAATTATTCAAAAAATAATTTTTTACTGTCGCAAATTTCAAATCCGCCAGGGATTGCCTTTTCTATAGTAAATTATTCAAAAAATAATTTTCAATTGTCGCAAATTTTAATTACGCCAGGGATTGCCTTTTCTATAGTAAACTTTTCAAAAAATAATTTTCATCTGTCGCAAATTTTAATTGCGCCAGGGATTGCCTTTTCTATAGTAAATTTTGCAAAAAATAATTTTCAACTGTCGCAAATATTAATTGCGCCAGGGATTGCCTTTTCTATAGTAAACTTTTCAAAAAATAATTTTCAACTGTCGCAAATTTTAATTGCGCCAGGGATTGCCTTTTCTATAGTAAACTTTTCAAAAAATAATTTTCAACTGTCGCAAATTTCAAATCCGCCAGGGATTGCCTTTTCTATAGTAAATTATTCAAAAAATAATTTTTTACTGTCGCAAATTTCAAATCCGCCAGGGATTGCCTTTTCTATAGTAAATTATTCAAAAAATAATTTTTTTACTGTCGCAAATTTCAAATCCGCCAGGGATTGCCTTTTCTATAGTAAATTATTCAAAAAATAATTTTCAACTGTCGCAAATTTTAATTACGCCAGGGATTGGCCTTTCTATAGTAAACTTTTCAAAAAATAATTTTCAACTGTCGCAAATTTTAATTGCGCCAGGGATTGCCTCTTCTATAGTAAATTTTGCAAAAAATAATTTTCAACTGTCGCAAATTTTAATTGCGCCAGTGATTGCCTTTTCTATAGTAAACTTTTCAAAAAATTATTTTCAACTGTCGCAAATTTCAAATCCGCCAGGGATTGCCTTTTCTATAGTAAACTTTTCAAAAAATAATTTTCAACTGTCGCAAATTTTAATTGCGCCAGGGATTGCCTTTTCTATAGTAAATTTTGCAAAAAATAATTTTCAACTGTCGCAAATTTTAATTGCGCCAGGGATTGTCTTTTCTATAGTAAACTTTTCAAAAAATAATTTTCAACTGTCGCAAATTTTAAATATCCCAGGGATTGCCTTTTCTATAATAAATTATTCAAAAAATAATTTTCAACTGTCGCAAATTTTAAATACGCCAGGGATTGCCTTTTCTATAGTAAATTATTCAAAAAATAATTTTCTACTGTCGCAAATTTTAAATATCCCAGGGATTGCCTTTTCTATAGTAAATTATTCAAAAAATAATTTTCAACTGTCGCAAATTTTAATTACGCCAGAGATTGCATTTTCTATAGTAAATTATTCAAAAAATAATTTTCAACTGTCGCAAATTTTAATTACGCCAGGGATTGCCTTTTCTATAGTAAATTTTGCAAAAAAATAATTTTTTACTGTCGCAAATTTTAAATATCCCAGGGATTGCCTTTTCTATAGTAAATTATTCAAAAAATAATTTTATACTGTCGCAAATTCTAATTGCGCCAGGGATTGCCTTTTCTATAGTAAATTATTCAAAAAATAATTTTATACTGTCGCAAATTTTAATTACGCCAGGGATTGCCTTTTCTATAGTAAATTATTCAAAAAATAATTTTTTACTGTCGCAAATTTTAATTACGCCAGGGATTGCCTTTTCTATAGTAAATTATTCAAAAAATAATTTTCAACTGTCGCAAATTTCAAATCCGCCAGGGATTGCTTTTTCTATAGTAAATTATTCAAAAAATAATTTTCAACTGTCGAAAATTTCAAATCCGCCAGGGATAGCCTTTTCTATAGTAAATTTTGCAAAAAATAATTTTCAACTGTCGCAAATTTTAATTACGCCAGGGATTGCCTTTTCTATAGTAAACTTTTCAAAAAATAATTTTCAACTGTCGCAAATTTCAAATCCGCCAGGGATTGGCTTTTCTATAGTAAATTTTGCAAAAAATAATTTTCAACTGTCGCAAATTTTAATTACGCCAGTAATTGCCTTTTCTACAGTAAATTATTCAAAAAACAATTTTTTACTGTCGCAAATTTTAATTACGCCAGGGATTGCCTTTTCTATAGTAAATTATTCAAAAAATAATTTTCTACTGTCGCAAATTTCAAATCCGCCAGGGATTGCCTTTTCTATAGTAAATTATTCAAAAAATAATTTTTTACTATCGCAAGTTTTAATTGCGCCAGGGATTGCCTTTTCTATAGTAAATTATTCAAAAAATAATTTTATACTGTCGCAAATTTTAATTGCGCCAGGGATTGCCTTTTCTATAGTAAATTATTCAAAAAATAATTTTCTACTGTCGCAAATTTTAATTGCGCCAGGGATTGCCTTTTCTATAGTAAATTATTCAAAAAATAATTTTTTACTGTCGCAAATTTTAATTACGCCAGGCATTGCCTTTTCTATAGTAAATTATTCAAAAAATAATTTTCTACTGTCGCAAATTTTAATTGCGCCAGGGATTGCCTTTTCTATAGTAAATTATTCAAAAAATAATTTTCAACTGTCGCAAATTTTAATTACGCCAGGGATTGCCTTTTCTATAGTAAATTATTCAAAAAATAATTTTCAACTGTCGCAAATTTCAAATCCGCCAGGGATTGCCTTTTCTATAGTAAATTATTCAAAAAATAATTTTCAACTGTCGCAAATTTCAAATCCGCCAGGGATTGCCTTTTCTATAGTAAATTATTCAAAAAATAATTTTATACTGTTGCAAATTTTAATTGCGCCAGGGATTGCCTTTTCTATAGTAAATTATTCAAAAAATAATTTTCAACTGTCGCAAATTTTAATTACGCCAGGGATTGCCTTTTCTATAGTAAATTATTCAAAAAATAATTTTCAACTGTCGCAAATTTTAATTACGCCAGGGATTGCCTTTTCTATAGTAAATTTTGCAAAAAATAATTTTCTACTGTCGCAAATTTTAATTACGCCAGGGATTGCCTTTTCTATAGTAAATTATTCAAAAAATAGTTTTTTACTGTCGCAAATTTTAAGTGCGCCAGGGATTGCCTTTTCTATAGTAAATTTTGCAAAAAATAATTTTCTACTGTCGCAAATTTTAATTACGCCAGGGATTGCCTTTTCTATAGTAAATTATTCAAAAAATAATTTTCAACTGTCGAAAATTTTAATTGCGCCAGAGATTGCCTTTTCTATAGTAAATTATTAAAAAAATAATTTTATACTGTCGCAAATTTTAATTACGCCAGGGATTGCCTTTTCTATAGTAAATTATTCAAAAACTAATTTTTTACTGTCGCAAATTTTAATTACGCCAGGGATTGCCTTTTCTATAGTAGATTATTCAAAAAATAATTTTTTACTGTCGCAAATTTTAAGTGCGCCAGGGATTGCCTTTTCTATAGTAAATTATTCAAAAAATAATTTTTTACTATCGCAAATTTTAAGTGCGCCAGGGATTGCCTTTTCTATAGTAAATTATTCAAAAAATAATTTTATAATGTCGCAAATTTTAACTACGCCAGGGATTGCCTTTTCTATAGTAAATTATTCAAAAAATAATGTTCTACTGTCGCAAATTTTAATTACTCCAGGGATTGCCTTTTCTATAGTAAATTATTCAAAAAATAATTTCCTACTGTCGCAAATTTTAATTACGCCAGGGATTGCCTTTTCTATAGTAAATTATTCAAAAAATAAATTTCAACTGTCGCAAATTTTAATTGCGCCAGGGATTGCCTTTTCTATAGTAAATTATTCAAAAAATAATTTTCTACTGTCGCAAATTTTAATTACGCCAGGGATTGCCTTTTCTATAGTAAATTATTCAAAAAATAATTTTCAACTGTCGCAAATTTTAATTGCTCCAGGGATTGCCTTTTCTACAGTAAATTATTCAAAAAATATTTTTTTACAGTCGCAAATTTTAAATACGCCAGGGATTGCCTTTTCTATAGTAAATTATTCAAAAAATAATTTTCAACTGTCGCAAATTTTAACTGCGCCAGGGATTGCCTTTTCTACAGTAAATTATTCAAAAAATAATTTTATACTGTCGCAAATTTTAATTGCGCCAGGGATTGCCTTTTCTATAGTAAATTATTCAAAAAATAATTTTCAACTGTCGCAAATTTCAAATCCGCCAGGGATTGCCTTTTCTATAGTAAATTATTCAAAAAATAATTTTTTACTGTCGCAAATTTTAAGTGCGCCAGGGATTGCCTTTTCTATAGTAAATTATTCAAAAAATAATTTTATAATGTCGCAAATTTTAACTACGCCAGGGATTGCCTTTTCTATAGTAAATTATTCAAAAAATAATGTTCTACTGTCGCAAATTTTAATTACTCCAGGGATTGCCTTTTCTATAGTAAATTATTCAAAAAATAATTTCCTACTGTCGCAAATTTTAATTACGCCAGGGATTGCCTTTTCTATAGTAAATTATTCAAAAAATAATTTTATACTGTTGCAAATTTTAATTGCGCCAGGGATTGCCTTTTCTATAGTAAATTATTCAAAAATAATTTTCAACTGTCGCAAATTTTAATTACGCCAGGGATTGCCTTTTCTATAGTAAATTATTCAAAAAATAATTTTCAACTGTCGCAAATTTTAATTACGCCAGGGATTGCCTTTTCTATAGTAAATTATTCAAAAAATAATTTTTTACTGTCGCAAATTTTAAGTGCGCCAGGGATTGCCTTTTCTATAGTAAATTTTGCAAAAAATAATTTTCTACTGTCGCAAATTTTAATTACGCCAGGGATTGCCTTTTCTATAGTAAATTATTCAAAAAATAATTTTATACTGTCGCAAATTTTAATTACGCCAGGGATTGCCTTTTCTATAGTAAATTATTCAAAAACTAATTTTTTACTGTCGCAAATTTTAATTACGCCAGGGATTGCCTTTTCTATAGTAGATTATTCAAAAAATAATTTTTTACTGTCGCAAATTTTAAGTGCGCCAGGGATTGCCTTTTCTATAGTAAATTATTCAAAAAATCATTTTTTACTCTCGCAAATTTTAAGTGCGCCAGGGATTGCCTTTTCTATAGTAAATTTTTCAAAAAATAATTTTCAACTGTCGCAAATTTTAATTACGCCAGGGATTGCCTTTTCTATAGTAAACTTTTCAAAAAATAATTTTCTACTGTCGCAAATTTTAATTACGCCAGGTATTGCTTTTTCTATAGTAAATTATTCAAAAAATAATTTTCTACTGTCGCAAATTTTAATTACGCCAGGGATTGCCTTTTCTATAGTAAATTATTCAAAAAATAATTTTCAACTGTCGCAAATTTTAATTACGCCAGGGATTGCCTTTTCTATAGTAAATTATTCAAAAAATAATTTTCTACTGTCGCAAATTTTAATTACGCCAGGGATTGCCTTTTCTATAGTAAATTATTCAAAAAATAATTTTCAACTGTCGCAAATTTTAATTGCGCCAGGGATTGCCTTTTCTACAGTAAATTATTCAAAAAATATTTTTTTACAGTCGCAAATTTTAAATACGCCAGGGATTGCCTTTTCTATAGTAAATTATTCAAAAAATAATTTTCTACTGTCGCAAATTTTAAATATACCAGGGATTGCCTTTTCTATAGTAAATTATTCAAAAAATAATTTTTTACTGTCGCAAATTTTAAGTGCGCCAGGGATTGCCTTTTCTATAGTAAATTATTCAAAAAATAATTTTTTACTCTCGCAAATTTCAATTTCGCCAGGTAAATTTTTCACAAATTAATTTTTTACTGTCGCAAATTTTAAATGCGCCAGGGATTGCCTTTTCTATAGTAAATTATTCAAAAAATAATGTTCTACTGTCGCAAATTTTAATTACTCCAGGGATTGCCTTTTCTATAGTAAATTATTCAAAAAATAATTTCCTACTGTCGCAAATTTTAATTACGCCAGGGATTGCCTTTTCTATAGTAAACTTTTCAAAAAATAATTTTCTACTGTCGCAAATTTTAATTACGCCAGGGATTGCCTTTTCTATAGTAAATTATTCAAAAAATAATTTTTTACTGTCGCAAATTTCAAATCCGCCATGGATTGCCTTTTCTATAGTAAATTATTCAAAAAATAATTTTTTACTATCGCAAGATTTAATTGCGCCAGGGATTGCCTTTTCTACAGTAAATTTTGCAAAAAATAATTTTTTACTGTCGCAAATTTTAATTGCGCCAGGGATTGCCTTTTCTATAGTAAACTTTTCAAAAAATAATTTTCTACTGTCGCAAATTTCAAATCCGCCAGGGATTGCCTTTTCTATATTAAATTATTCAAAAAATAATTTTATACTGTCGCAAATTTTAATTAAGCCAGGGATTGCCTTTTCTATAGTAAATTATTCAAAAAATAATTTTTTACTGTCGCAAATTTTAAATATCCCAGGGATTGCCTTTTCTATAGTAAATTATTCAAAAAATAATTTTATACTGTCGCAAATTTTAAATACGCCAGGGATTGCCTTTTCTATAGTAAATTTTGCAAAAAAAAATAATTTTTTACTGTCGCAAATTTCAAATCCGCCAGGGATTGCCTTTTCTATAGTAAATTATTCAAAAAATAATTTTATACTGTCGCAAATTTTAATTACGCCAGGGATTGCCTTTTCTATAGTAAATTATTCAAAAAATAATTTTCAACTGTCGGAAATTTTAAATACGCCAGGGATTGCCTTTTCTATAGTAAATTATTCAAAAAATAATTTTCTACTGTCGCAAATTTTAATTACGCCAGGGATTGCCTTTTCTATAGTAAATTATTCAAAAAATAATTTTCAACTGTCGCAAATTTTAATTACGCCAGGGATTGCCTTTTCTATAGTAAATTATTCAAAAAATAATTTTTTACTGTCGCAAATTTTAAATACGCCAGGGATTGCCTTTTCTATAGTAAATTATTCAAAAAATAATTTTCAACTGTCGCAAATTTTAATTGCGCCAGGGATTGCCTTTTCTATAGTAAATTATACAAAAAATAATTTTTTACTGTCGCAAATTTCAAATCCGCCAGGGATTGCCTTTTCTATAGTAAATTTTGCAAAAAAATATTTTTTTACTGTCGCAAATTTCAAATCCGCCAGGGATTGCCTTTTCTATATTAAATTATTGAAGAAATAATTTTATACTGTCGCAAATTTTAATTACGCCAGGGATTGCCTTTTCTATAGTAAATTATTCAAAAAATAATTTTCAACTGTCGCAAATTTTAAATGCGCCAGGGATTGCCTTTTCTATAGTAAATTATTCAAAAAATAATTTCCAACTGTCGCAAATTTTAATTACGCCAGGGATTGCCTTTTCTATAGTAAATTATTCAAAAAATAATTTTCAACTGTCGCAAATTTTAATTACGCCAGGGATTGCCTTTTCTATAGCAAATTATTCAAAAAATAATTTTCAACTGTCGCAAATTTTAATTGCGCCAGGGATTGCCTTTTCTATAGTAAATTATTCAAAAAACAATTTTCAACTGTCGCAAATTTTAATTGCGCCAGGGATTGCCTTTTCTATAGTAAATTATTCAAAAAATAATTTTCAACTGTCGCAAATTTTAATTGCGCCAGGGATTGCCTTTTCTATAGTAAATTATTCAAAAAATAATTTTCAACTGTCGCAAATTTTAATTACGCCAGGGATTGCCTTTTCTATAGTAAATTATTCACAAAATAATTTTCAACTGTCGCAAATTTTAATTGCGGCAGGGATTGCCTTTTCTATAGTAAATTATTCAAAAAATAATTTTCAACTGTCGCAAATTTTAATTGCGCCAGGGATTGCCTTTTCTATAGTAAATTATTCAAAAAATAATTTTCAACTGTCGCAAATTTTAATTACGCCAGGGATTGCCTTTTCTATAGTAAATTATTCAAAAAATAATTTTCTACTGTCGCAAATTGTAATTGCGCCAGGGATTGCCTTTTCTATAGTAAATTATTCAAAAAATAATTTTCTACTGTCGCAAATTTCAAATCCGCCAGGGATTGCCTTTTCTATAGTAAATTTTTCAAAAAATAATTTTTTACTGTCGCAAATTTTAAATACGCCAGGGATTGCCTTTTCTATACTAAATTTTGGAAAAAAATAATTTTTTACTGTCGCAAATTTTAAATATCCCAGGGATTGCCTTTTCTATAGTAAATTATTCAAAAAATAATTTTCAACTGTCGCAAATTTTAATTACGCCAGGGATTGCCTTTTCTATAGTAAATTATTCAAAAAATAATTTTCTACTGTCGCAAATTTTAATTACGCCAAGGATTGCCTTTTTTATAGTAAATTATTCAAAAAATAATTTTCAACTGTCGCAAATTTTAATTACGCCAGGGATTGCCTTTTCTATAGTAAATTATTCAAAAAGTAATTTTCTACTGTCGCAAATTTCAAATCCGCCAGGGATTGCCTTTTCTATAGTAAATCATTCAAAAAATAATTTTCAACTGTCGCAAATTTTAATTACGCCAGGGATTGCCTTTTCTATAGTAAATTATTCAAAAAATAATTTTCAACTGTCGCAAATTTTAATTACGCCAGGGATTGCCTTTTCTATAGTAAATTATTCAAAAAATAATTTTTTACTGTCGCAAATTTTAAATACGCCAGGGATTGCCTTTTCTATAGTAAATTATTCAAAAAATAATTTTCAACTGTCGCAAATTTTAATTGCGCCAGGGATTGCCTTTTCTATAGTAAATTATTCAAAAAATAATTTTTTACTGTCGCAAATTTCAAATCCGCCAGGGATTGCCTTTTCTATAGTAAATTTTGCAAAAAAATATTTTTTTACTCTCGCAAATTTCAAATCCGCCAGGGATTGCCTTTTCTATATTAAATTATTCAAAAAATAATTTTATACTGTCGCAAATTTTAATTACGCCAGGGATTGCCTTTTCTATAGTAAACTTTTCAAAAAATAATTTTCTACTGTCGCAAATTTCAAATCCGCCAGGGATTGCCTTTTCTATATTAAATTAATCAAAAAATAATTTTATACTGTCGCAAATTTTAATTACGCCAGGGATTGCCTTTTCTATAGTAAATTATTCAAAAAATAATTTTTTACTGTCGCAAATTTTAAATATCCCAGGGATTGCCTTTTCTATAGTAAATTATTCAAAAAATAATTTTATACTGTCGCAAATTTTAAATACGCCAGGGATTGCCTTTTCTATAGTAAATTTTGCAAAAAAAATAATTTTTTACTGTCGCAAATTTCAAATCCGCCAGGGATTGCCTTTTCTATAGTAAATTATTCAAAAAATAATTTTATACTGTCGCAAATTTTAATTACGCCAGGGATTGCCTTTTCTATAGTAAATAATTCAAAAAATAATTTTCAACTGTCGGAAATTTTAAATACGCCAGGGATTGCCTTTTCTATAGTAAATTATTCAAAAAATAATTTTCTATTGTCGCAAATTTTAATTACACCAGGGATTGCCTTTTCTATAGTAAATTATTCAAAAAATAATTTTCAACTGTCGCAAATTTTAATTACGCCAGGGATTGCCTTTTCTATAGTAAATTATTCAAAAAATAATTTTTTACTGTCGCAAATTTTAAATACGCCAGGGATTGCCTTTTCTATAGTAAATTATTCAAAAAATAATTTTCAACTGTCGCAAATTTTAATTGCGCCAGGGATTGCCTTTTCTATAGTAAATTATTCAAAAAATAATTTTTTACTGTCGCAAATTTCAAATCCGCCAGGGATTGCCTTTTCTATAGTAAATTTTGCAAAAAAATATTTTTTTACTGTCGCAAATTTCAAATCCGCCAGGGATTGCCTTTTCTATATTAAATTATTCAAAAAATAATTTTATACTGTCGCAAATTTTAATTACGCCAGGGATTGCCTTTTCTATAGTAAATTATTCAAAAAATAATTTTCAACTGTCGCAAATTTTAAATGCGCCAGGGATTGCCTTTTCTATAGTAAATTATTCAAAAAATAATTTTCAACTGTCGCAAATTTTAATTACGCCAGGGATTGCCTTTTCTATAGTAAATTATTCAAAAAATAATTTTCAACTGTCGCAAATTTTAATTACGCCAGGGATTGCCTTTTCTATAGCAAATTATTCAAAAAATAATTTTCAACTGTCGCAAATTTTAATTGCGCCAGGGATTGCCTTTTCTATAGTAAATTATTCAAAAAATAATTTTCAACTGTCGCAAATTTTGATTGCGCCAGGGATTGCCTTTTCTATAGTAAATTATTCAAAAAATAATTTTCAACTGTCGCAAATTTTAATTGCGCCAGGGATTGCCTTTTCTATAGTAAATTATTCAAAAAATAATTTTCAACTGTCGCAAATTTTAATTACGCCAGGGATTGCCTTTTCTATAGTAAATTATTCACAAAATAATTTTCAACTGTCGCAAATTTTAATTGCGGCAGGGATTGCCTTTTCTATAGTAAATTATTCAAAAAATAATTTTCTACTGTCGCAAATTTCAAATCCGCCAGGGATTGCCTTTTCTATAGTAAATTTTTCAAAAAATAATTTTTTACTGTCGCAAATTTTAAATACGCCAGGGATTTCCTTTTCTATAGTAAATTTTGGAAAAAAATAATTTTTTACTGTCGCAAATTTTAAATATCCCAGGGATTGCCTTTTCTATAGTAAATTATTCAAAAAATAATTTTCAACTGTCGCAAATTTTAATTACGCCAGGGATTGCCTTTTCTATAGTAAATTATTCAAAAAGTAATTTTCTACTGTCGCAAATTTCAAATCCGCCAGGGATTGCCTTTTCTATAGTAAATCATTCAAAAAATAATTTTCAACTGTCGCAAATTTTAATTACGCCAGGGATTGCCTTTTCTATAGTAAATTATTCAAAAAATAATTTTATACTGTCGCAAATTTTAAGTGCGCCAGGGATTGCCTTTTCTATAGTAAATTATTCAAAAAATAATTTTCTACTGTCGCAAATTTTAATTACGCCAAGGATTGCCTTTTCTATAGTAAACTTTTCAAAAAATAATTTTCAACTGTCGCAAATTTTAATTGCGCCAGGGATTGCCTTTTCTATAGTAAATTATTCAAAAAATAATTTTTTACTGTCGCAAATTTCAAATCCGCCAGGGATTGCCTTTTCTATAGTAAATTATTCAAAAAATAATTTTTAACTGTCGCAAATTTTAATTACGCCAGGGATTGCCTTTTCTATAGTAAATTATTCAAAAAATAATTTTCAACTGTCGCAAATTTTACGCCAGGGATTGCCTTTTCTATAGTAAATTATTCAAAAAATAATTTTCAACTGTCGCAAATTTTAATTTCGCCAGGGATTGCCTTTTCTATAGTAAATTATTCAAAAAATAATTTTCAACTGTCGCAAATTTTAATTACGACAGGGATTGCCTTTTCTATAGTAAACTTTTCAAAAAATAATTTTCAACTGTCGCAAATTTCAAATCCGCCAGGGATTGCCTTTTCTATAGTAAATTTTGCAAAAAATAATTTTCAACTGTCGCAAATTTTAATTACGCCAGGGATTGCCTTTTCTATAGTAAATTATTCAAAAAATAATTTTCAACTGTCGCAAATTTTAATTACGCCAGGGATTGCCTTTTCTATAGTAAATTATTCAAAAAATAATTTTCAACTGTCGCAAATTTTAATTACGCCAGGGATTGCCTTTTCTATAGTAAATTATTCAAAAAATAATTTTCAACTGTCGCAAATTTTAATTACGCCAGGGATTGCCTTTTCTATAGTAAATTATTCAAAAAATAATTTTCAACTGTCGCAAATTGTAATTGCGCCAGGGATTGCCTTTTCTATAGTAAATTATTCAAAAAATAATTTTCTACTGTCGCAAATTTTAATTGCGCCAGGGATTGCCTTTTCTATAGTAAATTTCTCAGAAAATAATTTTTTACTGTCGCAAATTTTAAGTGCGCCAGGGATTGCCTTTTCTATAGTAAATTATTCAAAAAATAATTTTCTACTGTCGCAAATTTTAATTGCGCCAGGGATTGCCTTTTCTATAGTAAATTTTTCAAAAAATAATTTTATACTGTCGCAAATTTTAATTACGCCAGGGATTGCCTTTTCTATAGTAAATTATTCAAAAAATAATTTTCTACTGTCGCAAATTTTAATTGCGCCAGGGATTGCCTTTTCTATAGTAAATTTCTCACAAAATAATTTTTTACTGTCGCAAATTTTAAGTGCGCCAGGGATTGCCTTTTCTATAGTAAATTATTCAAAAAATAATTTTCTACTGTCGCAAATTTTAATTGCGCCAGGGATTGCCTTTTCTATAGTAAATTTTTCAAAAAATAATTTTATACTGTCGCAAATTTTAATTACGCCAGGGATTGCCCTTTCTATAGTAAATTATTCAAAAAATAATTTTCTACTGTCGCAAATTTTAAGTGCGCCTGGGATTGCCTTTTCTATAGTAAATTATTCAAAAAATAATTTTCTACTGTCGCAAATTTTAAGTGCGCCAGGGATTGGCTTTTCTATAGTAGATTATTCAAAAAATAATTTTATACTGTCGCAAATTTTAATTACGCCAGGGATTGCCTTTTCTATAGTAAATTATTCAAAAAATAATTTTATACTGTCGCAAATTTAAATACGCCAGGGATTGCCTTTTATACAGTAAATTATTCAAAAAATAATTTTATACTGTCGCAAATTTTAATTGCGCCAGGGATTGCCTTTTCTATAGTAAATTATTCAAAAAATAATTTTCTACTGTCGCAAATTTTAAGTGCGCCAGGGATTGCGTTTTCTATAGTAAATTATTCAAAAAATAATTTTATACTGTCGCAAATTTTAATTACGCCAGGGATTGCCTTTTCTATAGTAAATTATTCAAAAAATAATTTTATACTGTCGCAAATTTTAATTACGCCAGGGATTGCCTTTTCTATAGTAAATTATTCAAAAAATAATTTTCTACTGTCGCAAATTTTAATTACGCCAGGGATTGCCTTTTCTATAGTAAATTATTCAAAAAATAATTTTCTACTGTCGCAAATTTTAATTGCGCCAGGGATTGCCTTTTTATAGTAAATTATTCAAAAAATAATTTTCTACTGTCGTAAATTTTAAGTGCGCCAGGGATTGCCTCTTCTATAGTAAATTATTCAAAAAATAATTTTATACTGTCGCAAATTTTAATTACGCAGGGGATTGCCTTTTCTACAGTAAATTATTCAAAAAATAATTTTCTACTGTCGCAAATTTTAATTACGCCAGGGATTGCCTTTTCTATAGTAAATTATTCAAAAAATAATTTTCTACTGTCGCAAATTTTAAATACGCCAGGGATTGCCTTTTCTATAGTAAATTATTCAAAAAATAATTTTCTACTGTCGCAAATTTTAATTACGTCAGGGATTGCCTTTTCTATAGTAAATTATTCAAAAAATAATTTTTTACTGTCGCAAATTTTAAATATGCCAGGGATTGCCTTTTCTATAGTAAATTATTCAAAAAATAATTTTATACTGTCGCAAATTTTAATTGCGCCAGGGATTGCCTTTTCTATAGTAAATTATTCAAAAAATAATTTTCTACTGTCGCAAATTATAATTACGCCAGGGATTGCCTTTTTTATAGTAAATTATTCAAAAAATAATTTTTTACTGTCGCAAATTTTAAAGTGCGCCAGGGATTGCCTTTTCTATAGTAAATTATTCAAAAAATAATTTTCTACTGTCGCAAATTTTAATTACGCCAGGGATTGCCTTTTCTATAGTAAATTATTCAAAAAATAATTTCTACTGTCGCAAATTTTAATTGCGCCAGGGATTGCCTTTTCTATAGTAAATTTCTCACAAAATAATTTTCAACTGTCGCAAATTTTAATTGCGCCAGGGATTGCCTTTTCTATAGTAAATTATTCAAAAAATAATTTTCTACTGTCGCAAATTTTAAATACGCCAGGGATTGCCTTTTCTATAGTAAATTATTCAAAAAATAATTTTTTACTGTCGCAAATTTTAAATACGCCAGGGATTGCCTTTTCTATAGTAAATTATTCAAAAAATAATTTTCTACTGTCGCAAATTTTAATTACGCCAGGGATTGCGTTTTCTATAGTAAATTTTGCAAAAAATAATTTTATACTGTCGCAAATTTTAATTACGCCAGGGATTGCCTTTTCTATAGTAAATTATTCAAAAAATAATTTTTTACTGTCGCAAATTTTAATTGGCCAGGGATTGCCTTTTCTACAGTAAATTATTCAAAAAATAATTTTCTACTGTCGCAAATTTTAATTACGCCAGGGATTGCCTTTTATATAGTAAATTTTTCAAAAAATAATTTTTTACTGTCGCAAATTTTAAGTGCGCCAGGGATTGCCTTTTCTATAGTAAATTATCCAAAAAATAATTTTCTACTGTCGCAAATTTTAAGTGCGCCAGGGATTGCCTTTTCTATAGTAAATTATTCAAAAAATAATTTTCTACTGTCGCAAATTTTAAATACGCCAGGGATTGCCTTTTCTATAGTAAATTATTCAAAAAATAATTTTCTACTGTCGCAAATTTTAATTACGCCAGGGATTGCCTTTTCTATAGTAAATTATTCAAAAAATAATTTTTTACTGTCGCAAATTTTAAATATCCCAGGGATTGCCTTTTCTATAGTAAATTATTCAAAAAATAATTTTCTACTGTCGCAAATTTTAATTGCGCCAGGGATTGCCTTTTCTATAGTAAATTTCTCACAAAATAATTTTCAACTGTCGCAAATTTTAATTACGCCAGTGATTGCCTTTTCTATAGTAAATTATTCAAAAAATAATTTTATACTGTCGCAAATTCAAATACGCCAGGGATTGCCTTTTATATAGTAAATTATTCAAAAAATAATTTTATACTGTCGCAAATTTTAATTGCGCCAGGGATTGCCTTTTCTATAGTAAATTATTCAAAAAATAATTTTCTACTGTCGCAAATTTTAAATACGCCAGGGATTGCCTTTTCTATAGTAAATTATTCAAAAAATAATTTTCTACTGTCGCAAATTTTAATTACGCCAGGGATTGCCTTTTCTATAGTAAATTATTCAAAAAATAATTTTTTACTGTCGCAAATTTTAAATATCCCAGGGATTGCCTTTTCTATAGTAAATTATTCAAAAAATAATTTTCTACTGTCGCAAATTTTAAGTGCGCCAGGGATTGCCTTTTCTATAGTAAATTATTCAAAAAATAATTTTCTACTGTCACAAATTTTAATTGCGCCAGGGATTGCCTTTTCTATAGTAAATTATTCAAAAAATAATTTTCTACTGTCGCAAATTTTAAGTACGCCAGGGATTGCTTTTTCTATAGTAAATTATTCAAAAAATAATTTTATATTGTCGCAAATTTTAATTACGCCAGGGATTGCCTTTTCTATAGTAAATTATTCAAAAAATAATTTTCTACTGTCGCAAATTTTAATTGCGCCAGGGATTGCCTATTCTATAGTAAATTATTCAAAAAATAATTTTCTACTGTCGCAAATTTTAAGTGCGCCAGGGATTGCCTTTTCTATAGTAAATTATTCAAAAAATAATTTTATACTGTCGCAAATTTTAATTACGCCAGGGATTGCCTTTTCTATAGTAAATTATTCAAAAAATAATTTTATACTGTCGCAAATTTTAATTGCGCCAGGGATTGCCTTTTCTATAGTAAATTATTCAAAAAATAATTTTCTACTGTCGCAAATTTTAATTACGCCAGGGATTGCCTTTTCTATAGTAAATTATTCAAAAAATAATTTTTTACTGTCGCAAATTTTAAGTGCGCCAGGGATTGCCTTTTCTATAGTAAATTATTCAAAAAATAATTTTCTACTGTCGCAAATTTTAATTGCGCCAGGGATTGCCTTTTCTATAGTAAATTTCTCACAAAATAATTTTCAACTGTCGCAAATTTTAATTGCGCCAGGGATTGCCTTTTCTATAGTAAATTATTCAAAAAATAATTTTCTACTGTCGCAAATTTTAAATACGCCAGGTATTGCCTTTTCTATAGTAAATTATACAAAAAATAATTTTCTACTGTCGCAAATTTTAACTACGCCTGGGATTGCCTTTTATATAGTAAATTATTCAAAAAATAATTTTATACTGTCGCAAATTTTAATTACGCCAGGGATTGCCTTTTCTATAGTAAATTATTCAAAAAATAATTTTTTACTGTCGCAAATTTTAATTGCGCCAGGGATTGCCTTTTCTATAGTAAATTATTCAAAAAATAATTTTCAACTGTCGCAAATTTTAATTACGCCAGGGATTGCCTTTTCTATAGTAAATTATTCAAAAAATAATTTTTTACTATCGCAAGTTTTAACTGCGCCAGGGATTGCCTTTTCTACAGTAAATTATTCAAAAAATAATTTTCTACTGTCGCAAATTTGAATTACGCCAGGGATTGCCTTTTATATAGTAAATTTTTCAAAAATTAATTTTATATTGTCGCAAATTTTAAATACGCCAGGGATTGCCTTTTCTATAGTAAATTATTCAAAAAATAATTTTCTACTGTCGCAAATTTTAATTACGCCAGGGATTGCATTTTCTATAGTAAATTATTCAAAAAATAATTTTATACTGGCCCAAATTTTAATTGCGCCAGGGATTGCCTTTTCTATAGTAAATTATTCAAAAAATAATTTTCTACTGTCGCAAATTTTAATTGCGCCAGGAATTGCCTTGTCTATAGTAAATTATTCAAAAAATAATTTTCAACTGTCGCAAATTGTAATTGCGCCAGGGATTGCCTTTTCTATAGTAAATTATTCAAAAAATAATTTTCTACTGCCGCAAATTTTAATTGCGCCAGGGATTGCATTTTCTATAGTAAATTTCTCACAAAATAATTTTTTACTGTCGCAAATTTTAAGTGCGCCAGGGATTGCCTTTACTATAGTAAATTATTCAAAAAATAATTTTCTACTGTCGCAAATTTTAATTGCGCCAGGGATTGCCTTTTCTAGAGTAAATTTTTCAAAAAATAATTTTATACTGTCGCAAATTTTAATTACGCCAGGGATTGCCTTTTCTATAGTAAATTATTCAAAAAATAATTTTCTACTGTCGCAAATTTTAATTGCGCCACGGATTGCCTTTTCTATAGTAAATTTCTCACAAAATAATTTTTTACTGTCGCAAATTTTAAGTGCGCCAGGGATTGCCTTTTCTATAGTAAATTATTCAAAAAATAATTTTCTACTGTCGCAAATTTTAATTGCGCCAGGGATTGCCTTTTCTATAGTAAATTTTTCAAAAAATAATTTTATACTGTCGCAAATTTTAATTACGCCAGGGATTGCCCTTTCTATAGTAAATTATTCAAAAAATAATTTTCTACTGTCGCAAATTTTAAGTGCGCCAGGGATTGCCTTTTCTATAGTAAATTATTCAAAAAATTATTTTCTACTGTCGCAAATTTTAAGTGCGCCAGGGATTGTTTTTCTATAGTAAATTATTCAAAAAATAATTTTATACTGTCGCAAATTTTAATTACGCCAGGGATTGCCTTTTCTATAGTAAATTATTCAAAAAATAATTTTATACTGTCGCAAATTTAAATACGCCAGGGATTGCCCTTTATATAGTAAATTATTCAAAAAATAATTTTATACTGTCGCAAATTTTAATTGCGCCAGGGATTGCCTTTTCTATAGTAAATTATTCAAAAAATAATTTTCTACTGTCGCAAATTTTAAGTGCGCCAGGGATTGCGTTTTCTATAGTAAATTATTCAAAAAATAATTTTATACTGTCGCAAATTTTAATTACGCCAGGGATTGCCTTTTCTATAGTAAATTATTCAAAAAATAATTTTATACTGTCGCAAATTTTAATTACGCCAGGGATTGCCTTTTCTATAGTAAATTATTCAAAAAATAATTTTCTACTGTCGCAAATTTTAATTACGCCAGGGATTGCCTTTTCTATAGTAAATTATTTAAAAAATAATTTTCTACTGTCGCAAATTTTAATTGCGCCAGGGATTGCCTGTTTATAGTAAATTATTCAAAAAATAATTTTCTACTGTCGCAAATTTTAAGCGCGCCAGGGATTGCCTTTTCTATAGTAAATTATTCAAAAAATAATTTTATACTGTCGCAAATTTTAATTACGCCAGGGATTGCCTTTTCTACAGTAAATTATTCAAAAAATAATTTTCTACTGTCGCAAATTTTAATTGCGCCAGGGATTGCCTTTTCTATAGTAAATTTCTCACAAAATAACTTTCAACTGTCGCAAATTTTAATTGCGCCAGGGATTGCCTTTTCTATAGTAAATTATTCAAAAAATAATTTTCTACTGTCGCAAATTTTAAATACGCCAGGGATTGCCTTTTCTATAGTAAATTATTCAAAAAATAATTTTTTACTGTCGCAAATTTTAAATACGCCAGGGATTGCCTTTTCTATAGTAAATTATTCAAAAAATAATTTTCTACTGTCGCAAATTTTAATTACGCCAGGGATTGCGTTTTCTATAGTAAATTTTGCAAAAAATAATTTTATACTGTCGCAAATTTTAATTACGCCAGGGATTGCCTTTTCTATAGTAAATTATTCAAAAAATAATTTTTTACTGTCGCAAATTTTAATTGGCCAGGGATTGCCTTTTCTACAGTAAATTATTCAAAAAATAATTTTCTACTGTCGCAAATTTTAATTACGCCAGGGATTGCCTTTTATATAGTAAATTTTTCAAAAAATAATTTTTTACTGTCGCAAATTTTAAGTGCGCCAGGGATTGCCTTTTCTATAGTAAATTATTCAAAAAATAACTTTCTACTGTCGCAAATTTTAAGTGCGCCAGGGATTGCCTTTTCTATAGTAAATTATTCAAAAAATAACTTTATACTGTCGCAAATTTTAATTACGCCAGGGATTGCCTTTTCTATAGTAAATTATTCAAAAAATAATTTTATACTGTCGCAAATTCAAATACGCCAGGGATTGCCGTTTATATAGTAAATTATTCAAAAAATAATTTTATACTGTCGCAAATTTTAATTGCGCCAGGGATTGCCTTTTCTATAGTAAATTATTCAAAAAATAATTTTCTACTGTCGCAAATTTTAAGTGCGCCAGGGATTTCGTTTTCTATAGTAAATTATTCAAAAAATAATTTTATACTGTCGCAAATTTTAATTACGCCAGGGATTGCCTTTTCTATAGTAAATTATTCAAAAAATAATTTTATACTGTCGCAAATTTTAATTACGCCAGGGATTGCCTTTTCTATAGTAAATTATTCAAAAAATAATTTTCTACTGTCGCAAATTTTAATTACGCCAGGGATTGCCTTTTCTATAGTAAATTATTCAAAAAATAATTTTCTACTGTCGCAAATTTTAATTGAGCCAGGGATTGCCTTTTTATAGTAAATTATTCAAAAAATAATTTTCTACTGTCGCAAATTTTAAGCGCGCCAGGGATTACCTTTTCTATAGTAAATTATTCAAAAAATAATTTTATACTGTCGCAAATTTTAATTACGCCAGGGATTGCCTTTTCTACAGTAAATTATTCAAAAAATAATTTTCTACTGTCGCAAATTTTAATTGCGCCAGGGATTGCCTTTTCTATAGTAAATTTCTCACAAAATAACTTTCAACTGTCGCAAATTTTAATTGCGCCAGGGATTGCCTTTTCTATAGTAAATTATTCAAAAAATAATTTTCTACTGTCGCAAATTTTAAATACGCCAGGGATTGCCTTTTCTATAGTAAATTATTCAAAAAATATTTTTTTACTGTCGCAAATTTTAAATACGCCAGGGATTGCCTTTTCTATAGTAAATTATTCAAAAAATAATTTTCTACTGTCGGAAATTTTAATTACGCCAGGGATTGCGTTTTCTATAGTAAATTTTGCAAAAAATAACTTTATACTGTCGCAAATTTTAATTACGCCAGGGATTGCCTTTTCTATAGTAAATTATTCAAAAAATAATTTTTTACTGTCGCAAATTTTAATTGGCCAGGGATTGCCTTTTCTACAGTAAATTATTCAAAAAATAATTTTCTACTGTCGCAAATTTTAATTACGCCAGGGATTGCCTTTTATATAGTAAATTTTTCAAAAAATAATTTTTTACTGTCGCAAATTTTAAGTGCGCCAGGGATTGCCTTTTCTATAGTAAATTATTCAAAAAATAATTTTCTACTGTCGCAAATTTTAAGTGCGCCAGGGATTGCCTTTTCTATAGTAAATTATTCAAAAAATAATTTTATACTGTCGCAAATTTTAATTACGCCAGGGATTGCCTTTTCTATAGTAAATTATTCAAAAAATAATTTTATACTGTCGCAAATTCAAATACGCCAGGGATTGCCTTTTATATAGTAAATTATTCAAAAAATAATTTTATACTGTCGCAAATTTTAATTGCGCCAGGGATTGCCTTTTCTATAGTAAATTATTCAAAAAATAATTTTCTACTGTCGCAAATTTTAAATACGCCAGGGATTGCCTTTTCTATAGTAAATTATTCAAAAAATAATTTTCTACTGTCGCAAATTTTAATTACGCCAGGGATTGCCTTTTCTATAGTAAATTATTCAAAAAATAATTTTTTACTGTCGCAAATTTTAAATATCCCAGGGATTGCCTTTTCTATAGTAAATTATTCAAAAAATAATTTTCTACTGTCGCAAATTTTAAGTGCGCCAGGGATTGCCTTTTCTATAGTAAATTATTCAAAAAATAATTTTATATTGTCGCAAATTTTAATTACGCCAGGGATTGCCTTTTCTATAGTAAATTATTCAAAAAATAATTTTCTACTGTCGCAAATTTTAATTGCGCCAGGGATTGCCTATTCTATAGTAAATTATTCAAAAAATAATTTTCTACTGTCGCAAATTTTAAGTGCGCCTGGGATTGCCTTTTCTATAGTAAATTATTCAAAAAATAATTTTATACTGTCGCAAATTTTAATTACGCCAGGGATTGCCTTTTCTATAGTAAATTATTCAAAAAATAATTTTATACTGTCGCAAATTTTAATTGCGCCAGGGATTGCCTTTTCTATAGTAAATTATTCAAAAAATAATTTTCTACTGTCGCAAATTTTAATTACGCCAGGGATTGCCTTTTCTATAGTAAATTATTCAAAAAATAATTTTCTACTGTCGCAAATTTTAATTACGCCAGGGATTGCCTTTTCTATAGTAAATTATTCAAAAAATAATTTTCTACTGTCGCAAATTTTAATTGCGCCAGGGATTGCCTTTTCTATAGTAAATTTCTCAAAAAATAATTTTCTACTGTCGCAAATTTTAAATACGCCAGGTATTGCCTTTTCTATAGTAAATTATTCAAAAAATAATATTTTACTGTCGGAAATTTTAAACACGCCAGGGATTGCCTTTTCTATAGTAAATTATTCAAAAAATAATTTTCTACTGTCGCAAATTTTAAGTGCGCCAGGGATTGCCTTTTCTATAGTAAATTATTCAAAAAATAATTTTTTACTGTCGCAAATTTTAATTACGCCAGGGATTGCCTTTTCTATAGTAAATTATTCAAAAAATAATTTTTTACTGTCGCAAATTTTAATTACGCCAGGGATTGCCTTTTCTATAGTAAATTATTCAAAAAATAATTTTTTACTGTCGCAAATTTTCAGTGCGCCAAGGATTGCCTTTTCTATAGTAAATTTTGCAAAAAATAATTTTTTACTGTCGCAAATTTTAAGTGAGCCAGGGATTGCCTTTTCTATAGTAAATTATTCAAAAAATAATTTTTTATTGTCGCAAATTTTAATTGCGCCAGGGATTGCCTTTTCTATAGTAAATTATTCAAAAAATAATTTTCAACTGTCGCAAATTGTAATTGCGCCAGGGATTGCATTTTCTATAGTAAATTATTCAAAAAATAATTTTTTACTGTCGCAAATTTTAAGTGCGCCAGGGATTGCCTTTTCTATAGTAAATTATTCAAAAAATAATTTTCTACTCTCGCAAATTTTAAGTGCGCCAGGGATTTCGTTTTCTATAGTAAATTATTCAAAAAATAATTTTATACTGTCGCAAATTTTAATTACGCCAGGGATTGCCTTTTCTATAGTAAATTATTCAAAAAATAATTTTATACTGTCGCAAATTTTAATTACGCCAGGGATTGCCTTTTCTATAGTAAATTATTCAAAAAATAATTTTATACTGTCGCAAATTCAAATACGCCAGGGATTGCCGTTTATATAGTAAATTATTCAAAAAATAATTTTATACTGTCGCAAATTTTAATTGCGCCAGGGATTGCCTTTTCTATAGTAAATTATTCAAAAAATAATTTTCTACTGTCGCAAATTTTAAGTGCGCCAGGGATTTCGTTTTCTATAGTAAATTATTCAAAAAATAATTTTATACTGTCGCAAATTTTAATTACGCCAGGGATTGCCTTTTCTATAGTAAATTATTCAAAAAATAATTTTATACTGTCGCAAATTTTAATTACGCCAGGATTGCCTTTTCTATAGTAAATTATTCAAAAAATAATTTTCTACTGTCGCAAATTTTAATTACGCCAGGGATTGCCTTTTCTATAGTAAATTATTCAAAAAATAATTTTCTACTGTCGCAAATTTTAATTGAGCCAGGGATTGCCTTTTTATAGTAAATTATTCAAAAAATAATTTTCTACTGTCGCAAATTTTAAGCGCGCCAGGGATTACCTTTTCTATAGTAAATTATTCAAAAAATAATTTTATACTGTCGCAAATTTTAATTACGCCAGGGATTGCCTTTTCTACAGTAAATTATTCAAAAAATAATTTTCTACTGTCGCAAATTTTAATTGCGCCAGGGATTGCCTTTTCTATAG
Source organism: Dioctria linearis (assembly GCA_963930735.1). NCBI lineage: Eukaryota > Metazoa > Arthropoda > Insecta > Diptera > Asilidae > Dioctria > Dioctria linearis. The sequence continues at coordinate 346,388 of CAWVNZ010002397.1, read as the reverse complement.
TAAATTTCTCACAAAATAACTTTCAACTGTCGCAAATTTTAATTGCGCCAGGGATTGCCTTTTCTATAGTAAATTATTCAAAAAATAATTTTCTACTGTCGCAAATTTTAAATACGCCAGGGATTGCCTTTTCTATAGTAAATTATTCAAAAAATATTTTTTTACTGTCGCAAATTTTAAATACGCCAGGGATTGCCTTTTCTATAGTAAATTATTCAAAAAATAATTTTCTACTGTCGGAAATTTTAATTACGCCAGGGATTGCGTTTTCTATAGTAAATTTTGCAAAAAATAATTTTATACTGTCGCAAATTTTAATTACGCCAGGGATTGCCTTTTCTATAGTAAATTATTCAAAAAATAATTTTTTACTGTCGCAAATTTTAATTGGCCAGGGATTGCCTTTTCTACAGTAAATTATTCAAAAAATAATTTTCTACTGTCGCAAATTTTAATTACGCCAGGGATTGCCTTTTATATAGTAAATTTTTCAAAAAATAATTTTTTACTGTCGCAAATTTTAAGTGCGCCAGGGATTGCCTTTTCTATAGTAAATTATTCAAAAAATAATTTTCTACTGTCGCAAATTTTAAGTGCGCCAGGGATTGCCTTTTCTATAGTAAATTATTCAAAAAATAATTTTATACTGTCGCAAATTTTAATTACGCCAGGGATTGCCTTTTCTATAGTAAATTATTCAAAAAATAATTTTATACTGTCGCAAATTCAAATACGCCAGGGATTGCCTTTTATATAGTAAATTATTCAAAAAATAATTTTATACTGTCGCAAATTTTAATTGCGCCAGGGATTGCCTTTTCTATAGTAAATTATTCAAAAAATAATTTTCTACTGTCGCAAATTTTAAATACGCCAGGGATTGCCTTTTCTATAGTAAATTATTCAAAAAATAATTTTCTACTGTCGCAAATTTTAATTACGCCAGGGATTGCCTTTTCTATAGTAAATTATTCAAAAAATAATTTTTTACTGTCGCAAATTTTAAATATCCCAGGGATTGCCTTTTCTATAGTAAATTATTCAAAAAATAATTTTCTACTGTCGCAAATTTTAAGTGCGCCAGGGATTGCCTTTTCTATAGTAAATTATTCAAAAAATAATTTTATATTGTCGCAAATTTTAATTACGCCAGGGATTGCCTTTTCTATAGTAAATTATTCAAAAAATAATTTTCTACTGTCGCAAATTTTAATTGCGCCAGGGATTGCCTATTCTATAGTAAATTATTCAAAAAATAATTTTCTACTGTCGCAAATTTTAAGTGCGCCTGGGATTGCCTTTTCTATAGTAAATTATTCAAAAAATAATTTTATACTGTCGCAAATTTTAATTAAGCCAGGGATTGCCTTTTCTATAGTAAATTATTCAAAAAATAATTTTATACTGTCGCAAATTTTAATTGCGCCAGGGATTGCCTTTTCTATAGTAAATTATTCAAAAAATAATTTTCTATTGTCGCAAATTTTAATTACGCCAGGGATTGCCTTTTCTATAGTAAATTATTCAAAAAATAATTTTCTACTGTCGCAAATTTTAATTACGCCAGGGATTGCCTTTTCTATAGTAAATTATTCAAAAAATAATTTTCTACTGTCGCAAATTTTAATTGCGCCAGGGATTGCCTTTTCTATAGTAAATTATTCAAAAAATAATTTTCAACTGTCGCAAATTTTAATTGCGCCAGGGATTGCCTTTTCTATAGTAAATTATTCAAAAAATAATTTTCTACTGTCGCAAATTTTAAGTGCGCCAGGGATTGCCTTTTCTATAGTAAATTATTCAAAAAATAATTTTTTACTGTCGCAAATTTTAATTACGCCAGGGATTGCCTTTTCTATAGTAAATTATTCAAAAAATAATTTTTTACTGTCGCAAATTTTAATTACGCCAGGGATTGCCTTTTCTATAGTAAATTATTCAAAAAATAATTTTTTACTGTCGCAAATTTTAAGTGCGCCAAGGATTGCCTTTTCTATAGTAAATTTTGCAAAAAATAATTTTTTACTGTCGCAAATTTTAAGTGAGCCAGGGATTGCCTTTTCTATAGTAAATTATTCAAAAAATAATTTTTTATTGTCGCAAATTTTAATTGCGCCAGGGATTGCCTTTTCTATAGTAAATTATTCAAAAAATAATTTTCAACTGTCGCAAATTGTAATTGCGCCAGGGATTGCATTTTCTATAGTAAATTATTCAAAAAATAATTTTTTACTGTCGCAAATTTTAAGTGCGCCAGGGATTGCCTTTTCTATAGTAAATTATTCAAAAAATAATTTTCTACTGTCGCAAATTTTAATTACGCCAGGGATTGCCTTTTCTATAGTAAATTATTCAAAAAATAATTTTTTACTGTCGCAAATTTTAATTACGCCAGGGATTGCCTTTTCTATAGTAAATTATTCAAACAATAATTTTTTACTGTCGCAAATTTTAAGTGCGCCAGGGATTGCCTTTTCTATAGTAAATTTTTCAAAAAATAATTTTATACTGTCGCAAATTTTAAATACGCCAGGGATTGCCTTTTCTATAGTAAATTATTCAAAAAATAATTTTCTACTGTCGCAAATTTTAATTACGCCAGGGATTGCCTTTTCTATAGTAAATTATTCAAAAAATAATTTTCTACTGTCGCAAATTTTAATTGCGCCAGGGATTGCCTTTTCTATAGTAAATTATTCAAAAAATAATTTTTTACTGTCGCAAATTTTAATTACGCCAGGGATTGCCTTTTCTATAGTAAATTATTCAAAAAATAATTTTTTACTGTCGCAAATTTTAAATATCCCAGGGATTGCCTTTTCTATAGTAAATTATTCAAAAAATAATTTTTTACTGTCGCAAATTTTAATTACGCCAGGGATTGCCTTTTCTATAGTAAATTATTCAAAAAATAATTTTCTACTGTCGCAAATTTTAATTACGCCAGGGATTGCCTTTTCTATAGTAAATTATTCAAAAAATAATTTTTTACTGTCGCAAATTTTAATTACGCCAGGGATTGCCTTTTCTATAAGTAAATTATTCAAAAAATAATTTTTTACTGTCGCAAATTTTAAATACGCCAGGGATTGCCTTTTCTATAGTAAGTTTTTCAAAAAATAATTTTTTACTATCGCAAGTTTTAATTACGCCAGGGATTGCCTTTTCTATAGTAAATTTTGCAAAAAATAATTTTATACTGTCGCAAATTTTAATTACGCCAGGGATTGCCTTTTCTATAGTAAATTATTCAAAAAATAACTTTTTACTGTCGCAAATTTTAATTGCGCCATGGATTGCCTTTTCTACAGTAAATTATTCAAAAAATAATTTTCTACTGTCGCAAATTTTAATTGCGCCAGGGATTGCCTTTTCTATAGTAAATTATTCAAAAAATAATTTTCAACTGTCGCAAATTGTAATTGCGCCAGGGATTGCCTTTTCTATAGTAAATTATTCAAAAAATAATTTTTTACTGTCGCAAATTTTAAGTGCGCCAGGGATTGCCTTTTCTATAGTAAATTTTTCAAAAAATAATTTTATACTGTCGCAAATTTTAAATACGCCAGGGATTGCCTTTCTACAGTAAATTTTTCAAAAAATAATTTTTTACTGTCGCAAATTGTAATTGCGCCAGGGATTGCCTTTTCTAAAGGAAATTTTTCAAAAAATAATTTTCAACTGTCGCAAATTTTAATTACGCCAGGAAAAGCCTTTTCTATAGTAAATTGTTCAAAAAATAATTTTTTTACTGTCGCAAATTTTAATTGCGCCAGGGATTGCCTTTTCTATAGTAAATTATTCAAAAAATAATTTTCTACTGTAGCAAATTTTAAATAAGCCAGGGATTGCCTTTTCTATAGTAAATTATTCAAAAAATAATTTTTTACTGTCGCAAATTTTAATTACGCCAGGGATTGCCTTTTCTATAGTAAATTATTCAAAAAATAATTTTTTACTGTCGCAAATTTTAAGTGCGCCAAGGATTGCCTTTTCTATAGTAAATTTTGCAAAAAATAATTTTTTACTGTCGCAAATTTTAAGTGAGCCAGGGATTGCCTTTTCTATAGTAAATTATTCAAAAAATAATTTTTTATTGTCGCAAATTTTAATTGCGCCAGCGATTGCCTTTTCTATAGTAAATTATTCAAAAAATAATTTTCAACTGTCGCAAATTGTAATTGCGCCAGGGATTGCATTTTCTATAGTAAATTATTCAAAAAATAATTTTTTACTGTCGCAAATTTTAAGTGCGCCAGGGATTGCCTTTTCTATAGTAAATTATTCAAAAAATAATTTTCTACTGTCGCAAATTTTAAGTGCGCCAGGGATTGCCTTTTCTATAGTAAATTATTCAAAAAATAATTTTTTACTGTCGCAAATTTTAATTACGCCAGGGATTGCCTTTTCTATAGTAAATTATTCAAACAATAATTTTTTACTGTCGCAAATTTTAAGTGCGCCAGGGATTGCCTTTTCTATAGTAAATTTTTCAAAAAATAATTTTATACTGTCGCAAATTTTAAATACGCCAGGGATTGCCTTTTCTATAGTAAATTATTCAAAAAATAATTTTCTACTGTCGCAAATTTTAATTACGCCAGGGATTGCCTTTTCTATAGTAAATTATTCAAAAAATAATTTTCTACTGTCGCAAATTTTAATTGCGCCAGGGATTGCCTTTTCTATAGTAAATTATTCAAAAAATAATTTTTTACTGTCGCAAATTTTAATTACGCCAGGGATTGCCTTTTCTATAGTAAATTATTCAAAAAATAATTTTTTACTGTCGCAAATTTTAAATATCCCAGGGATTGCCTTTTCTATAGTAAATTATTCAAAAAATAATTTTTTACTGTCGCAAATTTTAATTACGCCAGGGATTGCCTTTTCTATAGTAAATTATTCAAAAAATAATTTTCTACTGTCGCAAATTTTAATTACGCCAGGGATTGCCTTTTCTATAGTAAATTATTCAAAAAATAATTTTTTACTGTCGCAAATTTTAATTACGCCAGGGATTGCCTTTTCTATAGTAAATTATTCAAAAAATAATTTTTTACTGTCGCAAATTTTAAATACGCCAGGGATTGCCTTTTCTATAGTAAATTTTTCAAAAAATAATTTTTTACTATCGCAAGTTTTAATTACGCCAGGGATTGCCTTTTCTATAGTAAATTTTGCAAAAAATAATTTTATACTGTCGCAAATTTTAATTACGCCAGGGATTGCCTTTTCTATAGTAAATTATTCAAAAAATAACTTTTTACTGTCGCAAATTTTAATTGCGCCATGGATCGCCTTTTCTACAGTAAATTATTCAAAAAATAATTTTCTACTGTCGCAAATTTTAATTGCGCCAGGGATTGCCTTTTCTATAGTAAATTATTCAAAAAATAATTTTCAACTGTCGCAAATTGTAATTGCGCCAGGGATTGCCTTTTCTATATTAAATTATTCAAAAAATAATTTTTTACTGTCGCAAATTTTAAGTGCGCCAGGGATTGCCTTTTCTATAGTAAATTTTTCAAAAAATAATTTTATACTGTCGCAAATTTTAAATACGCCAGGGATTGCCTTTTCTATAGTAAATTTTTCAAAAAATAATTTTTTACTATCGCAAATTTTAATTGCGCCAGGGATTGCCTTTCTACAGTAAGTTTTTCAAAAAATAATTTTTTACTGTCGCAAATTGTAATTGCGCCAGGGATTGCCTTTTCTAAAGGAAATTTTTCAAAAAATAATTTTCAACTGTCGCAAATTTTAATTACGCCAGGAAAAGCCTTTTCTATAGTAAATTGTTCAAAAAATAATTTTTTTACTGTCGCAAATTTTAATTGCGCCAGGGATTGCCTTTTCTATAGTAAATTATTCAAAAAATAATTTTCTACTGTAGCAAATTTTAAGTGCGCCAGGGATTGCCTTTTCTATAGTAAATTTTTCAAAAAATAATTTTCAACTGTCGCAAATTGTAATTGCGCCAGGGATTGCCTTTTCTATAGTAAATTATTCAAAAAATAATTTTTTACTGTCGCAAATTTTAAGTGCGCCAGGGATTGCCTTTTCTATAGTAAATTTTTCAAAAAATAATTTTTTACTATCGCAAGTTTTAATTACGCCAGGGATTGCCTTGTCTATAGTAAATTTTGCAAAAAATAATTTTATACTGTCGCAAATTTTAATTACGCCAGGGATTGCCTTTTCTATAGTAAATTATTCAAAAAATAACTTTTTACTGTCGCAAATTTTAATTGCGCCATGGATTGCCTTTTCTACAGTAAATTATTCAAAAAATAATTTTCTACTGTCGCAAATTTTAATTGCGCCAGGGATTGCCTTTTCTATAGTAAATTATTCAAAAAATAATTTTCAACTGTCGCAAATTTTAAATACGCCAGGGATTGCCTTTTCTATAGTAAATTTTTCAAAAAATAATTTTTTACTATCGCAAGTTTTAATTACGCCAGGGATTGCCTTTTCTATAGTAAATTTTGCAAAAAATAATTTTATACTGTCGCAAATTTTAATTACGCCAGGGATTGCCTTTTCTATAGTAAATTATTCAAAAAATAACTTTTTACTGTCGCAAATTTTAATTGCGCCATGGATTGCCTTTTCTACAGTAAATTATTCAAAAAATAATTTTCTACTGTCGCAAATTTTAATTGCGCCAGGGATTGCCTTTTCTATAGTAAATTATTCAAAAAATAATTTTCAACTGTCGCAAATTGTAATTGCGCCAGGGATTGCCTTTTCTATAGTAAATTATTCAAAAAATAATTTTTTACTGTCGCAAATTTTAAGTGCGCCAGGGATTGCCTTTTCTATAGTAAATTTTTCAAAAAATAATTTTCAACTGTCGCAAATTGTAATTGCGCCAGGGATTGCCTTTTCTATAGTAAATTATTCAAAAAATAATTTTTTACTGTCGCAAATTTTAAGTGCGCCAGGGATTGCCTTTTCTATAGTAAATTTTTCAAAAAATAATTTTTTACTATCGCAAGTTTTAATTACGCCAGGGATTGCCTTTTCTATAGTAAATTTTGCAAAAAATAATTTTATACTGTCGCAAATTTTAATTACGCCAGGGATTGCCTTTTCTATAGTAAATTATTCAAAAAATAATTTTTTACTGTCGCAAATTTTAATTACGCCAGGGATTGCCTTTTCTATAGTAAATTATTCAAAAAATAATTTTTTACTCTCGCAAATTTTAAATACGCCAGGGATTGCCTTTTCTATAGTAAATTTTTTAAAAAATAATTTTTTACTATCGCAAGTTTTAATTACGCCAGGGATTGCCATTTCTATAGTAAATTTTGCAAAAAATAATTTTATACTGTCGCAAATTTTAATTACGCCAGGGATTGCCTTTTCTATAGTAAATTATTCAAAAAATAACTTTTTACTGTCGCAAATTTTAATTGCGCCATGGATTGCCTTTTCTACAGTAAATTATTCAAAAAATAATTTTCTACTGTCGCAAATTTTAATTGCGCCAGGGATTGCCTTTTCTATAGTAAATTATTCAAAAAATAATTTTCAACTGTCGCAAATTGTAATTGCGCCAGGGATTGCCTTTTCTATAGTAAATTATTCAAAAAATAATTTTTTACTGTCGCAAATTTTAAGTGCGCCAGGGATTGCCTTTTCTATAGTAAATTTTTCAAAAAATAATTTTATACTGTCGCAAATTTTAAATACGCCAGGGATTGCCTTTCTACAGTAAATTTTTCAAAAAATAATTTTTTACTGTCGCAAATTGTAATTGCGCCAGGGATTGCCTTTTCTAAAGGAAATTTTTCAAAAAATAATTTTCAACTGTCGCAAATTTTAATTACGCCAGGAAAAGCCTTTTCTATAGTAAATTGTTCAAAAAATAATTTTTTTACTGTCGCAAATTTTAATTGCGCCAGGGATTGCCTTTTCTATAGTAAATTATTCAAAAAATAATTTTCTACTGTAGCAAATTTTAAATAAGCCAGGGATTGCCTTTTCTATAGTAAATTATTCAAAAAATAATTTTTTACTGTCGCAAATTTTAATTACGCCAGGGATTGCCTTTTCTATAGTAAATTATTCAAAAAATAATTTTTTACTGTCGCAAATTTTAAGTGCGCCAAGGATTGCCTTTTCTATAGTAAATTTTGCAAAAAATAATTTTTTACTGTCGCAAATTTTAAGTGAGCCAGGGATTGCCTTTTCTATAGTAAATTATTCAAAAAATAATTTTTTATTGTCGCAAATTTTAATTGCGCCAGGGATTGCCTTTTCTATAGTAAATTATTCAAAAAATAATTTTCAACTGTCGCAAATTGTAATTGCGCCAGGGATTGCATTTTCTATAGTAAATTATTCAAAAAATAATTTTTTACTGTCGCAAATTTTAAGTGCGCCAGGGATTGCCTTTTCTATAGTAAATTATTCAAAAAATAATTTTCTACTGTCGCAAATTTTAAGTGCGCCAGGGATTGCCTTTTCTATAGTAAATTATTCAAAAAATAATTTTTTACTGTCGCAAATTTTAATTACGCCAGGGATTGCCTTTTCTATAGTAAATTATTCAAACAATAATTTTTTACTGTCGCAAATTTTAAGTGCGCCAGGGATTGCCTTTTCTATAGTAAATTTTTCAAAAAATAATTTTATACTGTCGCAAATTTTAAATACGCCAGGGATTGCCTTTTCTATAGTAAATTATTCAAAAAATAATTTTCTACTGTCGCAAATTTTAATTACGCCAGGGATTGCCTTTTCTATAGTAAATTTTGCAAAAAATAATTTTTTACTGTCGCAAATTTTAAGTGAGCCAGGGATTGCCTTTTCTATAGTAAATTATTCAAAAAATAATTTTTTATTGTCGCAAATTTTAATTGCGCCAGGGATTGCCTTTTCTATAGTAAATTATTCAAAAAATAATTTTCAACTGTCGCAAATTGTAATTGCGCCAGGGATTGCATTTTCTATAGTAAATTATTCAAAAAATAATTTTTTACTGTCGCAAATTTTAAGTGCGCCAGGGATTGCCTTTTCTATAGTAAATTATTCAAAAAATAATTTTCTACTGTCGCAAATTTTAAGTGCGCCAGGGATTGCCTTTTCTATAGTAAATTATTCAAAAAATAATTTTTTACTGTCGCAAATTTTAATTACGCCAGGGATTGCCTTTTCTATAGTAAATTATTCAAACAATAATTTTTTACTGTCGCAAATTTTAAGTGCGCCAGGGATTGCCTTTTCTATAGTAAATTTTTCAAAAAATAATTTTATACTGTCGCAAATTTTAAATACGCCAGGGATTGCCTTTTCTATAGTAAATTTTTCAAAAAATAATTTTTTACTATCGCAAATTTTAATTGCGCCAGGTATTGCCTTTCTACAGTAAATTTTTCAAAAAATAATTTTTTACTGTCGCAAATTGTAATTGCGCCAGGGATTGCCTTTTCTAAAGGAAATTTTTCAAAAAATAATTTTCAACTGTCGCAAATTTTAATTACGCCAGGAAAAGCCTTTTCTATAGTAAATTGTTCAAAAAATAATTTTTTTACTGTCGCAAATTTTAATTGCGCCAGGGATTGCCTTTTCTATAGTAAATTATTCAAAAAATAATTTTCTACTGTAGCAAATTTTAAGTGCGCCAGGGATTGCCTTTTCTATAGTAAATTTTTCAAAAAATAATTTTCAACTGTCGCAAATTGTAATTGCGCCAGGGATTGCCTTTTCTATAGTAAATTATTCAAAAAATAATTTTTTACTGTCGCAAATTTTAAGTGCGCCAGGGATTGCCTTTTCTATAGTAAATTTTTCAAAAAATAATTTTTTACTATCGCAAGTTTTAATTACGCCAGGGATTGCCTTTTCTATAGTAAATTTTGCAAAAAATAATTTTATACTGTCGCAAATTTTAATTACGCCAGGGATTGCCTTTTCTATAGTAAATTATTCAAAAAATAACTTTTTACTGTCGCAAATTTTAATTGCGCCATGGATTGCCTTTTCTACAGTAAATTATTCAAAAAATAATTTTCTACTGTCGCAAATTTTAATTGCGCCAGGGATTGCCTTTTCTATAGTAAATTATTCAAAAAATAATTTTCAACTGTCGCAAATTTTAAATACGCCAGGGATTGCCTTTTCTATAGTAAATTTTTCAAAAAATAATTTTTTACTATCGCAAGTTTTAATTACGCCAGGGATTGCCTTTTCTATAGTAAATTTTGCAAAAAATAATTTTATACTGTCGCAAATTTTAATTACGCCAGGGATTGCCTTTTCTATAGTAAATTATTCAAAAAATAACTTTTTACTGTCGCAAATTTTAATTGCGCCATGGATTGCCTTTTCTACAGTAAATTATTCAAAAAATAATTTTCTACTGTCGCAAATTTTAATTGCGCCAGGGATTGCCTTTTCTATAGTAAATTATTCAAAAAATAATTTTCAACTGTCGCAAATTGTAATTGCGCCAGGGATTGCCTTTTCTATAGTAAATTATTCAAAAAATAATTTTTTACTGTCGCAAATTTTAAGTGCGCCAGGGATTGCCTTTTCTATAGTAAATTTTTCAAAAAATAATTTTCAACTGTCGCAAATTGTAATTGCGCCAGGGATTGCCTTTTCTATAGTAAATTATTCAAAAAATAATTTTTTAATGTCGCAAATTTTCAGTGCGCCAGGGATTGCCTTTTCTATAGTAAATTTTTCAAAAAATAATTTTTTACTATCGCAAGTTTTAATTACGCCAGGGATTGCCTTTTCTATAGTAAATTTTGCAAAAAATAATTTTATACTGTCGCAAATTTTAATTACGCCAGGGATTGCCTTTTCTATAGTAAATTATTCAAAAAATAATTTTTTACTGTCGCAAATTTTAATTACGCCAGGGATTGCCTTTTCTATAGTAAATTATTCAAAAAATAATTTTTTACTGTCGCAAATTTTAAATACGCCAGGGATTGCCTTTTCTATAGTAAATTTTTCAAAAAATAATTTTTTACTATCGCAAGTTTTAATTACGCCAGGGATTGCCTTTTCTATAGTAAATTTTGCAAAAAATAATTTTATACTGTCGCAAATTTTAATTACGCCAGGGATTGCCTTTTCTATAGTAAATTATTCAAAAAATAACTTTTTACTGTCGCAAATTTTAATTGCGCCATGGATTGCCTTTTCTACAGTAAATTATTCAAAAAATAATTTTCTACTGTCGCAAATTTTAATTGCGCCAGGGATTGCCTTTTCTATAGTAAATTATTCAAAAAATAATTTTCAACTGTCGCAAATTGTAATTGCGCCAGGGATTGCCTTTTCTATAGTAAATTTTTCAAAAAATAATTTTTTACTGTCGCAAATTTTAAGTGCGCCAGGGATTGCCTTTTCTATAGTAAATTTTTCAAAAAATAATTTTATACTGTCGCAAATTTTAAATACGCCAGGGATTGCCTTTCTACAGTAAATTTTTCAAAAAATAATTTTTTACTGTCGCAAATTGTAATTGCGCCAGGGATTGCCTTTTCTAAAGGAAATTTTTCAAAAAATAATTTTCAACTGTCGCAAATTTTAATTACGCCAGGAAAAGCCTTTTCTATAGTAAATTGTTCAAAAAATAATTTTTTTACTGTCGCAAATTTTAATTGCGCCAGGGATTGCCTTTTCTATAGTAAATTATTCAAAAAATAATTTTCTACTGTAGCAAATTTTAAATAAGCCAGGGATTGCCTTTTCTATAGTAAATTATTCAAAAAATAATTTTTTACTGTCGCAAATTTTAATTACGCCAGGGATTGCCTTTTCTATAGTAAATTATTCAAAAAATAATTTTTTACTGTCGCAAATTTTAAGTGCGCCAAGGATTGCCTTTTCTATAGTAAATTTTGCAAAAAATAATTTTTTACTGTCGCAAATTTTAAGTGAGCCAGGGATTGCCTTTTCTATAGTAAATTATTCAAAAAATAATTTTTTATTGTCGCAAATTTTAATTGCGCCAGGGATTGCCTTTTCTATAGTAAATTATTCAAAAAATAATTTTCAACTGTCGCAAATTGTAATTGCGCCAGGGATTGCATTTTCTATAGTAAATTATTCAAAAAATAATTTTTTACTGTCGCAAATTTTAAGTGCGCCAGGGATTGCCTTTTCTATAGTAAATTATTCAAAAAATAATTTTCTACTGTCGCAAATTTTAAGTGCGCCAGGGATTGCCTTTCTATAGTAAATTATTCAAAAAATAATTTTTTACTGTCGCAAATTTTAATTACGCCAGGGATTGCCTTTTCTATAGTAAATTATTCAAACAATAATTTTTTACTGTCGCAAATTTTAAGTGCGCCAGGGATTGCCTTTTCTATAGTAAATTTTTCAAAAAATAATTTTATACTGTCGCAAATTTTAAATACGCCAGGGATTGCCTTTTCTATAGTAAATTATTCAAAAAATAATTTTCTACTGTCGCAAATTTTAATTACGCCAGGGATTGCCTTTTCTATAGTAAATTATTCAAAAAATAATTTTCTACTGTCGCAAATTTTAATTGCGCCAGGGATTGCCTTTTCTATAGTAAATTATTCAAAAAATAATTTTTTACTGTCGCAAATTTTAATTACGCCAGGGATTGCCTTTTCTATAGTAAATTATTCAAAAAATAATTTTTTACTGTCGCAAATTTTAAATATCCCAGGGATTGCCTTTTCTATAGTAAATTATTCAAAAAATAATTTTTTACTGTCGCAAATTTTAATTACGCCAGGGATTGCCTTTTCTATAGTAAATTATTCAAAAAATAATTTTCTACTGTCGCAAATTTTAATTACGCCAGGGATTGCCTTTTCTATAGTAAATTATTCAAAAAATAATTTTTTACTGTCGCAAATTTTAATTACGCCAGGGATTGCCTTTTCTATAGTAAATTATTCAAAAAATAATTTTTTACTGTCGCAAATTTTAAATACGCCAGGGATTGCCTTTTCTATAGTAAATTTTTCAAAAAATAATTTTTTACTATCGCAAGTTTTAATTACGCCAGGGATTGCCTTTTCTATAGTAAATTTTGCAAAAAATAATTTTATACTGTCGCAAATTTTAATTACGCCAGGGATTGCCTTTTCTATAGTAAATTATTCAAAAAATAACTTTTTACTGTCGCAAATTTTAATTGCGCCATGGATTGCCTTTTCTACAGTAAATTATTCAAAAAATAATTTTCTACTGTCGCAAATTTTAATTGCGCCAGGGATTGCCTTTTCTATAGTAAATTATTCAAAAAATAATTTTCAACTGTCGCAAATTGTAATTGCGCCAGGGATTGCCTTTTCTATAGTAAATTATTCAAAAAATAATTTTTTACTGTCGCAAATTTTAAGTGCGCCAGGGATTGCCTTTTCTATAGTAAATTTTTCAAAAAATAATTTTATACTGTCGCAAATTTTAAATACGCCAGGGATTGCCTTTTCTATAGTAAATTTTTCAAAAAATAATTTTTTACTATCGCAAATTTTAATTGCGCCAGGGATTGCCTTTCTACAGTAAATTTTTCAAAAAATAATTTTTTACTGTCGCAAATTGTAATTGCGCCAGGGATTGCCTTTTCTAAAGGAAATTTTTCAAAAAATAATTTTCAACTGTCGCAAATTTTAATTACGCCAGGAAAAGCCTTTTCTATAGTAAATTGTTCAAAAAATAATTTTTTTACTGTCGCAAATTTTAATTGCGCCAGGGATTGCCTTTTCTATAGTAAATTATTCAAAAAATAATTTTCTACTGTAGCAAATTTTAAATAAGCCAGGGATTGCCTTTTCTATATTAAATTATTCAAAAAATAATTTTTTACTGTCGCAAATTTTAATTACGCCAGGGATTGCCTTTTCTATAGTAAATTATTCAAAAAATATTTTTTTACTGTCGCAAATTTTAAGTGCGCCAGGGATTGCCTTTTCTATAGTAAATTTTGCAAAAAATAATTTTTTACTGTCGCAAATTTTAAGTGCGCCAGGGATTGCCTTTTCTATAGTAAATTATTCAAAAAATAATTTTTTACTGTCGCAAATTTTAATTGCGCCAGGGATTGCCTTTTCTATAGTAAATTATTCAAAAAATAATTTTCAACTGTCGCAAATTGTAATTGCGCCAGGGATTGCCTTTTCTATAGTAAATTATTCAAAAAATAATTTTTTACTGTCGCAAATTTTAAGTGCGCCAGGGATTGCCTTTTCTATAGTAAATTTTTCAAAAAATAATTTTATACTGTCGCAAATTTTAAATACGCCAGGGATTGCCTTTTCTATAGTAAATTATTCAAAAAATAATTTTCTACTGTCGCAAATTTTAATTACGCCAGGGATTGCCTTTTTATAGTAAATTATTCAAAAAATAATTTTTTACTGTCGAAAATTTTAAGTGCGCCAGGGATTGCCTTTTCTATAGTAAATTATTCAAAAAATAATTTTCTACTGTCGCAAATTTTAATTACGCCAGGGATTGCCTTTTCTATAGTAAATTATTCAAAAAATAATTTTTTACTGTCGCAAATTTTAATTACGCCAGGGATTGCCCTTTCTACAGTAAATTATTCAAAAAATAATTTTTTACTGTCGCAAATTTTAAATATCCCAGGGATTGCCTTTTCTATAGTAAATTATTCAAAAAATAATTTTTTACTGTCGCAAATTTTAATTACGCCATGGATTGCCTTTTCTATAGTAAATTATTCAAAAAATAATTTTCTACTGTCGCAAATTTTAATTACGCCAGGTATTGCCTTTTATATAGTTAATTATTCAAAAAATAATTTTTTACTGTCGCAAATTTTAATTACGCCAGGGATTGCCTTTTCTATAGTAAATTATTCAAAAAATATTTTTTTACTGTCGCAAATTTTAAATACGCCAGGGATTGCCTTTTCTATAGTAAATTTTTCAAAAAATAATTTTTTACTGTCGCAAATTTTAATTGCGCCAGGGATTGCCTTTCTACAGTAAATTTTTCAAAAAATAATTTTTTACTGTCGCAAATTGTAATTGCGCCAGGGATTGCCTTTTATATACTAAATTTTTCAAAAAATAATTTTTTACTGTCGCAAATTTTAATTACGCCAGGGATTGCCTTTTCTATAGTAAATTATTCAAAAAATAATTTTCTACTGTCGCAAATTTTAATTACGCCAGGGATTGCCTTTTCTATAGTAAATTATTCAAAAAATAATTTTATAATGTCGCAAATTTTAATTACGCCAGGGATTGCCTTTTCTATAGTAAATTATTCAAAAAATAATTTTCTACTGTCGCAAATTTTAATTACGCCAGGGATTGCCTTTTCTATAGTAAATTATTCAAAAAATAATTTTCTACTGTCGCAAATTTTAATTGCGCCAGGGATTGCCTTTCCTATAGTAAATTTCTCACAAAATAATTTTCAACTGTCGCAAATTTTAATTACGCCAGGGATTGCCTTTTCTATAGTAAATTATTCAAAAAATAATTTTTTTACCGTCGCAAATTTTAATTGCGCCAGGGATTGCCTTTTCTATAGTAAATTATTCAAAAAATAATTTTCTACTGTCGCAAATTTTAAATAAGCCAGGGATTGCCTTTTCTATAGTAAATTATTCAAAAAATAATTTTTTACTGTCGCAAATTGTAATTGCGCCAGGGATTGCCTTTTCTATAGTAAATTATTCAAAAAATAATTTGTTACTGTCGCAAATTTTAAGTGCGCCAAGGTTTGCCTTTTCTATAGTAAATTTTTCAAAAAATAATTTTATACTGTCGCAAATTTTAAATACGCCATGGATTGCCTTTTCTATAGTTAATTATTCAAAAAATAATTTTCTACTGTCGCATATTTTAATTACGCCAGGGATTGCCTTTTCTATAGTAAATTATTCAAAAAATAATTTTTTACTGTGGCAAATTTTAAGTGCGCCAGGGATTGCCTTTTCTATAGTAAATTATTCAAAAAATAATTTTCTACTGTCGCAAATTTTAATTACGCCAGGGATTGCCTTTTCTATAGTAAATTATTCAAAAAATAATTTTCTACTGTCGCAAATTTTAATTACGCCAGGGATTGCCTTTTATATTGATAATTATTCAAAAAATATTTTTTTACTGTCGCAAATTTTAATTACGCCAGGGATTGCCTTTTCTATAGTAAATTATTCAAAAAATAATTTTTTACTGTCGCAAATTTTAAATACGCCAGGGATTGCCTTTTCTATAGTAAATTTTTCAAAAAATAATTTTTTACTGTCGCAAATTTTAATTGCGCCAGGGATTGCCTTTCTACAGTAAATTTTTCAAAAAATAATTTTTTACTGTCGCAAATTGTAATTGCGCCAGGGATTGCCTTTTATATAGTAAATTTTTCAAAAAATAATTTTTTACTGTCGCAAATTTTAATTACGCCAGGGATTGCCTTTTCTATAGTAAATTATTCAAAAAATAATTTTCTACTGTCGCAAATTTTAATTACGCCAGGGATTGCCTTTTCTATAGTAAATTATTCAAAAAATAATTTTATAATGTCGCAAATTTTAATTACGCCAGGGATTGCCTTTTCTATAGTAAATTATTCAAAAAATAATTTTCTACTGTCGCAAATTTTAATTACGCCAGGGATTGCCTTTTCTATAGTAAATTATTCAAAAAATAATTTTCTACTGTCGCAAATTTTAATTGCGCCAGGGATTGCCTTTCCTATAGTAAATTTCTCACAAAATAATTTTCAACTGTCGCAAATTTTAATTACGCCAGGGATTGCCTTTTCTATAGTAAATTATTCAAAAAATAATTTTTTTACCGTCGCAAATTTTAATTGCGCCAGGGATTGTCTTTTCTATAGTAAATTATTCAAAAAATAATTTTCTACTGTCGCAAATTTTAAATAAGCCAGGGATTGCCTTTTCTATAGTAAATTATACAAAAAATAATTTTTTACTGTCGCAAATTGTAATTGCGCCAGGGATTGCCTTTTCTATAGTAAATTATTCAAAAAATAATTTGTTACTGTCGCAAATTTTAAGTGCGCCAAGGATTGCCTTTTCTATAGTAAATTTTTCAAAAAATAATTTTATACTGTCGCAAATTTTAAATACGCCATGGATTGCCTTTTCTATAGTTAATTATTCAAAAAATAATTTTCTACTGTCGCATATTTTAATTACGCCAGGGATTGCCTTTTCTATAGTAAATTATTCAAAAAATAATTTTTTACTGTGGCAAATTTTAAGTGCGCCAGGGATTGCCTTTTCTATAGTAAATTATTCAAAAAATAATTTTCTACTGTCGCAAATTTTAATTACGCCAGGGATTGCCTTTTCTATAGTAAATTATTCAAAAAATAATTTTTTACTGTCGCAAATTTTAATTACGCCAGGGATTGCCTTTTCTATAGTAAATTATTCAAAAAATAATTTTTTACTGTCGCAAATTTTAAATATCCCAGGGATTGCCTTTTCTATAGTAAATTATTCAAAAAATAATTTTTTACTGTCGCAAATTTTAATTACGCCAGGGATTGCCTTTTCTATAGTAAATTATTCAAAAAATAATTTTCTACTGTCGCAAATTTTAATTACGCCAGGGATTGCCTTTTATATTGATAATTATTCAAAAAATATTTTTTTACTGTCGCAAATTTTAATTACGCCAGGGATTGCCTTTTCTATAGTAAATTATTCAAAAAATAATTTTTTACTGTCGCAAATTTTAAATACGCCAGGGATTGCCTTTTCTATAGTAAATTTTTCAAAAAAATAATTTTTTACTGTCGCAAATTTTAATTGCGCCAGGGATTGCCTTTCTACAGTAAATTTTTCAAAAAATAATTTTTTACTGTCGCAAATTGTAATTGCGCCAGGGATTGCCTTTTCTGTAGTAAATTATTCAAAAAATAATTTTTTACTATCGCAAGTTTTAATTACGCCAGGGATTGCCTTTTCTATAGTAAATTTTGCAAAAAATAATTTTATACTGTCGCAAATTTTAATTACGCCAGGGATTGCCTTTTCTATAGTAAATTATTCAAAAAATAATTTTTTACTGTCGCAAATTTTAATTGCGCCAGGTATTGCCTTTTCTACAGTAAATTATTCAAAAAATTATTTTCTACTGTCGCAAATTTTAATTACGCCAGGGATTGCCTTTTATATACTAAATTTTTCAAAAAATAATTTTTTACTGTCGCAAATTTTAATTACGCCAGGGATTGCCTTTTCTACAGTAAATTATTCAAAAAATAATTTTCTACCGTCGCAAATTTTAATTACGCCAGGGATTGCCTTTTCTATAGTAAATTATTCAAAAAATAATTTTTTACTGTCGCAAATTTTAATTGCGCCAGGGATTGCCTTTTCTACAGTAAATTATTCAAAAAAATAATATTCTACTGTCGCAAATTTTAATTACGCCAGGGATTTCCTTTTCTATAGTAAATTTTGCAAAAAATAATTTTTTACTGTCGCAAATTTTAAGTGCGCCAGGGATTGCCTTTTCTATAGTAAATTATTCAAAAAATAATTTTTTACTGTCGCAAATTTTAATTGCGCCAGGGATTGCCTTTTCTATAGTAAATTATTCAAAAAATAATTTTCAACTGTCGCAAATTGTAATTGCGCCAGGGATTGCCTTTTCTATAGTAAATTATTCAAAAAATAATTTTTTACTGTCGCAAATTTTAAGTGCGCCAGGGATTGCCTTTTTTATAGTAAATTTTTCAAAAAATAATTTTATACTGTCGCAAATTTTAAATACGCCAGGGATTGCCTTTTCTATAGTAAATTATTCAAAAAATAATTTTCTACTGTCGCAAATTTTAATTACGCCAGGGATTGCCTTTTCTATAGTAAATTATTCAAAAAATAATTTTTTACTGTCGCAAATTTTAAGTGCGCCAGGGATTGCCTTTTCTATAGTAAATTATTCAAAAAATAATTTTCTACTGTCGCAAATTTTAATTACGCCAGGGATTGCCTTTTCTATAGTAAATTATTCAAAAAATAATTTTTTACTGTCGCAAATTTTAATTACGCCAGGGA
The DNA here is from genome assembly GCA_963930735.1 of Dioctria linearis. NCBI lineage: Eukaryota > Metazoa > Arthropoda > Insecta > Diptera > Asilidae > Dioctria > Dioctria linearis. The sequence goes on along the minus strand of CAWVNZ010002397.1, from coordinate 327,361 downwards.
TTGCCTTTTCTATAGTAAATTATTCAAAAAATAATTTTTTACTGTCGCAAATTTTAAATATCCCAGGGATTGCCTTTTCTATAGTAAATTATTCAAAAAATAATTTTTTACTGTCGCAAATTTTAATTACGCCAGGGATTGCCTTTTCTATAGTAAATAATTCAAAAAATAATTTTCTACTGTCGCAAATTTTAATTACGCCAGGGATTGCCTTTTATATATATAATTATTCAAAAAATAATTTTTTACTGTCGCAAATTTTAATTACGCCAGGGATTGCCTTTTCTATAGTAAATTATTCAAAAAATAATTTTTTACTGTCGCAAATTTTAAATACGCCAGGGATTGCCTTTTCTATAGTAAATTTTTCAAAAAATAATTTTTTACTGTCGCAAATTTTAGTTGCGCCAGGGATTGCCTTTCTACAGTAAATTTTTCAAAAAATAATTTTTTACTGTCGCAAATTGTAATTGCGCCAGGGATTGCCTTTTCTATAGTAAATTTTTCAAAAAATAATTTTTTACTATCGCAAGTTTTAATTACGCCAGGGATTGCCTTTTCTATAGTAAATTTTGCAAAAAATAATTTTATACTGTCGCAAATTTTAATTACGCCAGGGATTGCCTTTTCTATAGTAAATTATTCAAAAAATAATTTTTTACTCTCGCAAATTTTAATTGCGCCAGGGATTGCCTTTTCTACAGTAAATTATTCAAAAAATAATTTTCTACTGTCGCAAATTATAATTACGCCAGGGATTGCCTTTTATATAGTAAGTTTTTCAAAAAATAATTTTTTACTGTCGCAAATTTTAATTACGCCAGGGATTGCCTTTTCTACAGTAAATTATTCAAAAAATAATTTTCTACCGTCGCAAATTTTAATTACGCCAGGGATTGCCTTTTCTATAGTAAATTATTCAAAAAATAATTTTATACTGTCGCAAATTTTAATTACGCCAGGGATTGCCTTTTCTATAGTAAATTATTCAAAAAATAATTTTATACTGTCGCAAATTTTAATTGCGCTAGGGATTGCCTTTTCTATAGTAAATTATTCAAAAAATAATTTTCTACTGCCGCAAATTTTAATTACGCCAAGGATTGCCTTTTCTATAGTAAATTATTCAAAAAATAATTTTTTACTGTCGCAAATTTTAAGTGCGCCAGGGATTGCCTTTTCTATAGTAAATTATTCAAAAAATAATTTTTTACTGTCGCAAATTTTAATTACGCCAGGGATTGCCTTTTCTATAGTAAATTATTCAAAAAATAATTTTATACTGTCGCAAATTTTAATTACGCCAGGGATTGCCTTTTCTATAGTAAATTATTCAAAAAATAATTTTCTACTGTCGCAAATTTTAATTACGCCAGGGATTGCCTTTTATATAGTAAATTATTCAAAAAATAATTTTTTACTGTCGCAAATTTTAATTACGCCAAGGATTGCCTTTTCTATAGTAAATTTTTCAAAAAATAATTTTATACTGTCGCAAATTTTAAATACGCCAGGGATTGCCTTTTCTATAGTAAATTATTCAAAAAATAATTTTCTACTGTCGCAAATTTTAATTACGCCAGGGATTGCCTTTTCTATAGTAAATTATTCAAAAAATAATTTTTTACTGTCGCAAATTTTAAGTGCGCCAGGGATTGCCTTTTCTATAGTAAATTATTCAAAAAATAATTTTCTACTGTCGCAAATTTTAATTACGCCAGGGATTGCCTTTTCTATAGTAAATTATTCAAAAAATAATTTTTTACTGTCGCAAATTTTAATTACGCCAGGGATTGCCTTTTCTATAGTAAATTATTCAAAAAATAATTTTTTACTGTCGCAAATTTTAAATATCCCAGGGATTGCCTTTTCTATAGTAAATTATTCAAAAAATAATTTTTTACTGTCGCAAATTTTAATTACGCCAGGGATTGCCTTTTCTATAGTAAATTATTCAAAAAATAATTTTCTACTGTCGCAAATTTTAATTACGCCAGGGATTGCCTTTTATATAGTTAATTATTCAAAAAATAATTTTTTACTGTCGCAAATTTTAATTACGCCAGGGATTGCCTTTTCTATAGTAAATTATTCAAAAAATAATTTTTTACTGTCGCAAATTTTAAATACGCCAGGGATTGCCTTTTCTATAGTAGATTTCTCAAAAAATAATTTTTTACTGTCGGAAATTTTAATTGCGCCAGGGATTGCCTTTCTACAGTAAATTTTTCAAAAAATAATTTTTTACTGTCGCAAATTGTAATTGCGCCAGGGATTGCCTTTTATATAGTAAATTTTTCAAAAAATAATTTTTTACTGTCGCAAATTTTAATTACGCCAGGGATTGCCTTTTCTATAGTAAATAATTCAAAAAATAATTTTCTACTGTCGCAAATTTTAATTACGCCAGGGATTGCCTTTTATATATATAATTATTCAAAAAATAATTTTTTACTGTCGCAAATTTTAATTACGCCAGGGATTGCCTTTTCTATAGTAAATTATTCAAAAAATAATTTTTTACTGTCGCAAATTTTAAATACGCCAGGGATTGCCTTTTCTATAGTAAATTTTTCAAAAAATAATTTTTTACTGTCGCAAATTTTAGTTGCGCCAGGGATTGCCTTTCTACAGTAAATTTTTCAAAAAATAATTTTTTACTGTCGCAAATTGTAATTGCGCCAGGGATTGCCTATTCTATAGTAAATTTTTCAAAAAATAATTTTTTACTATCGCAAGTTTTAATTACGCCAGGGATTGCCTTTTCTATAGTAAATTATTCAAAAAATAATTTTTTACTCTCGCAAATTTTAATTGCGCCAGGGATTGCCTTTTCTACAGTAAATTATTCAAAAAATAATTTTCTACTGTCGCAAATTTTAATTACGCCAGGGATTGCCTTTTATATAGTAAGTTTTTCAAAAAATAATTTTTTACTGTCGCAAATTTTAATTACGCCAGGGATTGCCTTTTCTACAGTAAATTATTCAAAAAATAATTTTCTACCGTCGCAAATTTTAATTACGCCAGGGATTGCCTTTTCTATAGTAAATTATTCAAAAAATAATTTTATACTGTCGCAAATTTTAATTACGCCAGGGATTGCCTTTTCTATAGTAAATTATTCAAAAAATAATTTTATACTGTCGCAAATTTTAATTGCGCTAGGGATTGCCTTTTCTATAGTAAATTATTCAAAAAATAATTTTCTACTGCCGCAAATTTTAATTACGCCAAGGATTGCCTTTTCTATAGTAAATTATTCAAAAAATAATTTTTTACTGTCGCAAATTTTAAGTGCGCCAGGGATTGCCTTTTCTATAGTAAATTATTCAAAAAATAATTTTTTACTGTCGCAAATTTTAATTACGCCAGGGATTGCCTTTTCTATAGTAAATTATTCAAAAAATAATTTTATACTGTCGCAAATTTTAATTACGCCAGGGATTGCCTTTTCTATAGTAAATTATTCAAAAAATAATTTTCTACTGTCGCAAATTTTAATTACGCCAGGGATTGCCTTTTATATAGTAAATTATTCAAAAAATAATTTTTTACTGTCGCAAATTTTAATTACGCCAAGGATTGCCTTTTCTATAGTAAATTTTTCAAAAAATAATTTTATACTGTCGCAAATTTTAAATACGCCAGGGATTGCCTTTTCTATAGTAAATTATTCAAAAAATAATTTTCTACTGTCGCAAATTTTAATTACGCCAGGGATTGCCTTTTCTATAGTAAATTATTCAAAAAATAATTTTTTACTGTCGCAAATTTTAAGTGCGCCAGGGATTGCCTTTTCTATAGTAAATTATTCAAAAAATAATTTTCTACTGTCGCAAATTTTAATTACGCCAGGGATTGCCTTTTCTATAGTAAATTATTCAAAAAATAATTTTTTACTGTCGCAAATTTTAATTACGCCAGGGATTGCCTTTTCTATAGTAAATTATTCAAAAAATAATTTTTTACTGTCGCAAATTTTAAATATCCCAGGGATTGCCTTTTCTATAGTAAATTATTCAAAAAATAATTTTTTACTGTCGCAAATTTTAATTACGCCAGGGATTGCCTTTTCTATAGTAAATTATTCAAAAAATAATTTTCTACTGTCGCAAATTTTAATTACGCCAGGGATTGCCTTTTATATAGTTAATTATTCAAAAAATAATTTTTTACTGTCGCAAATTTTAATTACGCCAGGGATTGCCTTTTCTATAGTAAATTATTCAAAAAATAATTTTTTACTGTCGCAAATTTTAAATACGCCAGGGATTGCCTTTTCTATAGTAGATTTCTCAAAAAATAATTTTTTACTGTCGGAAATTTTAATTGCGCCAGGGATTGCCTTTCTACAGTAAATTTTTCAAAAAATAATTTTTTACTGTCGCAAATTGTAATTGCGCCAGGGATTGCCTTTTATATAGTAAATTTTTCAAAAAATAATTTTTTACTGTCGCAAATTTTAATTACGCCAGGGATTGCCTTTTCTATAGTAAATTATTCAAAAAATAATTTTCTACTGTCGCAAATTTTAATTACGCCAGGGATTGCCTTTTCTATAGTAAATTATTCAAAAAATAATTTTCAACTGTCGCAAATTGTAATTGCGCCAGGGATTTCCTTTTCTATAGTAAATTATTCAAAAAATAATTTTTTACTGTCGCAAATTTTAAGTGCCCTGGCGCCTTTTCTATAGTAAATTATTCAAAAAATAATTTTTTACTCTCGCAAATTTTAATTACGCCAGGGATTGCCTTTTCTATAGTAAATTATTCAAAAAATAATTTTTTACTGTCGCAAATTTTAAGTGCGCCAGGGATTGCCTTTTCTATAGTAAATTATTCAAAAAATAATTTTCTACTGTCGCAAATTTTAATTACGCCAGGGATTGCCTTTTCTATAGTAAATTATTCAAAAAATAATTTTATACTGTCTCAAATTTTAATTACGCCAGGGATTGCCTTTTCTATAGTAAATTATTCAAAAAATAATTTTCTACTGTCGCAAATTTTAATTACGCCAGGGATTGCCTTTTCTATAGTAAATTATTCAAAAAATAATTTTCTATTGTCGCAAATTTTAATTGCGCCAGGGATTGCCTTTCCTATAGTAAATTTCTCACAAAATAATTTTCAACTGTCGCAAATTTTAATTACGCCAGGGATTGCCTTTTCTATAGTAAATTATTCAAAAAATAATTTTTTTACTGTCGCAAATTTTAATTGCGCCAGGGATTGCCTTTTCTATAGTTAATTATTCAAAAAATAATTTTTTACTGTCGCAAATTTTAATTACGCCAGGGATTGCCTTTTCTATAGTAAATTATTCAAAAAATAATTTTTTACTGTCGCAAATTTTAAATACGCCAGGGATTGCCTTTTCTATAGTAAATTTTTCAAAAAATAATTTTTTACTGTCGCAAATTTTAATTGCGCCAGGGATTGCCTTTCTACAGTAAATTTTTCAAAAAATAATTTTTTACTGTCGCAAATTTTAATTACGCCAGGGATTGCCTTTTCTATAGTAAATTATTCAAAAAATAATTTTCTACCGTCGCAAATTTTAATTACGCCAGGGATTGCCTTTTCTATAGTAAATTATTCAAAACATAATTTTATACTGTCGCGAATTTTAATTACGCCAGGGATTGCCATTTCTATAGTAAATTATTCAAAAAATAATTTTATACTGCCGCAAATTTTAATTGCGCTAGGGATTGCCTTTTCTATAGTAAATTATTCAAAAAATAATTTTCTACTGCCGCAAATTTTAATTACGCCAAGGATTGCCTTTTCTATAGTAAATTATTCAAAAACTAATTTTTTACTGTCGCAAATTTTAATTGCGCCAGGGATTGCCTTTCTACAGTAAATTTTTCAAAAAATAATTTTTTACTGTCGCAAATTGTAATTGCGCCAGGGATTGCCTTTTCTATAGTAAATTATTCAAAAAATAATTTTCTACCGTCGCAAATTTTAATTACGCCAGGGATTGCCTTTTCTATAGTAAATTATTCAAAAAATAATTTTATACTGTAGCAAATTTTAATTACGCCAGGGATTGCCTTTTCTATAGTAAATTATTCAAAAAATAATTTTATACTGTCGCAAATTTTAATTGCGCTAGGGATTGCCTTTTCTATAGTAAATTATTCAAAAAATAATTTTCTACTGTCGCAAATTTTAATTACGCCAAGGATTGCCTTTTCTATAGTAAATTTTTCAAAAAATTATTCAAAAAATAATTTTCTACTGTCGCAAATTTTAATTACGCCAGGGATTGCCTTTTCTATAGTAAATTATTCAAAAAATAATTTTTTACTGTCGCAAATTTTAAGTGCGCCAGTGATTGCCTTTTCTATAGTAAATTTGTCAAAAAATAATTTTTTACTGTCGCAAATTTTAATTGCGCCAGGGATTGCCTTTCTACAGTAAATTTTTCAAAAAATAATTTTTTACTGTCGCAAATTGTAATTGCGCCAGGGATTGCCTTTTCTATAGTAAATTTTTCAAAAAATAATTTTTTACTATCGCAAGTTTTAATTACGCCAGGGATTGCCTTTTCTATAGTAAATTATTCAAAAAATAATTTTTTACTGTCGCAAATTTTAAATACGCCAGGGATTGCCTTTTCTATAGTAAATTTTTCAAAAAATAATTTTTTACTGTCGCAAATTTTAATTGCGCCAGGGATTGCCTTTCTACAGTAAATTTTTCAAAAAATAATTTTTTACTGTCGCAAATTGTAATTGCGCCAGGGATTGCCTTTTCTATAGTAAATTTTTCAAAAAATAATTTTTTACTATCGCAAGTTTTAATTACGCCAGGGATTGCCTTTTCTATAGTAAATTTTGCAAAAAATAATTTTATACTGTCGCAAATTTTAATTACGCCAGGGATTGCCTTTTCTATAGTAAATTATTCAAAAAATAATTTTTACTGTCGCAAATTTTAATTGCGCCAGGGATTGCCTTTTCTACAGTAAATTATTCAAAAAATAATTTTCTACTGTCGCAAATTTTAATTACGCCAGGGATTGCCTTTTATATAGTAAATTTTTCAAAAAATAATTTTTTACTGTCGCAAATTTTAATTACGCCAGGGATTGCCTTTTCTATAGTAAATTATTCAAAAAATAATTTTCTACCGTCGCAAATTTTAATTACGCCAGGGATTGCCTTTTCTATAGTAAATTATTCAAAAAATAATTTTATACTGTCGCAAATTTTAATTACGCCAGGGATTGCCTTTTCTATAGTAAATTATTCAAAAAATAATTTTATACTGTCGCAAATTTTAATTGCGCTAGGGATTGCCTTTTCTATAGTAAATTATTCAAAAAATAATTTTCTACTGTCGCAAACTTTAATTACGCCAAGGATTGCCTTTTCTATAGTAAATTTTTCAAAAAATTATTCAAAAAATAATTTTCTACTGTCGCAAATTTTAATTACGCCAGGGATTGCCTTTTCTATAGTAAATTATTCAAAAAATATTTTTTTACTGTCGCAAATTTTAAGTGCGCCAGTGATTGCCTTTTCTATAGTAAATTATTAAAAAAATAATTTTCTACTGTCGCAAATTTTAATTACGCCAGGGATTGCCTTTTCTATAGTAAATTATTCAAAAAATAATTTTTTACTGTCGCTAATTTTAATTACGCCAGGGATTGCCTTTTCTATAGTAAATTATTCAAAAAATAATTTTTTACTGTCGCAAATTTTAAATATCCCAGGGATTGCCTTTTCTATAGTAAATTATTCAAAAAATAATTTTTTACTGTCGCAAATTTTAATTACGCCAGGGATTGCCTTTTCTATAGTAAATTATTCAAAAAATTATTTTCTACTGTCGCAAATTTTAATTAAGCCAGGTATTGCCTTTTATATAGTAAATTATTCAAAAAATAATTTTTTACTGTCGCAAATTTTAATTACGCCAGAGATTGCCTTTTCTATAGTAAATTATTCAAAAAATAATTTTTTACTGTCGCAAATTTTAAATACGCCAGGGATTGCCTTTTCTATAGTAAATTTTTCAAAAAATAATTTTTTACTATCGCAAGTTTTAATTACGCCAGGGATTGCCTTTTCTATAGTAAATTTTGCAAAAAATAATTTTATACTGTCGCAAATTTTAATTACGCCAGGGATTGCCTTTTCTATAGTGAATTATTCAAAAAATAATTTTTTACTGTCGCAAATTTTAATTGCGCCAGGGATTGCCTTTTCTACAGTAAATTATTCAAAAAATAATTTTCTACTGTCGCAAATTTTAATTACGCCAGGGATTGCCTTTTATATAGTAAATTTTTCAAAAACAATTTTTTACTGTCGCAAATTTTAATTACGCCAGGGATTGCCTTTTCTATAGTAAATTATTCAACAAATAATTTTCTACCGTCGCAAATTTTAATTACGCCAGGGATTGCCTTTTCTATAGTAAATTATTCAAAAAATAATTTTATACTGTCGCAAATTTTAATTACGCCAGGGATTGCCTTTTCTATAGTAAATTATTCAAAAAATAATTTTATACTGTCGCAAATTTTAATTGCGCTAGGGATTGCCTTTTCTTTAGTAAATTATTCAAAAAATAATTTTCTACTGTCGCAAATTTTAATTACGCCAGGGATTGCCTTTTCTATAGTGAATTATTTAAAAAAATAATTTTTTACTGTCGCAAATTTTAAGTGCGCCAGGGATTGCCTTTTCTATAGTAAATTATTCAAAAAATAATTTTTTACTGTCGCAAATTTTAATTACGCCAGGGATTGCCTTTTCTATAGTAAATTATTCAAAAAATAATTTTATACTGTCGCAAATTTTAATTACGCCAGGGATTGCCTTTTCTATAGTAAATTATTCAAAAAATAATTTTTTACTGTCGCAAATTTTAATTGCGCCAGGGATTGCCTTTTCTATAGTAAATTTTGCAAAAAATAATTTTCTACTGTCGCAAATTTTAATTACGCCAGGGATTGCCTTTTCTATAGTAAATTATTCAACAAATAATTTTCTACCGTCGCAAATTTTAATTACGCCAGGGATTGCCTTTTCTATAGTAAATTATTCAAAAAATAATTTTATACTGTCGCAAATTTTAATTACGCCAGGGATTGCCTTTTCTATAGTAAATTATTCAAAAAATAATTTTATACTGTCGCAAATTTTAATTGCGTTAGGGATTGCCTTTTCTTTAGTAAATTATTCAAAAAATAATTTTCTACTGTCGCAAATTTTAATTACGCCAGGGATTGCCTTTTCTATAGTGAATTATTTAAAAAAATAATTTTTTACTGTCGCAAATTTTAAGTGCGCCAGGGATTGCCTTTTCTATAGTAAATTATTCAAAAAATAATTTTTTACTGTCGCAAATTTTAATTACGCCGGGGATTGCCTTTTCTATAGTAAATTATTCAAAAAATAATTTTATACTGTCGCAAATTTTAATTACGCCAGGGATTGCCTTTTCTATAGTAAATTATTCAAAAAATAATTTTTTACTGTCGCAAATTTTAATTGCGCCAGGGATTGCCTTTTCTATAGTAAATTTTGCAAAAAATAATTTTCTACTGTCGCAAATTTTAAGTGCACCAGGGATTGCCTTTTCTATAGTAAATTATTCAAAAAATAATTTTCTACTATCGCAAATTTTAATTACGCCAGGGATTGCCTTTTCTATAGGAAATTTTTCAAAAAATAATTTTATACTGTCGCAAATTTTAATTGCGCCAGGGATTGCCTTTTCTATAGTAAATTACTCAAAAAATAATTTTCAACTGTCGCAAATTTTAATTACGCCAGGGATTGCCTTTTCTATAGTAAATTATTCAAAAAATAATTTTTTACTATCGCAAGTTTTAATTGCGCCAGGGATTGCCTTTTCTACAGTAAATTATTCAAAAAATAATTTCCTACTGTCGCAAATTTTAATTACGCCAGGGATTGCCTTTTATATAGTAAATTATTCAAAAAATAATTTTATACTCTCGCAAATTTTAATTACGCCAGGGATTGCCTTTTCTATAGTAAATTATTCAAAAAATAATTTTTTACTGTCGCAAATTTTAAGTGCGCCAGGGATTGCCTTTTCTATAGTAAATTATTCAAAAAATAATTTTTTACTGTCGCAAATTTTAATTACGCCAGGGATTGCCTTTTCTATAGTAAATTATTCAAAAAATAATTTTCTACTGTCGCAAATTTTAAATATCCCAGGGATTGCCTTTTCTATAGTAAATTTCTCACAAAATAATTTTTTACTGTCGCAAATTTTAATTGCGCCAGGGATTGCCTTTTCTATAGTAAATTATTCAAAAAATAATTTTCTACTGTCGCAAATTTTAATTACGCCAGGGATTGCCTTTTCTATAGTAAATTATTCAAAAAATAATTTTATACTGTCGCAAATTTTAATTACGCCAGGGATTGCCTTTTCTATAGTAAATTTTTCAAAAAATAATTTTATACTGTCGCAAATTTTAATTGCGCCAGGGATTGCCTTTTCTATAGTAAATTATTCAAAAAATAATTTTCAACTGTCGCAAATTTTAATTACGCCAGGGATTGCCTTTTCTATAGTAAATTATTCAAAAAATATTTTTTTACTATCGCAAGTTTTAATTGCGCCAGGGATTGCCTTTTCTATAGTAAATTTCTCACAAAATAATTTTTTACTGTCGCAAATTTTAATTGCGCCAGGGATTGCCTTTTCTATAGTAAATTATTCAAAAAATAATTTTCTACTGTCGCAAATTTTAATTACGCCAGGGATTACCTTTTCTATAGTAAATTATTCAAAAAATAATTTTCTACTTTCGCAAATTTTAATTGCGCCAGGGATTGCCTTTTCTATAGTAAATTATTCAAAAAATAATTTTCTACTGTCGTAAATTTTAATTGCGCCAGGGATTGCCTTTTCTATAGTAAATTATTCAAAAAATAATTTTCTACTGTCGCAAATTTTAATTACGCCAGGGATTGCCTTTTCTATAGTAAATTATTCAAAAAATAATTTTCTACTGTCGCAAATTTTAATTACGCCAGGGATTGCCTTTTCTATAGTAAATTATTCAAAAAATAATTTTATACTGTCGCTAATTTTAATTACGCCAGGGATTGCCTTTTCTATAGTAAATTTTTCAAAAAATAATTTTATACTGTCGCAAATTTTAATTGCGCCAGGGATTGCCTTTTCTATAGTAAATTATTCAAAAAATAATTTTCAACTGTCGCAAATTTTAATTACGCCAGGGATTGCCTTTTCTATAGTAAATTATTCAAAAAATATTTTTTTACTATCGCAAGTTTTAATTGCGCCAGGGATTGCCTTTTCTACAGTAAATTATTCAAAAAATAATTTTCTACTGTCGCAAATTTTAATTACGACAGGGATTGCCTTTTCTATAGTAAATTATTCAAAAAATAATTTTTTACTGTCGCAAATTTTAATTACGCCAGGGATTGCCTTTTATATAGTAAATTTTTCAAAAAATAATTTTATACTGTCGCAAATTTTAATTACGCCAGGGATTGCCTTTTCTATAGTAAATTATTCAAAAAATAATTTTTTACTGTCGCAAATTTTAATTACGCCAGGGATTGCTTTTTCTATAGTAAATTATTCAAAAAATAATTTTTTACTGTCGCAAATTTTAATTACGCCAGGGGTTGCCTTTTCTATAGTAAATTATTCAAAAAATAATTTTTTACTGTCGCAAATTTTAATTACGCCAGGGATTGCCTTTTCTATAGTAAATTTTTCAAAAAATAATTTTTTACTGTCGCAAATTTTAATTGCGCTAGGGATTGCCTTTCTACAGTAAATTTTTCAAAAAATAATTTTTTACTGTCGCAAATTGTAATTGCGCCAGGGATTGCCTTTTCTATAGTAAATTTTTCAAAAAATAATTTTTTACTATCGCAAGTTTTAATTACGCCAGGGATTGCCTTTTCTATAGTAAATTATTCAAAAAATAATTTTTTACTGTCGCAAATTTTAAGTGCGCCAGGGATTGCCTTTTCTATAGTAAATTTTGCAAAAAATAATTTTTTACTGTCGCAAATTTTAATTGCGCCAGGGATTGCCTTTTCTATAGTAAATTTTTCAAAAAATAATTTTCTACTGCCTTTTCTACAGCCAGGGATTGCCTTTTATATAGTAAATTTTTCAAAAATTAATTTTATACTGTCGCAAATTTTAAATATCCCAGGGATTGCCTTTTCTATAGTAAATTTCTCACAAAATAATTTTTTATTGTCGCAAATTTTAATTGCGCCAGGGATTGCCTTGTCTATAGTAAATTATTCAAACAATAATTTTCTACTGTCGCAAATTTTAATTACGCCAGGGATTGCCTTTTCTATAGTAAATTATTCAAAAAATAATTTTATACTGTCGCTAATTTTAATTACGCCAGGGATTGCCTTTTCTATAGTAAATTTTTCAAAAAATAATTTTATACTGTCGCAAATTTTAATTGCGCCAGGGATTGCCTTTTCTATAGTAAATTATTCAAAAAATAATTTTCAACTGTCGCAAATTTTAATTACGCCAGGGATTGCCTTTTCTATAGTAAATTATTCAAAAAATATTTTTTTACTATCGCAAGTTTTAATTGCGCCAGGGATTGCCTTTTCTACAGTAAATTATTCAAAAAATAATTTTCTACTGTCGCAAATTTTAATTACGACAGGGATTGCCTTTTCTATAGTAAATTATTCAAAAAATAATTTTTTACTGTCGCAAATTTTAATTACGCCAGGGATTGCCTTTTATATAGTAAATTTTTCAAAAAATAATTTTATACTGTCGCAAATTTTAATTACGCCAGGGATTGCCTTTTCTATAGTAAATTATTCAAAAAATAATTTTTTACTGTCGCAAATTTTAATTACGCCAGGGATTGCTTTTTCTATAGTAAATTATTCAAAAAATAATTTTTACTGTCGCAAATTTTAATTACGCCAGGGGTTGCCTTTTCTATAGTAAATTATTCAAAAAATAATTTTTTACTGTCGCAAATTTTAATTACGCCAGGGATTGCCTTTTCTATAGTAAATTTTTCAAAAAATAATTTTTTACTGTCGCAAATTTTAATTGCGCTAGGGATTGCCTTTCTACAGTAAATTTTTCAAAAAATAATTTTTTACTGTCGCAAATTGTAATTGCGCCAGGGATTGCCTTTTCTATAGTAAATTTTTCAAAAAATAATTTTTTACTATCGCAAGTTTTAATTACGCCAGGGATTGCCTTTTCTATAGTAAAATTATTCAAAAAATAATTTTTTACTGTCGCAAATTTTAAGTGCGCCAGGGATTGCCTTTTCTATAGTAAATTTTGCAAAAAATAATTTTTTACTGTCGCAAATTTTAATTGCGCCAGGGATTGCCTTTTCTATAGTAAATTTTTCAAAAAATAATTTTCTACTGCCTTTTCTACAGCCAGGGATTGCCTTTTATATAGTAAATTTTTCAAAAATTAATTTTATACTGTCGCAAATTTTAAATATCCCAGGGATTGCCTTTTCTATAGTAAATTTCTCACAAAATAATTTTTTATTGTCGCAAATTTTAATTGCGCCAGGGATTGCCTTGTCTATAGTAAATTATTCAAACAATAATTTTCTACTGTCGCAAATTTTAATTACGCCAGGGATTGCCTTTTCTATAGTAAATTATTCAAAAAATTATTTTATACTGTCGCAAATTTTAATTACGCCAGGATTGCCTTTTCTATAGTAAATTATTCAAAAAATAATTTTTTACTGTCGCAAATTTTAATTGCGCCAGGGATTGCCTTTTCTATAGTAAATTATTCAAAAAATAATTTTCTACTGTCGCAAATTTTAAATATCCCAGGGATTGCCTTTTCTATAGTAAATTTCTCACAAAATAATTTTTTACTGTCGCAAATTTTAATTGCGCCAGGGATTTCCTTTTCTACAGTAAATTATTCAAAAAATAATTTTCTACTGTCGCAAATTTTAATTACGCCAGGGATTGCCTTTTATATAGTAAATTATTCAAAAAATAATTTTATACTGTCGCAAATTTTAATTACGCCAGGGATTGCCTTTTCTATAGTAAATTATTCAAAAAATAATTTTTTACTGTCGCAAATTTTAAGTGCGCCAGGGATTGCCTTTTCTATAGTAAATTATTCAAAAAATAATTTTTTACTGTCGCAAATTTTAATTACCCCAGGGATTGCCTTTTCTATAGTAAATTATTCAAAAAATAATTTTCTAGTGTCGCAAATTTTAAATATTCCAGGGATTGCCTTTTCTATAGTAAATTTCTCACAAAATAATTTTTACTGTCGCAAATTTTAATTGCGCCAGGGATTGCCTTTTCTATAGTAAATTATTCAAAAAATAATTTTCTACTGTCGCAAATTTTAATTACGCCAGGGATTGCCTTTTCTATAGTAAATTATTCAAAAAATAATTTTATACTGTCGCAAATTTTAATTACGCCAGGTATTGCCTTTTCTATAGTAAATTATTCAAAAAATAATTTTTTACTGTCGCAAATTTTAACTGCACCAGGGATTGCCTTTTCTATAGTAAATTCTCACAAAATAATTTTTTACTGTCGCAAATTTTAATTACGCAGGGATTGCCTTTTCTATAGTAAATTATTCAAAAAATAATTTTCAACTGTCGGAAATTTTAATTACGCCAGGGATTGCCTTTTCTATAGTAAATTATTCAAAAAATAATTTTCTACTGTCGCAAATTTTAATTACGCCAGGGATTGCCTTTTCTATAGTAAATTATTCAAAAAATAATTTTCAACTGTCGCAAATTTTAACTACGCCAGGGATTGCCTTTTCTATAGTAAATTATTCAAAAATAATTTTTTACTGTCGCAAATTTTAATTGCGCCAGGATTGACTTTTCTATAGTAAATTATTCAAAAAATAATTTTCTACTGTCGCAAATTTTAATTACGCCAGGGATTGCCTTTTCTATAGTAAATTATTCAAAAAATAATTTTCAACTGTCGCAAATTTTAATTGCGCCAGGGATTGCCTTTTCTATAGTAAATTTTGCTAAAAATAATTTTATACTGTCGTAAATTTTAATTGCGCCAGGGATTGCCTTTTCTATAGTAAATTATTCAAAAAATAATTTTCTACTGTCGCAAATTTTAAATATCCCAGGGATTGCCTTTTCTATAGTAAATTTCTCACAAAATAATTTTTTACTGTCGCAAATTTTAATTGCGCCAGGGATTGCCTTTTCTATAGTAAATTATTCAAAAAATAATTTTCTACTGTCGCAAATTTTAATTACGCCAGGATTACCTTTTCTATAGTAAATTATTCAAAAAATAATTTTCTACTGTCGCAAATTTTAATGCGCCAGGGATTGCCTTTTCTATAGTAAATTATTCAAAAAATAATTTTCTACTGTCGTAAATTTTAATTGCGCCAGGGATTGCCTTTTTCTATAGTAAATTATTCAAAAAATAATTTTCTACTGTCGCAAATTTTAATTACGCCAGGGATTGCCTTTTCTATAGTAAATTATTCAAAAAATAATTTTCTACTGTCGCAAATTTTAATTACGCCAGGGATTGCCTTTTCTATAGTAAATTATTCAAAAAATAATTTTATACTGTCGCAAATTTTAATTACGCCAGGGATTGCCTTTTCTATAGTAAATTTTTCAAAAAATAATTTTATACTGTCGCAAATTTTAATTGCGCCAGGGATTGCCTTTTCTATAGTAAATTATTCAAAAAATAATTTTCAACTGACGCAAATTTTAATTACGCCAGGGATTGCCTTTTCTATAGTAAATTATTCAAAAAATATTTTTTTACTATCGCAAGTTTTAATTGCGCCAGGGATTGCCTTTTCTACAGTAAATTATTCAAAAAATAATTTTCTACTGTCGCAAATTTTAATTACGACAGGGATTGCCTTTTCTATAGTAAATTATTCAAAAATAATTTTTTACTGTCGCAAATTTTAATTACGCCAGGGATTGCCTTTTATATAGTAAATTTTTCAAAAAATAATTTTATACTGTCGCAAATTTTAATTACGCCAGGGATTGCCTTTTCTATAGTAAATTATTCAAAAAATAATTTTTTACTGTCGCAAATTTTAATTACGCCAGGGATTGCTTTTTCTATAGTAAATTATTCAAAAATAATTTTTTACTGTCGCAAATTTTAATTACGCCAGGGGTTGCCTTTTCTATAGTAAATTATTCAAAAAATAATTTTTTACTGTCGCAAATTTTAATTACGCCAGGGATTGCCTTTTCTATAGTAAATTTTTCAAAAAATAATTTTTTACTGTCGCAAATTTTAATTGCGCTAGGGATTGCCTTTCTACAGTAAATTTTTCAAAAAATAATTTTTTACTGTCGCAAATTGTAATTGCGCCAGGGATTGCCTTTTCTATAGTAAATTTTTCAAAAATAATTTTTTACTATCGCAATTTTAATTACGCCAGGGATTGCCTTTTCTATAGTAAATTTTGCAAAAAATAATTTTATACTGTCGCAAATTTTAATTACGCCAGGATTGCCTTTTCTATAGTAAATTATTCAAAAAATAATTTTCTACTGTCGCAAATTTTAATTACGCCAGGGATTGCCTTTTCTATAGTAAATTATTCAAAAAATAATTTTTTACTGTCGCAAATTTTAAGTGCGCCAGGGATTGCCTTTTCTATAGTAAATTTTGCAAAAATAATTTTTTACTGTCACAAATTTTAATTGCGCCAGGGATTGCCTTTTCTATAGTAAATTTTGCAAAAAATAATTTTCTACTGTCGCAAATTTTTAGTGCGCAGGGATTGCCTTTTCTACAGTAAATTATTCAAAAAATAATTTTTTACTATCGCAAGTTTTAATTGCGCCAGGGATTGCCTTTTCTACAGTAAATTATTCAAAAAATAATTTTCTACTGTCGCAAATTTTAATTACGCCAGGGATTGCCTTTTATATAGTAAATTTTTCAAAAATTAATTTTATACTGTCGCAAATTTTAAATACGCCAGTCAAAAAATAATTTTCTACTGTCGCAAATTTTAAATATCCCAGGGATTGCCTTTTCTATAGTAAATTTCTCACAAAATAATTTTTTACTGTCGCAAATTTTAATTGCGCCAGGGATTGCCTTTTTCTATAGTAAATTATTCAAAAAATAATTTTCTACTGTCGCAAATTTTAATTACGCCAGGGATTGCCTTTTCTATAGTAAATTATTCAAAAAATAATTTTCTACTGTCGCGAATTTTAATTGCGCCAGGGATTGCCTTTTCTATAGTAAATTATTCAAAAAATAATTTTCTACTGTCGCAAATTTTAATTGCGCCAGGGATTGCCTTTTCTATAGTAAATTATTCAAAAAATAATTTTCAACTGTCGCAAATTGTAATTGCGCCAGGATTGCCTTTTCTATAGTAAATTATTCAAAAATAATTTCTACTGTCGCAAATTTTAAATATCCCAGGGATTGCCCTTTTCTATAGTAAATTTCTCACAAAATAATTTTTTACTGTCGCAAATTTTAATTGCGCCAGGGATTGCCTTTTCTATAGTAAATTATTCAAAAAATAATTTTCTACTGTCGCAAATTTTAATTACGCCAGGGATTGCCTTTTCTATAGTAAATTATTCAAAAAATAATTTTATACTGTCGCAAATTTTAATTACGCCAGGGATTGCCTTTTCTATAGTAAATTATTCAAAAAATAATTTTTTACTGTCGCAAATTTTAATTGCGCCAGGGATTGCCTTTTCTATAGTAAATTATTCAAAAAATAATTTTCTACTGTCGCAAATTTTAATTACGCCAGGGATTGCCTTTTCTATAGTAAATTATTCAAAAAATAATTTTCTACTGTCGCAAATTTTAAGTGCGCCAGGGATTGCCTTTTCTATAGTAAATTATTCAAAAAATAATTTTCTACTGTCGCAAATTTTAAATATCCCAGGGATTGCCTTTTCTATAGTAAATTTCTCACAAAATAATTTTTTACTGTCGCAAATTTTAATTGCGCCAGGGATTTCCTTTTCTACAGTAAATTATTCAAAAAATAATTTTCTACTGTCGCAAATTTTAATTACGCCAGGGATTGCCTTTTATATAGTAAATTATTCAAAAAATAATTTTATACTGTCGCAAATTTTAATTACGCCAGGGATTGCCTTTTCTATAGTAAATTATTCAAAAAATAATTTTTTACTGTCGCAAATTTTAAGTGCGCCAGGGATTGCCTTTTCTATAGTAAATTATTCAAAAAATAATTTTTTACTGTCGCAAATTTTAATTACGCCAGGGATTGCCTTTTCTATAGTAAATTATTCAAAAAATAATTTTCTAGTGTCGCAAATTTTAAATATTCCAGGGATTGCCTTTCTATAGTAAATTTCTCACAAAATAATTTTTACTGTCGCAAATTT
Source organism: Dioctria linearis (assembly GCA_963930735.1). Classification (NCBI taxonomy): domain Eukaryota; kingdom Metazoa; phylum Arthropoda; class Insecta; order Diptera; family Asilidae; genus Dioctria; species Dioctria linearis. The sequence goes on along the minus strand of CAWVNZ010002397.1, from coordinate 308,929 downwards.
TAATTGCGCCAGGGATTGCCTTTTCTATAGTAAATTATTCAAAAAATAATTTTCTACTGTCGCAAATTTTAATTACGCCCAGGGATTGCCTTTTCTATAGTAAATTATTCAAAAAATAATTTTCAACTGTCGCAAATTTTAACTACGCCAGGGATTGCCTTTTCTATAGTAAATTATTCAAAAATAATTTTCTACTGTCGCAAATTTTAATTGCGCCAGGGATTGCCTTTTCTATAGTAAATTATTCAAAAAATAATTTTCTACTGTCGCAAATTTTAATTACGCCAGGGATTGCCTTTTCTATAGTAAATTATTCAAAAATAATTTTCAACTGTCGCAAATTTTAATTGCGCCAGGGATTGTCTTTTATATAGTAAATTTTGCTAAAAATAATTTTATACTGTCGCAAAATTTAATTGCGCCAGGGATTGCCTTCTTTAGTAGATTATTCAAAAATAATTATATACTTTCGCAAATTTTAATTACGCCAGGGATTGCCTTTTCTATAGTAAATTATTCAAAAAATAATTTTCAACTGTCGCAAATTTTAATTACGTCAGGGATTGCCTTTTCTATAGTAAATTATTCAAAAAATAATTTTCAACTGTCGCAAATTTTAACTACGCCAGGGATTGCCTTTTCTATAGTAAATTATTCAAAAATAATTTTCTACTGTCGCAAATTTTAATTGCGCCAGGGATTGCCTTTTCTATAGTAAATTATTCAAAAAATAATTTTCTACTGTCGCAAATTTTAATTACGCCAGGGATTGCCTTTTCTATAGTAAATTATTCAAAAAATAATTTTCAACTGTCGCAAATTTTAATTGCGCCAGGGATTGTCTTTTATATAGTAAATTTTGCTAAAAATAATTTTATACTGTCGCAAAATTTAATTGCGCCAGGGATTGCCTTTTCTTTAGTAGATTATTCAAAAATAATTATATACTTTCGCAAATTTTAATTACGCCAGGGATTGCCTTTTCTATAGTAAATTATTCAAAAAATAATTTTCAACTGTCGCAAATTTTAATTACGTCAGGGATTGCCTTTTCTATAGTAAATAATTCAAAAAATAATTTTCTACTGTCGCAAATTTTAATTACGCCAGGGATTGCCTTTTCTATAGTAAATTATTCAAAAAATAATTTTCTACTGTCGCAAATTTTAATTACGCCAGGGATTGCCTTTTCTATAGTAAATTATTCAAAAAATAAGTTTTTACTGTCGCAAATTTTAATTGCGCCAGGGATTGCCTTTTCTATAGTAAATTATTCAAAAAATAATTTTCTACTGTCGCAAATTGTAATTGCGCCAGGGATTGCCTTTTCTATAGTAAATTATTCAAAAAATAATTTTCTACTGTCGCAAATTTTAATTGGTCCAGGGATTGCCTTTTCTATAGTAAATTTCTCACAAAATAATTTTTTACTGTCGCAAATTTTAATTGCGCCATGGATTGCCTTTTCTATAGTAAATTATTCAAAGAATAATTTTTTACTGTCGCAAATTTTAACTGCGCCAGGGATTGCCTTTTCTATAGTAAATTTTGCAAAAAATAATTTTCTACTGTCGCAAATTTTAATTACGCCAGGGATTGCCTTTTCTATAGTAAATTATTCAAAAAATAATTTTCAACTGTCGCAAATTTTAAATACGCCAGGGATTGCCTTTTCTATAGTAAATTATTCAAAAAATAATTTTCTACTGTCGCAAATTTTAATTACGCCAGGGATTGCCTTTTCTATAGTAAATTATTCAAAAAATAATTTTATACTGTCGCAAATTTTAAATACGCCAGGGATTGCCTTTTCTATAGTAAATTTTTCAAAAAATAATTTTATACCGTCGCAAATTTTAAATACGCCAGGGATTGCCTTTTTTATAGTATACTGTCGCAAGTTTTAATTGCGCCAGGGATTGCCTTTTCTACAGTAAATTATTCAAAAAATAATTTTATACTGTCGCAAATTTTAATTACGCCAGGGATTGCCTTTTCTATAGTAAATTATTCAAAAAATAATTTTTTACTGTCGCAAATTTTAATTGCGCCAGGGATTGCCTTTTCTATAGTAAATTTCTCACAAAATAATTTTTTACTGTCGCAAATTTTAATTACGCCAGGGATTGCCTTTTCTATAGTAAATTATTCAAAAAATAATTTTATACTGTCGCAAATTTTAATTACGCCAGGGATTGCCTTTTCTATAGTAAATTATTCAAAAAATAATTTTATACTCTCGCAAATTTTAATTACGCCAGGGATTGCCTTTTCTATAGTAAATTATTCAAAAAATAATTTTTTACTGTCGAAAACTTTAATTGCGCCAGGGATTGCCTTTTCTATAGTAAATTTTGCAAAAACTAATTTTCTACTGTCGCAAATTTTAAGTGCGCCAGGGATTGCCTTTTCTATAGTAAATTATTCAAAAAATAATTTTCTACTGTCGCAAATTTTAATTACGCCAGGGATTGCCTTTTCTATAGTAAATTTTTCAAAAAATAATTTTATACTGTCGCAAATTTTAATTGCGCCAGGGATTGCCTTTTCTATAGTAAATTATTCAAAAAATAATTTTATACTGTCGCAAATTTTAATTGCGCCAGGGATTGCCTTTTCTATAGTAAATTATTCAAAAAATAATTTTTTACTGTCGCAAATTTTAAGTGCGCCAGGGATTGCCTTTTCTATAGTAAATTATTCAAAAAATAATTTTTTACTGTCGCAAATTTTAAGTGCGCCAGGGATTGCCTTTTCTATAGTAAATTATTCAAAAAATAATTTTATACTGTCGCAAATTTGAATTACGCCAGGGATTGCCTTTTCTATAGTAAATTATTCAAAAAATAATTTTTTACTGTCGAAAATTTTAAATACGCCAGGGATTGCCTTTTCTATAGTAAATTATTCAAAAAATAATTTTCTACTGTCGCAAATTTTAATTACGCCAGGGATTGCCTTTTCTATAGTAAATTATTCAAAAAATAATTTTTTACTGTCGCAAATTTTAAATATCCCAGGGATTGCCTTTTCTATAGTAAATTATTCAAAAAATAATTTTTTACTGTCGCAAATTTTAATTACGCCAGGGATTGCCTTTTCTACAGTAAATTATTCAAAAAATAATTTTCTACTGTCGCAAATTTTAATTACGCCAGGGATTGCCTTTTCTATAGTAAATTATTCAAAAAATAATTTTTTACTATCGCAAGTTTTAATTGCGCCAGGGATTGCCTTTTCTATAGTAAATTATTCAAAAAATAATTTTTTCTGTCGCAAATTTTAATTACGCCAGGGATTGCCTTTTATATAGTAAATTTTTCAAAAATTAATTTTCTACTGTCGCAAATTTTAAATACGCCAGGGATTTCCTTTTCTATAGTAAATTATTCAAAAAATAATTTTATACTGTCGCAAATTTTAATTACGCCAGGGATTGCCTTTTCTATAGTAAATTATTCAAAAAATAATTTTTTACTGTCGCAAATTTTAAGTGCGCCAGGGATTGCCTTTTCTATAGTAAATTATTCAAAAAATAATTTTTTACTGTCGCAAATTTTAAGTGCGCCAGGGATTGCCTTTTCTATAGTAAATTATTCAAAAAATAATCTTATACTGTCGCAAATTTTAAATACGCCAGGGATTGCCTTTTCTATAGTAAATTATTCAAAAAATAATTTTCAACTGTCGCAAATTTTAATTACGCCAGGGATTGCCTTTTCTATAGTAAATTATTCAAAAAATAATTTTCTACTGTCGCAAATTTTAATTGCGCCAGGGATTGCCTTTTCTATAGTAAATTATTCAAAAAATAATTTTCTACTGTCGCAAATTTTAAGTGCGCCAGGGATTGCCTTTTCTTTAGTAAATTATTCAAAAAATAATTTTATACTGTCGCAAATTTTAATTACGCCAGGGATTGCCTTTTCTATAGTAAATTATTCAAAAAATAATTTTCTACTGTCGCAAATTTTAATTACGCCAGGGATTGCCTTTTCTGTAGTAAATTATTCAAAAAATAATTTTCTACTGTCGCAAATTTTAATTGCGCCAGGGATTGCCTTTTCTATAGTAAATTATTCAAAAAATAATTTTCTACTGTCGCAAATTTTAAGTGCGCCAGGGATTGCCTTTTCTATAGTAAATTATTCAAAAAATAATTTTATACTGTCGCAAATTTTAAGTGCGCCAGGGATTGCCTTTTCTATAGTAAATTTTGCAGAAAATAATTTTTTAGTGTCGCAAATTTTAATTACGCCAGGGATTGCCTTTTCTATAGTAAATTATTCAAAAAATAATTTTTTACTATCGCAAGTTTTAATTGCGCCAGGGATTGCCTTTTCTACAGTAAAAAAATTATTTTCTACTGTCGCAAATTTTAATTACGCCAAGGATTGCCTTTTCTATAGTAAATTTTTCAAAAATTAATTTTATACTGTCGCAAATTTTAAATACGCCAGGGATTGCCTTTTCTATAGTAAATTATTCAAAAAATAATTTTCTACTGTCGCAAATTTTAATTACGCCAGGGATTGCCTTTTCTATAGTAAATTATTCAAAAAATAATTTTTTACTGTCGCAAATTTTAAATATCCCAGGGATTGCCTTTTCTATAGTAAATTATTCAAAAAATAATTTTTTACTGTCGCAAATTTTAATTGCGCCAGGGATTGCCTTTTCTATAGTAAATTATTCAAAAAATAATTTTCTACTGTCGCAAATTTTAATTGCGCCAGGGATTGCCTTTTCTATAGTAAATTATTCAAAAAATAATTTTCTACTGTCGCAAATTTTAAATATCCCAGGGATTGCCTTTTCTATAGTAAATTTCTCACAAAATAATTTTTTACTGTCGCAAATTTTAATTGCGCCAGGGATTGCCTTTTCTATAGTAAATTATTCAAAAAATAATTTTCTACTGTCGCAAATTTTAATTACGCCAGGGATTGCCTTTTCTATAGTAAATTATTCAAAAAATAATTTTATACTGTCGCAAATTTTAATTACGCCAGGGATTGCCTTTTCTATAGTAAATTATTCAAAAAATAATTTTTTATTGTCGCAAATTTTAATTACGCCAGGGATTGCCTTTTCTATAGTAAATTATTCAAAAAATAATTTTCTACTGTCGCAAATTTTAATTACGCCAGGGATTGCCTTTTCTATAGTAAATTATTCAAAAAATAATTTTTTACTGTCGCAAATTTCAAATCCGCCAGGGATTGCCTTTTCTATAGTAAATTATTCAAAAAATAATTTTCTACTGTCGCAAATTTTAATTACGCCAGGGATTGCCTTTTCTATAGTAAATTATTCAAAAAATAATTTTCTACTGTCGCAAATTTTAATTGCGCCAGGGATTGCCTTTTCTATAGTAAATTATTCAAAAAATAATTTTCTACTGTCGCAAATTTTAAGTGCGCCAGGGATTGCCTTTTCTATAGTAAATTATTCAAAAAATAATTTTCTACTGTCGCAAGTTTTAATTACGCCAGGGATTGCCTTTTCTATAGTAAATTTTGCAAAAAATAATTTTATACTGTCGCAAATTGTAATTACGCCAGGGATTGCCTTTTCTATAGTGAATTATTCAAAAAATAATTTTTTACTGTCGCAAATTTTAATTTCGCCAGGGATTGCCTTTTCTACAGTAAATTATTCAAAAAATAATTTTCTACTGTCGCAAATTTTAATTACGCCAGGGATTGCCTTTTCTATAGTAAATTTTTCAAAAAATAATTTTTTACTGTCGCAAATTTTAATTACGCCAGGGATTGCCTTTTCTATAGTAAATTATTCAAAAAATAATTTTCTACGGTCGCAAATTTTAATAACGCCAGGGATTGCCTTTTCTATAGTAAATTATTCAAAAAATAATTTTATATTTTCGCAAATTTTAACTACGCCAGGGATTGATTGCCTTTTCTATAGTAAATTATTCAAAAAATAATTTTTTACTTTCGCAAGTTTTAATTGCGCCAGGGATTGCCTTTTCTACAGTAAATTATTCAAAAAATAATTTTCTACTGTCGCAAATTTTAATTACGCCAGGGATTGACTTTTATATAGTAAATTATTCAAAAAATAATTTTATACTGTCGCAAATTTTAATTACGCCAGGGATTGCCTTTTCTATAGTAAATTATTCAAAAAATAATTTTTTACTGTCGCAAATTTTAAGTGCGCCAGGGATTGCCTTTTCTATAGTAAATTATTCAAAAAATAATTTTTTACTGTCGCAAATTTTAATTACGCCAGGGATTGCCTTTTTATAGTAAATTATTCAAAAAATAATTTGCTACTGTCGCAAATTTTAAATATCCCAGGGATTGCCTTTTCTATAGTAAATTTCTCACAAAATAATTTTTTACTGTCGCAAATTTTAATTGCGCCAGGGATTGCCTTTTCTATAGTAAATTTTTCAAAAAATAATTTTATACTGTCGCAAATTTTAATTGCGCCAGGGATTGCCTTTTATATAGTAAATTATTCAAAAAATAATTTTATACTGTCGCAAATTTTAATTACGCCAGGGATTGCCTTTTCTATAGTAAATTATTCAAAAAATAATTTTCTACTGTCGCAAATTTTAAATATCCCAGGGATTGCTTTTCTATAGTAAATTTCTCACAAAATAATTTTTTACTGTCGCAAATTTTAATTGCGCCAGGGATTGCCTTTTCTATAGTAAATTATTCAAAAAATAATTTTCTACTGTCGCAAATTTTAATTACGCCAGGGATTGCCTTTTCTATAGTAAATTATTCAAAAAATAATTTTATACTGTCGCAAATTTTAATTACGCCAGAAATTGCCTTTTCTATAGTAAATTTCTCACAAAATAATTTTTTACTGTCGCAAATTTTAATTGCCCCAGGGATTGCCTTTTCTATAGTAAATTTTGCAAAAAATAATTTTCTACTGTCGCAAATTTTAAGTGCGCCAGGGATTGCCTTTTCTATAGTAAATTATTCAAAAAATAATTTGCTACTGTCGGAAATTTTAATTACGCCAGGGATTGTCTATAGTAAATTTTTCAAAAAATAATTTTATACTGTCGCAAATTTTAATTGCGCCAGGGATTGCCTTTTCTCTAGTAAATTATTCAAAAAATAATTTTTTACTATCGCAAGTTTTAATTGCGACAGGGATTGCCTTTTCTACAGTAAATTATTCAAAAAATAATTTTCTACTGTAGCAAATTTTAATTACGACAGGGATTGCCTTTTCTATAGTTAATTATTCAAAAATTATTTTTTTACTGTCGCAAATTTTAATTACGCCAGGCATTGCCTTTTATATAGTAAATTTTTAAAAAAATAATTTTATACTGTCGCAAATTTTAATTACGCCAGGGATTGCCTTTTCTATAGTAAATTATTCAAAAAATAATTTTTTACTGTCGCAAATTTTAATTACGCCAGGGGTTGCCTTTTCTATAGTAAATTATTCAAAAAATAATTTTTTACTGTCGCAAATTTTAATTACGCCAGGGATTGCCTTTTCTATAGTAAATTTTGCAAAAAATAATTTTTTACTGTCGCAAATTTTAATTGCGCCAGGGATTGCCTTTCTACAGTAAATTTTTCAAAAAATAATTTTTTACTGTCGCAAATTGTAATTGCGCCAGGGATTGCCTTTTCTATAGTAAATTTTTCAAAAAAATAATTTTTTACTATCGCAAGTTTTAATTACGCCAGGGATTGCTTTTTCTATAGTAAATTTTGCAAAAAATAATTTTATACTGTCGCAAATTTTAATTACGCCAGGGATTGCCTTTTCTATAGTAAATTATTCAAAAAATAATTTTCTACTGTCGCAAATTTTAATTACGCCAGGGATTGCCTTTTCTATAGTAAATTATTCAAAAAATAATTTTTTACTGTCGCAAATTTTAAGTGCGCCAGGGATTGCCTTTTCTATAGTAAATTTTGCAAAAAATAATTTTTTACTGTCGCAAATTTTAATTGCGCCAGGGATTGCCTTCTCTAGTAAATCTTGCAAAAAACAATTTCCTACTGTCGCAAATTTTAAGTGCGCCAGGGATTGCCTTTTCTACAGTAAATTATTCAAAAAATAATTTTTTACTATCGCAAGTTTTAATTGCGCCAGGGATTGCCTTTTCTACAGTAAATTATTCAAAAAATAATTTTCTACTGTCGCAAATTTTAATTACGCCAGGGATTGCCTTTTATATAGTAAATTTTTCAAAAATTAATTTTATACTGTCGCAAATTTTAAATACGCCAGGGATTGCCTTTTCTACAGTAAATTATTCAAAAAATAATTTTCTATTGTCGCAAATTTTAATTACGCCAGGGATTGCCTTTTCTATAGTAAATTATTCAAGAAATAATTTTCTACTGTCGCAAATTTTAATTGCGCCAGGGATTGCCATTTCTATAGTAAATTATTCAAAAAATAATTTTCTACTGTCGCAAATTTTAATTGCGCCAGGGATTGCCTTTTCTATAGTAAATTATTCAAAAAATAATTTTCAACTGTCGCAAATTGTAATTGCGCCAGGGATTGCCTTTTCTATAGTAAATTATTCAAAAAATAATTTTCTACTGTCGCAAATTTTAAATATCCCAGGGATTGCCTTTTCTATAGTAAATTTCATACAAAATAATTTTTTACTGTCGCAAATTTTAATTGCGCCAGGGATTGCCTTTTCTATAGTAAATTATTCAAAAAATAATTTTCTACTGTCGCAAATTTTAATTACGCCAGGGATTGCCTTTTCTATAGTAAATTATTCAAAAAATAATTTTCTACTGTCGCAAATTTTAATTACGCCAGGGATTGCATTTTCTATAGTAAACTATTCAAAAAATAATTTTATACTGTCGCAAATTTTAATTACGCCAGGGATTGACTTTTCTATAGTAAATTATTCAAAAAATAATTTTTTACTGTCGCAAATTTTAATTGCGCCAGGGATTGCCTTTTATATAGTAAATTTCTCACAAAATAATTTTTTACTGTTGCAAATTTTAATCACGCCAAGGATTGCCTTTTCTATAGTAAATTATTCAAAAAATAATTTTCTACTGTCGCAAATTTTAATTACGCCAGGGATTGCCTTTTCTATAGTAAATTATTCAAAAAATAATTTTATACTGTCGCAAATTTTAATTACGCCAGGGATTGCCTTTTCTATAGTAAATTATTCAAAAAATAATTTTTTACTGTCGCAAATTTTAATTGCCCCAGGGATTGCCTTTTCTATAGTAAATTTTGCAAAAAATAATTTTCTACTGTCGCAAATTTTAAGTGCGCCAGGGATTGCCTTTTCTATAGTAAATTATTCAAAAAATAATTTTCTACTGTCGCAAATTTTAATTACGCCAGGGATTGTCTATAGTAAATTTTTCAAAAAATAATTTTGTACTGTCGCAAATTTTAATTGCGCCAGGGATTGCCTTTTCTATAGTAAATTATTCAAAAAATAATTTTCAACTGTCGCAAATTTTAATTACGTCAGGGATTGCCTTTTCTATAGTAAATTATTCAAAAAATAATTTTTTACTATCGCAAGTTTTAATTGCGTCAGGGATTTCCTTTTCTACAGTAAATTATTCAAAAAATAATTTTCTACTGTCGCAAATTTTAATTACGCCAGGGATTGCCTTTTATATAGTAAATTATTCAAAAAATAATTTTATACTGTCGCAAATTTTAATTACGCCAGGGATTGCCTTTTCTATAGTAAATTATTCAAAAAATAATTTTCTACTGTCGCAAATTTTAAATATCCCAGGGATTGCTTTTCTATAGTAAATTTCTCACAAAATAATTTTTTACTGTCGCAAATTTTAATTGCGCCAGGGATTGCCTTTTCTATAGTAAATTATTCAAAAAATAATTTTCTACTGTCGCAAATTTTAATTACGCCAGGGATTGCCTTTTCTATAGTAAATTATTCAAAAAATAATTTTATACTGTCGCAAATTTTAATTACGCCAGAAATTGCCTTTTCTATAGTAAATTTCTCACAAAATAATTTTTTACTGTCGCAAATTTTAATCACGCCAGGAATTGCCTTTTCTATAGTAAATTATTCAAAAAATAATTTTCTACTGTCGCAAATTTTAATTACGCCAGGGATTGCCTTTTCTATAGTAAATTATTCAAAAAATAATTTTATACTGTCGCAAATTTTAATTACGCCAGGGATTGCCTTTTCTATAGTAAATTATTCAAAAAATAATTTTTTACTGTCGCAAATTTTAAGTGCGCCAGGGATTGCCTTTTCTATAGTAAATTTTGCAAAAAATAATTTTTTACTGTCGCAAATTTTAATTGCGCCAGGGATTGCCTTTTCTATAGTTAATTTTGCAAAAAATAATTTTCTACTGTCGCAAATTTTAAGTGCGCCAGGGATTGCCTTTTCTACAGTAAAGTATTCAAAAAATAATTTTTTACTATCGCAAGTTTTAATTGCGCCAGGGATTGCCTTTTCTACAGTAAATTATTCAAAAAATAATTTTCTACTGTCGCAAATTTTAATTACGCCAGGGATTGCCTTTTATATAGTAAATTTTTCAAAAATTAATTTTATACTGTCGCAAATTTTAAATACGCCAGGGATTGCCTTTTCTACAGTAAATTATTCAAAAAATAATTTTCTATTGTCGCAAATTTTAATTACGCCAGGGATTGCCTTTTCTATAGTAAATTATTCAAAAAATAATTTTCTACTGTCGCTAATTTTAATTGCGCCAGGGATTGCCATTTCTATAGTAAATTATTCAAAAAATAATTTTCTACTGTCGCAAATTTTAATTGCGCCAGGGATTGCCTTTTCTATAGTAAATTATTCAAAAAATAATTTTCAACTGTCGCAAATTGTAATTGCGCCAGGTATTGCCTTTTCTATAGTAAATTATTCAAAAAATAATTTTCTACTGTCGCAAATTTTAAATATCCCAGGGATTGCCTTTTCTATAGTAAATTTCATACAAAATAATTTTTTACTGTCGCAAATTTTAATTGCGCCAGGGATTGCCTTTTCTATAGTAAATTATTCAAAAAATAATTTTCTACTGTCGCAAATTTTAATTACGCCAGGGATTGCCTTTTCTATAGTAAATTATTCAAAAAATAATTTTCTACTGTCGCAAATTTTAATTGCGCCAGGGATTGCCTTTTCTATAGTAAATTATTCAAAAAATAATTTTATACTGTCGCAAATTTTAATTACGCCAGGGATTGACTTTTCTATAGTAAATTATTCAAAAAATAATTTTTTACTGTCGCAAATTTTAATTGCGCCAGGGATTGCCTTTTCTATAGTAAATTTCTCACAAAACAATTTTTTACTGTCGCAAATTTTAATCACGCCAGGGATTGCCTTTTCTATAGTAAATTATTCAAAAAATAATTTTCTACTGTCGCAAATTTTAATTACGCCAGGGATTGCCTTTTCTATAGTAAATTATTCAAAAAATAATTTTTTACTGTCGCAAAATTTAATTGCCCCAGGGATTGCCTTTTCTATAGTAAATTTTGCAAAAAATAATTTTCTACTGTCGCAAATTTTAAGTGCGCCAGGGATTGCCTTTTCTATAGTAAATTATTCAAAAAATAATTTTCTACTGTCGCAAATTTTAATTACGCCAGGGATTGTCTATAGTAAATTTTTCAAAAAATAATTTTATACTGTCGCAAATTTTAATTGCGCCAGGGATTGCCTTTTCTATTGTAAATTATTCAAAAAATAATTTTCAACTGTCGCAAATTTTAATTACGCCAGGGATTGCCTTTTCTATAGTAATTTATTCAAAAAATAATTTTTTACTATCGCAAGTTTTAATTGCGTCAGGGATTTCCTTTTCTACAGTAAATTATTCAAAAAATAATTTTCTACTGTCGCAAATTTTAATTACGCCAGGGATTGCCTTTTATATAGTAAATTATTCAAAAAATAATTTTATACTGTCGCAAATTTTAATTACGCCAGGGTTTGCCTTTTCTATAGTAAATTATTCAAAAAATAATTTTCTACTGTCGCAAATTTTAAATATCCCAGGGATTGCTTTTCTATAGTAAATTTCTCACAAAATAATTTTTTACTGTCGCAAATTTTAATTGCGCCAGGGATTGCCTTTTCTATAGTAAATTATTCAAAAAATAATTTTCTACTGTCGCAAATTTTAATTACGCCAGGGATTGCCTTTTCTATAGTAAATTTTTCAAAAAATAATTTTATACTGTCGCAAATTTTAATTACGCCAGAAATTGCCTTTTCTATAGTAAATTTCTCACAAAATAATTTTTTACTGTCGCAAATTTTAATCACGCCAGGGATTGCCTTTTCTATAGTAAATTATTCAAAAAATAATTTTCTACTGTCGCAAATTTTAATTACGCCAGGGATTGCCTTTTCTATAGTAAATTATTCAAAAAATAATTTTATACTGTCGCAAATTTTAATTACGCCAGGGATTGCCTTTTCTATAGTAAATTATTCAAAAAATAATTTTTTACTGTCGCAAATTTTAATTGCGCCAGGGATTGCTTTCTATAGTAAATTATTCAAAAAATAATTTTCTACTGTCGCAAATTTTAATTGCGCCAGGGATTGCCTTTTCTATAGTAAATTATTCAAAAAATAATTTTCTACTGTCGCAAATTTTAATTGCGCCAGGGATTGCCTTTTCTATAGTAAATTATTCAAAAAATAATTTTATACTGTCGCAAATTGTAATTGCGCCAGGGATTGCCTTTTCTATAGTAAATTATTCAAAAAATAATTTTCTACTGTCGCAAATTTTAAATATCCCAGGGATTGTCTTTTCTATAGTAAATTTCATACAAAATAATTTTTTACTGTCGCAAATTTTAATTGCGCCAGGGATTGCCTTTTCTATAGTAAATTATTCAAAAAATAATTTTCTACTGTCGCAAATTTTAATTACGCCAAGGATTGCGTTTTCTATAGTAAATTATTCAAAAAATAATTTTCTACTGTCGCAAATTTTAATTACGCCAGGGATTGCCTTTTCTATAGTAAATTATTCAAAAAATAATTTTATACTGTCGCAAATTTTAATTACGCCAGGGATTGACATTTCTATAGTAAATTATTCAAAAAATAATTTTTTACTGTCGCAAATTTTAATTGCGCCAGGGATTGCCTTTTCTATAGTAAATTTCTCACAAAATAATTTTTTACTGTCGCAAATTTTAATCACGCCAGGGATTGCCTTTTCTATAGTAAATTATTCAAAAAATAATTTTCTACTGTCGCAAATTTTAATTACGCCAGGGATTGCCTTTTCTATAGTAAATTATTCAAAAAATAATTTTATACTGTCGCAAATTTTAATTACCCCAGGGATTGCCTTTTCTATAGTAAATTATTCAAAAAATAATTTTTTACTGTCGCAAATTTTAATTGCGCCAGGGATTGCCTTTTCTATAGTAAATTATGCAAAAAATAATTTTCTACTGTCGCAAATTTTAACTGCGCCAGGGATTGCCTTTTATATATTAAATTATTCAAAAAATAATTTTCTACTGTCGCAAATTTTAATTACGCCAGGGATTGTCTATAGTAAATTTTTCAAAAAATAATTTTATACTGTCGCAAATTTTAATTGCGCCAGGGATTGCCTTTTCCATAGTAAATTATTCAAAAAATAATTTTCAACTGTCGCAAATTTAGTTACGCCAGGGATTGCCTTTTCTATAGTAAATTATTCAAAAAATAATTTTCTACTGTCGCAAATTTTAATTGCGCCAGGGATTGCGTTTTCTATAGTAAATTATTCAAAAAATAATTTTCTACTGTCGCAAATTTTAACTGCGCCAGGGATTGCCTTTTCTATAGTAAATTATTCAAAAAATAATTTTCAACTGTCGCAAATTGTAAATGCGCCAGGGATTGCCTTTCCTATAGTAAATTATTCAAAAAATAATTTTCTACTGTCGCAAATTTTAAATATCCCAGGGATTGCCTTTTCTATAGTAAATTTCTCACAAAATAATTTTTTACTGTCGCAAATTTTAATTGCGCCAGGGATTGCTTTTTCTATAGTAAATTATTCAAAAAATAATTTTCTACTGTCGCAAATTTTAATTACGCCAGGGATCGCCTTTTCTATAGTAAATTATTCAAAAAATAATTTTCTACTGTCGCAAATTTTAATTACGCCAGGGATTGCCTTTTCTATAGTAAATTATTCAAAAAATAATTTTATTCTGTCGCAAATTTTAATTACGCCACGGATTGACTTTTCTATAGTAAATTATTCAAAAAATAATTTTTTACTGTCGCAAATTTTAATTGCGCCAGGGATTGCCTTTTCTATAGTAAATTTCTCACAAAATAATTTTTTAATGTCGCAAATTTTAATCACGCCAGGGATTGCCTTTTCTATAGTAAATTATTCAAAAAATAATTTTATACTGTCGCAAATTTTAAATACGCCAGGGATCGCCTTTTCTATAGTAAATTATTCAAAAAATAATTTTTTACTGTCGCAAATTTTAATTGCGCCAGGGATTGCCTTTTCTATAGTAAATTTTGCAAAAAATAATTTTCTACTGTCGCAAATTTTAAGTGCGCCAGGGATTGCATTTTCTACAGTAAATTATTCAAAAAATAATTTTCTACTGTCGCAAATTTTAATTACGCCAGGGATTGTCTATAGTATATTTTTCAAAAAATAATTTTATACTGTCGCAAATTTTAATTGCGCCAGGGATTGCCTTTTCTATAGTAAATTATTCAAAAAATAATTTTCAACTGTCGCAAATTTTAATTACGCCAGGGATTGCCTTTTCTATAGTAAATTATTCAAAAAATAATTTTTTACTATCGCAAGTTTTAATTGCGTCAGGGATTTCCTTTTCTACAGTATTTTATTCAAAAAATAATTTTCTACTGTCGCAAATTTTAATTACGCCAGGGATTGCCTTTTATATAGTAAATTATTCAAAAAATAATTTTATACTGTCGCAAATTTTAATTACGCCAGGGATTGCCTTTTCTATAGTGAATTATTCAAAAAATAATTTTTTACTGTCGCAAATTTTAAGTGCGCCAGGAATTGCCTTTTCTATAGTAAATTATTCAAAAAATAATTTTTTACTGTCGAAAATTTTAATTACGCCAGGGATTGCCTTTTCTATAGTAAATTATTCAAAAAATAATTTTCTACTGTCGCAAATTTTAAATATCCCAGGGATTGCTTTTCTATAGTAAATTTCTCACAAAATAATTTTTTACTGTCGCAAATTTTAATTGCGCCAGGGATTGCCTTTTCTATAGTAAATTATTCAAAAAATAATTTTCTACTGTCGCAAATTTTAATTACGCCAGGGATTGCCTTTTCTATAGTAAATTATTCAAAAAATAATTTTATACTGTCGCCAATTTTAATTACGCCAGGGATTGCCTTTTCTATAGTAAATTATGCAAAAAATAATTTTTTACTGTCGCAAATTTTAATTGCGCCAGGGATTGCCTTTTCTATAGTAAATTTCTCACAAAATAATTTTTTACTGTCGCAAATTTTAATTACGCCAGGGATTGCCTTTTCTATAGTAAATTATTCAAAAAATAATTTTCTATTGTCGCAAATTTTAATTACGCCAGGGATTGCCTTTTCTATAGTAAATTATTCAAAAAATAATTTTCTACTGTCGCAAATTTTAATTGCGCCAGGGATTGCCTTTTCTATAGTAAATTATTCAAAAAATAATTTTCTACTGTCGCAAATTTTAATTGCGCCAGGGATTGTCTTTTCTATAGTAAATTATTCAAAAAATAATTTTCAACTGTCGCAAATTGTAATTGCGCCAGGGATTGCCTTTTCTATAGTAAATTATTCAAAAAATAATTATCTACTGTCGCAAATTTTAAATATCCCAGGGATTGCCTTTTCTATAGTAAAATTCTCACAAAATAATTTTTTACTGTCGCAAATTTTAATTGCGCCAGGGATTGCCTTTTCTATAGTAAATTATTCAAAAAATAATTTTCTACTGTGGCAAATTTTAATTACGCCAGGGATTGCCTTTTCTATAGTAAATTATTCAAAAAATAATTTTCTACTGTCGCAAATTTTAATTACGCCAGGGATTGCCTTTTCTATAGTAAATTATTCAAAAAATAATTTTATACTGTCGCAAATTTTAATTACGCCAGGGTTTGACTTTTCTATAGTAAATTGTTCAAAAAATAATTTTTTACTGTGGCAAATTTTAATTGCGCCAGGGATTGCCTTTTCTATAGTAAATTTCTCACAAAATAATTTTTTACTGTCGCAAATTTTAATCACGCCAGGGATTGCCTTTTCTATAGTAAATTATTCAAAAAATAATTTTCTACTGTCGCAAATTTTAATTACGCCAGGGATTGCCTTTTCTATAGTAAATTATTCAAAAAATAATTTTATACTGTCGCAAATTTTAATTACGCCAGGGATTGCCTTTTCTATAGTAAATTATTCAAAAAATAATTTTTTACTGTCGCAAATTTTAATAGCGCCAGGGATTGCCTTTTCTATAGTAAATTTTGCAAAAAATAATTTTCTACTGTCGCAAATTTTAAGTGCGCCAGGGATTGCCTTTTCTATAGTAAATTATTCAAAAAATAATTTTCTACTGTCGCAAATTTTAATTACGCCAGGGATTGTCTATAGTAAATTTTTCAAAAAATAATTTTATACTGTCGCAAATTTTAATTGCGCCAGGGATTGCCTTTTCTATAGTAAATTATTCAAAAAATAATTTTCAACTGTCGCAAATTTTAATTACGCCAGGGATTGCCTTTTCTACAGTAAATTATTCAAAAAATAATTTTTTACTATCGCAAGTTTTAATTGCGTCAGGGATTTCCTTTTCTACAGTAAATTATTCAAAAAATAATTTTCTACTGTCGGAAATTTTAATTACGCCAGGGATTGCCTTTTATATAGTAATTTATTCAAAAAATAATTTTAAACTGTCGCAAATTTTAATTACGCCAGGGATTGCCTTTTCTATAGTAAATTATTCAAAAAATAATTTTTTACTGTCGCAAATTTTAAGTGCGCCAGGGTTTGCCTTTTCTATAGTAAATTATTCAAAAAATAATTTTTTATTGTCGCAAATTTTAATTACGCCAGGGATTGCCTTTTCTATAGTAAATTATTCAAAAAATAATTTTCTACTGTCGCAAATTTTAAATATCCCAGGGATTGCTTTTCTATAGTAAATTTCTCACAAAATAATTTTTTTCTGTCGCAAATTTTAATTGCGCCAGGGATTGCCTTTTCTATAGTAAATTATTCAAAAAATAATTTTCTACTGTCGCAAATTTTAATTACGCCAGAGATTGCCTTTTCTATAGTAAATTATTCAAAAAATAATTTTATACTGTCGCAAATTTTAGTTACGCCAGGGATTGCCTTTTCTATAGTAAATTATTCAAAAAATAATTTTTTACTGTCGCAAATTTAAATTGCGCCAGGGATTGCCTTTTCTATAGTAAATTTCTCACAAAATAATTTTTTACTGTCGCAAATTTTAATTACGCCAGGGATTGCCTTTTCTATAGTAAATTATTCAAAAAATAATTTTCAACTGTCGCAAATTTTAATTACGCCAGGGATTGCCTTTTCTATAGTAAATTATTCAAAAAATAATTTTCTACTGTCGCAAATTTTAATTACGCCAGGGATTGCCTTTTCTATATTAAATTATTCAAAATATAATTTTCAACTGTCGCAAATTTTAATTGCGCCAGGGATTGCCTTTTCTATAGTAAATTATTCAAAAAATATTTTTTTACTGTCGCAAATTGTAATTGCGCCAGGGATTGCCTTTTCTATAGTAAATTATTCAAAAAATAATTTTCTACTGTCGCAAATTTTAATTGCGCCAGGGATTGCCTTTTCTATAGTAAATTTCTCACAAAATAATTTTTTACTGTCGCAAATTTTAATTACGCCAGGGATTGCCTTTTCTATAGTAAATTATTCAAAAAATAATTTTCTACTGTCGCAAATTTTAATTACGCCAGGGATTGCCTTTTCTATAGTAAATTATTCAAAAAATAATTTTATACTGTCGCAAATTTTAAGTGCGCCAGGGATTGCCTTTTCTATAGTAAATTATTCAAAAAATAATTTTTTACTGTCACAATTTTTAAGTGCGCCAGGGATTGCCTTTTCTATAGTAAATTATTCAAAAAATAATTTTCAACTGTCGCAAATTTTAATTACGCCAGGGATTGCCTTTTCTATAGTAAATTATTCAAAAAGTAATTTCAACTGTCGCAAATTTTAATTACGCCAGGGATTGCCTTTTCTATAGTAAATCTTTCAAAAAATAATTTTATACCGTCGCAAATTTTAAATACGCCAGGGATTGCCTTTTCTATAGTAAATTATTCAAAAAATAATTTTATACTGTCGCAAATTTTAATTGCGCCAGGGATTGCCTTTTCTACAGTAAATTATTCAAAAAATAATTTTATACTGTCGCAAATTTTAATTACGCCAGGGATTACCTTTTCTATAGTAAATTATTCAAAAAATAATTTTTTACTGTCGCAAATTTTAATTGCGCCAAGGATTGCCTTTTCTATAGTAAATTTCTCACAAAATAATTTTTTACTGTCGCAAATTTTAATTACGCCAGGGATTGCCTTTTCTATAGTAAATTATTCAAAAAATAATTTTCTACTGTCGCAAATTTTAATTACGCCAAGGATTGCCTTTTCTATAGTAAATTATTCAAAAAATAATTTTTACTGTCGCAAATTTTAATAGCGCCAGGGATTGCCTTTTCTATAGTAAATTTTGCAAAAAATAATTTTCTACTGTCGCAAATTTTAAGTGCGCCAGGGATTGCCTTTTCTATAGTAAATTATTCAAAAAATAATTTTCTACTGTCGCAAATTTTAATTACGCCAGGGATTGTCTATAGTAAATTTTTCAAAAAATAATTTTATACTGTCGCAAATTTTAATTGCGCCAGGGATTGCCTTTTCTATAGTAAATTATTCAGAAAATAATTTTCAACTGTCGCAAATTTTAATTACGCCAGGGATTGCCTTTTCTATAGTAAATTATTCAAAAAATAATTTTTTACTATCGCAAGTTTTAATTGCGTCAGGGATTTCCTTTTCTACAGTAAATTATTCAAAAAATAATTTTCTACTGTCGCAAATTTTAATTGCGCCAGGGATTGCCTTTTCTATAGTAAATTTCTCACAAAATAATTTTTTACTGTCGCAAATTTTAATCACGCCAGGGATTGCCTTTTCTATAGTAAATTATTCAAAAAATAATTTTCTACTGTCACAAATTTTAATTACGCCAGGGATTGCCTTTTCTATAGTAAATTATTCAAAAAATAATTTTATACTGTCGCAAATTTTAATTACGCCAGGGATTGCCTTTTCTATAGTAAATTATTCAAAAAATAATTTTTTACTGTCGCAAATTTTAATAGCGCCAGGGATTGCCTTTTCTATAGTAAATTTTGCAAAAAATAATTTTCTACTGTCGCAAATTTTAAGTGCGCCAGGGATTGCCTTTTCTATAGTAAATTATTCAAAAAATAATTTTCTACTTTCGCAAATTTTAATTACGCCAGGGATTGTCTATAGTAAATTTTTCAAAAAATAATTTTATACTGTCGCAAATTTTAATTACGCCAGGGATTGCCTTTTCTATAGTAAATTATTCAAAAAATAATTTTTTACTATCGCAAGTTTTAATTGCGTCAGGTATTTCCTTTTCTACAGTAAATTATTCAAAAAATAATTTTCTACTGTCGCAAATTTTAATTACGCCAGGGATTGCCTTTTATATAGTAATTTATTCAAAAAATAATTTTAAACTGTCGCAAATTTTAATTACGCCAGGGATTGCCTTTTCTATAGTAAATTATTCAAAAAATAATTTTTTACTGTCGCAAATTTTAAGTGCGCCAGGGTTTGCCTTTTCTATAGTAAATTATTCAAAAAAAAATTTTTTATTGTCGCAAATTTTAATTACGCCAGGGATTGCCTTTTCTATAGTAAATTATTCAAAAAAATAATTTTCTACTGTCGCAAATTTTAAATATCCCAGGGATTGCTTTTCTATAGTAAATTTCTCACAAAATAATTTTTTTCTGTCGCAAATTTTAATTGCGCCAGGGATTGCCTTTTCTATAGTAAATTATTCAAAAAATAATTTTCTACTGTCGCAAATTTTAATTACGCCAGAGATTGCCTTTTCTATAGTAAATTATTCAAAAAATAATTTTATACTGTCGCAAATTTTAGTTACGCCAGGGATTGCCTTTTCTATAGTAAATTATTCAAAAAATAATTTTTTACTGTCGCAAATTTTAATTGCGCCAGGGATTGCCTTTTCTATAGTAAATTCTCACAAAATAATTTTTTACTGTCGCAAATTTTAATTACGCCAGGGATTGCCTTTTCTATAGTAAATTATTCAAAAAATAATTTTCAACTGTCGCAAATTTTAATTACGCCAGGGATTGCCTTTTCTATAGTAAATTATTCAAAAAATAATTTTCTACTGTCGCAAATTTTAATTACGCCAGGGATTGCCTTTTCTATATTAAATTATTCAAAATATAATTTTCAACTGTCGCAAATTTTAATTGCGCCAGGGATTGCCTTTTCTATAGTAAATTATTCAAAAAATATTTTTTTACTGTCGCAAATTGTAATTGCGCCAGGGATTGCCTTTTCTATAGTAAATTATTCAAAAAATAATTTTCTACTGTCGCAAATTTTAATTGCGCCAGGGATTGCCTTTTCTATAGTAAATTTCTCACAAAATAATTTTTTACTGTCGCAAATTTTAATTACGCCAGGGATTGCCTTTTCTATAGTAAATTATTCAAAAAATAATTTTCTACTGTCGCAAATTTTAATTACGCCAGGGATTGCCTTTTCTATAGTAAATTATTCAAAAAATAATTTTATACTGTCGCAAATTTTAAGTGCGCCAGGGATTGCCTTTTCTATAGTAAATTATTCAAAAAATAATTTTTTACTGTCACAAATTTTAAGTGCGCCAGGGATTGCCTTTTCTATAGTAAATTATTCAAAAAATAATTTTCAACTGTCGCAAATTTTAATTACGCCAGGGATTGCCTTTTCTATAGTAAATTATTCAAAAAGTAATTTTCAACTGTCGCAAATTTTAATTACGCCAGGGATTGCCTTTTCTATAGTAAATCTTTCAAAAAATAATTTTATACCGTCGCAAATTTTAAATACGCCAGGGATTGCCTTTTCTATAGTAAATTATTCAAAAAATAATTTTATACTGTCGCAAATTTTAATTGCGCCAGGGATTGCCTTTTCTACAGTAAATTATTCAAAAAATAATTTTATACTGTCGCAAATTTTAATTACGCCAGGGATTACCTTTTCTAGTAAATTATTCAAAAAATAATTTTTTACTGTCGCAAATTTTAATTGCGCCAAGGATTGCCTTTTCTATAGTAAATTTCTCACAAAATAATTTTTTACTGTCGCAAATTTTAATTACGCCAGGGATTGCCTTTTCTATAGTAAATTATTCAAAAAATAATTTTCTACTGTCGCAAATTTTAATTACGCCAAGGATTGCCTTTTCTATAGTAAATTATTCAAAAAATAATTTTATACTGTCGCAAAATTTTAATTACGCCAGGGATTGCCTTTTCTATAGTAAATTATTCAAAAAATAATTTTTTACTGTCGCAAATTTTAATTACGCCAGGGATTGCCTTTACTATAGTAAATTTTGCAAAAAATAATTTTCTACTGTCGCAAATTTTAAGTGCGCCAGGGATTGCCTTTTCTATAGTAAATTATTCAAAAAATAATTTTCTACTGTCGCAAATGTTAATTACGCCAGGGATTGCCTTTTCTATAGTAAATTTTTCAAAAAATAATTTTATACTGTCGCAAATTTTAATTGCGCCAGGGATTGCCTTTTCTATAGTAAATTATTCAAAAAATAATTCTATACTGTCTCAAATTTTAATTACGCCAGGGATTGCCTTTTCTATAGTAAATTATTCAAAAAATAATTTTTTACTGTCGCAAATTTTAAGTGCGCCAGGGATTGCCTTTACTATAGTAAATTTTGCAAAAAATAATTTTCTACTGTCGCAAATTTTAAGTGCGCCAGGGATTGCCTTTTCTATAGTAAATTATTCAAAAAATAATTTTTTACTGTCGCAAATTTTAAGTGCGCCAGGGATTGCCTTTTCTATAGTAAATTATTCAAAAAATAATTTTATACTGTCGCAAATTTGAATTACGCCAGGGATTGCCTTTTCTATAGTAAATTATTCAAAAAATAATTTTTTACTGTCGCAAATTTTAAATAAGCCAGGGATTGCCTTTTCTATAGTAAATTATTCAAAAAATAATTTTCTACTGTCGCAAATTTTAATTACGCCAGGGATTGCCTTTTCTATAGTAAATTATTCAAAAAATAATTTTATACTGTCGCAAATTTTAATTACGCCAGGGATTGCCTTTTCTATAGTAAATTATTCAAAAAATAATTTTTTACTGTCGCAAATTTTAAGTGCGCCAGGGATTGCCTTTTCTATAGTAAATTATTCAAAAAATAATTTTTTACTGTCGCAAATTTTAAGTGCGCCAGGGATTGCCTTTTCTATAGTAAATTATTCAAAAAATAATTTTATACTGCCGCAAATTTTAATTACGCCAGGGATTGCCTTTTCTATAGTAAATTATTCAAAAAAGAATTTTCAACTGTCGCAAATTTTAATTACGCCAGGGATTGCCTTTTCTATAGTAAATTATTCAAAAAATAATTTTCTACTGTCGCAAATTTTAATTGCGCCAGGGATTGCCTTTTCTATAGTAAATTATTCAAAAAATAATTTTCCACTGTCGCAAATTTTAAGTGCGCCAGGTATTGCCTTTTCTTTAGTAAATTATTCAAAAAATAATTTTCTACTGTCGCAAATTTTAATTGCGCCAGGGATTGCCTTTTCTATAGTAAATTATTCAAAAAATAATTTTCTACTGTCGCAAATTTTAAGTACCTCAGGGATTGCCTTTTCTATAGTAAATTATTCAAAAAATAATTTTATACTGTCGCAAATTTTAATTGCGCCAGGGATTGCCTTTTCTATAGTAAATTATTCAAAGAATAATTTTCTACTGTCGCAAATTTTAATTACGCCAGGGATTGCCTTTTCTATAGTAAATTATTCAAAAAATAATTTTTTACTGTCGCAAATTTTAAGTGCGCCAGGGATTGCCTTTTCTATAGTAAATTATTCAAAAAATAATTTTTTACTGTCGAAAATTTTAATTACGCCAGGGATTGCCTTTTCTATAGTAAATTATTCAAAAAATAATTTTTTACTGTCGCAAATTTTAATTGCGCCAGGGATTACCTTTTCTATAGTAAATTATTCAAAAAATAATTTTCTACTGTCGCAAATTTTAATTACGCCAGGGATTGCCTTTTATATAGTAAATTTTCAAAAATTAATTTTATACTGTCGCAAATTTTAAATACGCCAGGGATTGCCTTTTCTATAGTAAATTATTCAAAAAATAATTTTTTACTGTCGCAAATTTTAATTGCGCCAGGGATTGCCTTTTCTATAGTAAATAATTCAAAAAATAATTTTCTACTGTCGCAAATTTTAATTGCGCCAGGGTTTGCCTTTTCTATAGTAAATTATTCAAAAAATAATTTTCTACTGTCACAAATTTTAAATATCCCAGGGATTGCCTTTTCTATAGTAAATTTCTCACAAAATAATTTTTTACTGTCGCAAATTTTAATTGCGCCAAGGATTGCCTTTTCTATAGTAAATTATTCAAAAAATAATTTTCTACTGTCGCAAATTTTAATTACGCCAGGGATTGCCTTTTCTATAGTAAATTATTCAAAAAATAATTTTATACTGTCGCAAATTTTAATTACGCCAGGAATTGCCTTTTCTATAGTAAATTATTCAAAAAATAATTTTTTACTGTCGCAAATTTTAATTACGCCAGGGATTGCCTTTTCTATAGTAAATTATTCAAAAAATAATTTTCTACTGTCGCAAATTTTATTTACGCCAGGGATTGCCTTTTCTATAGTAAATTATTCAAAAAATAATTTTTTACTGTCGCAAATTTCAAATCCGCCATGGATTGCCTTTTCTATAGTAAATTATTCAAAAAATAATTTTCTACTGTCGCAAATTTTAATTACGCCAGGGATTGCCTTTTCTATAGTAAATTATTCAAAAAATAATTTTCTACTGTCGCAAATTTTAATTGCGCCAGGGATTGCCTTTTCTCTAGTAAATTATTCAAAAAATAATTTTCTACTGTCGCAAATTTTAAGTGCGCCAGGGATTGCCTTTTCTATAGTAAATTATTCAAAAAATAATTTTATACTGTCGCAAATTTTAATTACGCCAGGGATTGCCTTTTCTATAGTAACTTATTCAAAAAATAATTTTCTATTGTCGCAAATTTTAATTACGCCAGGGATTGCCTTTTCTACAGTAAATTATTCAAAAAATAATTTTCTACTGTCGCAAATTTTAATTACGCCAGGGATTGCCTTTTATATAGTAAATTTTTCCAAAATTAATTTTATACTGTCGCAAATTTTAATTACGCCAGCGATAGCCTTTTCTATAGTAAATTATTCAAAAAATAATTTTCTACTGTCGCAAATTTTAAGTGCGCCAGGGATTGCCTTTTCTATAGTAAATTATTCAAAAAATAATTTTCTACTGTCGCAAATTTTAAGTGCGCCAGGGATTGCCTTTTCTATAGTAAATTATTCAAAAAATAATATTTTACTATCGCAAGTTTTAATTGCGCCAGGGATTGCCTTTTCTACAGTAAATTATTCACAAAATAATTTTCTACTGTCGCAAATTTTAATTACGCCAGGGATTGCCTTTTCTATAGTAAATTATTCAAAAAATAATTTTTTACTGTCGCAAATTTTAAGTGCGCCAGGGATTGCCTTTTCTATAGTAAATTATTCAAAAAATAATTTTATACTGTCGCAAATTTTAATTACGCCATGGATTGCCTTTTCTATAGTAAATTATTCAAAAAATAATTTTCTACTGTCGCAAATTTTAACTACGCCAGGGATTGCCTTTTCTACAGTAAATTATTCAAAAAATAATTTTATACTGTCGCAAATTTTAATTGCGCCAGGGATTGCCTTTTCTATAGTAAATTATTCAAAAAATAATTTTCTACTGTCGCAAATTTTAAGTGCGCCAGGGATTGCCTTTTCTATAGTAAATTATTCAAAAAATAATTTTATACACTCGCAAATTTTAATTACGCCAGGGATTGCCTTTTCTATAGTAAATAATTCAAAAAATAATTTTCTACTGTCGCAAATTTTAAGTGCGCCAGGGATTTCCTTTTCTATAGTAAATTATTCAAAAAATAATTTTACACTGTCGCAAATTTTAATTACGCCAGGGATTGCCTTTGCTATAGTAAATTATTCAAAAAATAATTTTATACAGTCGCAAATTTTAATTTCGCCAGGGATTGCCTTTTCTATAGTAAATTATTCAAAAAATAATTTTATACTGTCGAAAATTTTAATTACGCCAGGGATTGCCTTTTCTATAGTAAATTATTCAAAAATAATTTTCTACTGTCGCAAATTTTAATTACGCCAGGGATTGCCTTTTCTATAGTAAATTATTCAAAAAATAATTTTCTACTGTCGCAAATTTTAATTGCGCCAGGGATTGCCTTTTCTATAGTAAATTGTTCAAAAAATAATTTTCTACTGTCGCAAATTTTAAGTGCGCCAGGGATTGCCTTTTCTATAGTAAATTATTCAAAAAATAATTTTATACTGTCGCAAATTTTAATTGCGCCAGGGATTGCCTTTTCTATAGTAAATTATTCAAAAAATAATTTTCTACTGTCGCAAATTTTAATTACGCCAGGGATTGCCTTTTCTATAGTAAATTATTCAAAAAATAATTTTCTACTGTCGCAAATTTTAAGTGCGCCAGGGATTGCCTTTTCTATAGTAAGTTATTCAAAAAATAATTTTTTACTATCGCAAGTTTTAATTGCGCCAGGGATTGCCTTTTCTACAGTAAATTATTCAAAAAATAATTTTTTACTGTCGCAAATTTTAATTACGCCAGGGATTGCCTTTTCTATAGTAAATTATTCAAAAAATAATTTTTTACTGTCGCAAATTTTAATTGCGCCAGGGATTGCCTTTTCTATAGTAAATTATTCAAAAAATAATTTTCTACTGTCGCAAATTTTAATTACGCCAGGGATTGCCTTTTCTATAGTAAATTATTCAAAAAATAATTTTTTACTGTCGCAAATTTTAGTTACGCCAGGGATTGCCTTTTCTATAGTAAATTATTCCAAAAATAATTTTTTACTGTCGCAAATTTTAATTGCGCCAGGTATTGCCTTTTCTATAGTAAATTATTCAAAAAATATTTTTTTTACTGTCGCAAATTTTAATTGCGCCAGGGATTGCCTTTTCTATAGTAAATTATTCAAAAAATAATTTTCTACTGTCGCAAATTTTAATTACGCCAGGGATTGCCTTTTCTATAGTAAATTATTCAAAAAATAATTTTCTACTGTCGCAAATTTTAATTGCGCCAGGGATTGCCTTTTCTATAGTAAATTATTCAAAAAATAATTTTCTACTCTCGCAAATTTTAAGTGCGCCAGGGATTGCCTTTTTTATAGTAAATTATTCAAAAAATAATTTTATACTGTTGCAAATTTTAATTACGCCAGGGATTGCCTTTTCTATAGTAAATTATTCAAAAAATAATTTTATACTGTCACAAATTCTAATTGCGCCAGGGATTGCCTTTTCTATAGTAAATTATTCAAAAAATAATTTTCTACTGTCGCAAATTTTAATTACCCCAGGGATTGCCTTTTTCTATAGTAAATTATTCAAAAAATAATTGTCTACTCTCGCAAATTTTAATTGCGCCAGGGATTGCCTTTTCTATAGTAAATTATTCAAAAAAAAATTTTTTACTGTCGCAAATTTTAAGTGCGCCAGGGATTGCTTTTTCTATAGTAAATTATTCAAAAAATAATTTTCTACTGTCGCAAATTTTAATTACGCCAGGGATTGCCTTTTCTATAGTAAATTATTCAAAAAATAATTTTCTACTGTCGCAAATTTTAAGTGCGCCAGGGATTGCCTTTTCTATAGTAAATTATTAAAAAAATAATTTTTTACTATCGCAAGTTTTAATTGCTCCAGGGATTGCCTTTTCTACAGTAAATTATTCAAAAAATAATTTTTTACTGTCGCAAATTTTAATTACGCCAGGGATTGCCTTTTCTATAGTAAATTATTCAAAAAATAATTTTTTACTGTCGCAAATTTTAATTGCGCCAGGGATTGCCTTTTCTATAGTAAATTATTCAAAAAATAATTTTCTACTGTCGCAAATTTTAATTACGCCAGGGATTGCCTTTTCTATAGTAAATTATTCAAAAAATATTTTTTTACTGTCGCAAATTTTAATTACGCCAGGAATTGCCTCTTCTATAGTAAATTATTCCAAAAATAATTTTTTACTGTCGCAAATTTTAATTGCGACAGGGATTGCCTTTTCTATAGTAAATTATTCAAAAAATAATTTTTTACTGTCGCAAATTTTAATTGCGCCAGGGATTGCGTTTTCTATAGTAAATTATTCAAAAAATAATTTTCTACTGTCGCAAATTTTAATTACGCCAGGGATTGCCTTTTCTATAGTAAATTATTCAAAAAATAATTTTCTACTATCGCAAATTTTAATTGCGCCAGGGATTGCCTATTCTATAGTAAATTATTCAAAAAATAATTTTCTACTGTCGCAAATTTTAAGTGCGCCAGGGATTGCCTTTTCTATAGTAAATTATTCAAAAAATAATTTTATACTGTCGCAAATTTTAATTACGCCAAGGATTGCCTTTTCTATAGTAAATTATTCAAAAAATAATTTTATACTCTCGTAAATTTTAATTGCGCCAGGGGTTGCCTTTTCTATAGTAAATTATTCAAAAAATAATTTTCTACTGTCGCAAATTTTAAGTGCGCCCGGGATTGCCTTTTCTATAGTAAATTATTCAAAAAATAATTTTCTACTGTCGCAAATTTTAAGTGCGCCAGGGATTGCCTTTTCTATAGTAAATTATTCAAAAAATATTTTTTTACTATCGCAAGTTTTAATTGCGCCAGGGATTGCCTTTTCTACAGTAAATTATTCAAAAAATAATTTTCTACTGCCGCAAATTTTAATTACGCCAGGGATTGCCTTTTCTATAGTAAATTATTTAAAAAATAATTTTTTACTGTCGCAAATTTTAAATATCCCAGGGATTGCCTTTTCTATAGTAAATTATTCAAAAAATAATTTTTTACTGTCGCAAATTTTAATTACGCCAGGGATTGCCTTTTCTATAGTAAATTATTCAAAAAATAATTTTCTACTGTCGCAAATTGTAATTGCGCCAGGGATTACCTTTTCTATAGTAAATTATTCAAAAAATAATTTTCTACTGTCGCAAATTTTAATTGCGCCAGGGATTGCCTTTTCTATAGTAAATTTCTCACAAAATAATTTTTTACTGTCGCAAATTTTAAGTGCGCCAGGGATTGCCTTTTCTATAGTAAATTATTCAAAAAATAATTTTCTACTGTCGCAAATTTTAATTCCGCCAGGGATTGCCTTTTCTATAGTAAATTTTTCAAAAAGTAATTTTATACTGTCGCAAATTTTAATTACGCCAGGGATTGCCTTTTCTATAGTAAATTATTCAAAAAATAATTTTCTACTGTCGCAAATTTTAATTGCGCCAGGGATTGCCTTTTCTATAGTAAATTATTCAAAAAATTATTTTCTACTGGCGCAAATTTTAATTACGCCAGGGATTGCCTTTTGTATAGTAAATTATTCAAAAAATTATTTTATACTGTCGCAAATTTTAATTACGTCAGGGATTGCCTTTTCTATAGTAAATTATTCAAAAAATAATTTTTTACTGTCGCAAATTTTAATTGCGCCAGGGATTGCCTTTTCTATAGTAAATTATTCAAAAAATAATTTTCTACTGTCGCAAATTTTAATTACGCCAGGGATTGCCTTTTATATAGTAAATTTTTCAAAAATTAATTTTAAACTGTCGCAAATTTTAAATACGCCAGGGATTGCCTTTTCTATAGTAAATTATTCAAAAAATAATTTTCTACTGTCGCAAATTTTAATTACGCCAGGGATTGCCTTTTCTATAGTAAATTATTCAAAAAATAATTTTTTATTGTCGCAAATTTTAATTACGCCAGGGATTGCCTTTTCTATAGTAAATTATTCAAAAAATAATTTTCAACTGTCGCAAATTTTAATTACGCCAGGGATTGCCTTTTCTATAGTAAATTATTCAAAAAATAATTTTATACTGTCGCAAATTTTAATTACGCCAGGGATTGCCTTTTCTATAGTAAATTATTCAAAAAATAATTTTTTACTGTCGCAAATTTTAATTGCGCCAGGGATTGCCTTTTCTATAGTAAATTATTCAAAAAATAATTTTCAACTGTCGCAAATTTTAATTACGCCAGGGATTGCCTTTTACATAGTAAATTTTTCAAAAATTAATTTTATACTGTCGCAAATTTTAAGTGTGCCAGGGATTGCCTTTTCTATAGTAAATTTTGCAAAAAATAATTTTTTACTGTCGCAAATTTTAATTACGCCAGGGATTGCCTTTTCTATACTAAATTATCCAAAAAATAATTTTTTACTATCGCAAGTTTTAATTGCGCCAGGGATTGCCTTTTCTACAGTAAATTATTCAAAAAATAATTTTCTACTGTCGCAAATTTTAAATACGCCAGGGCTTGCCCTTTCTATAGTAAATTATTCAAAAAATAATTTTCAACTGTCGCAAATTTTAATTACGCCAGGGATTGCCTTTTCTATAGTAAATTATTCGAAAAATAATTTTCAACTGTCGCAAATCGTAATTGCGCCAGGGATTGCCTTTTCTATAGTAAATTATTCAAAAAATAAGTTTTTACTGTCGCAAATTTTAAGTGCGCCAGGGATTGCCTTTTCTATAGGAAATTATTCAAAAAATAATTTTATACTGTCGCAAATTTTAATTACGCCATGGATTGCCTTTTCTATAGTAAATTATTCAAAAAATAATTTTATACTGTCGCAAATTTTAATTGCGCCAGGGATTGCCTTTTCTATAGTAAATTATTCAAAAAATAATTTTTTACTGTCGCAAATTTTAACTGCGCCAGGGATTGCCTTTTCTATAGTAAATTATTCAAAAAATAATTTTATACTGTCGCAAATTTTAAATAGGCCAGGGATTGCCTTTTCTATAGTAAATTATTCAAAAAATAATTTTCTACTGTCGCAAATTTTAAATATCCCAGGGATTGCCTTTTCTATAATAAATTTCTCACAAATTAATTTTTTTATTGTCGCAAATTTTAAGTGCGCCAGGGACTGCCTTTTCTATAGTAAATTATTCAAAAAATAATTTTCTACTGTCGCAAATTTTAATTGCGCCAGGGATTGCCTTTTCTATAGTAAATTTTTCAAAAAATAATTTTATACTGTCGCAAATTTTAATTACGCCAGGGATTGCCTTTTCTATAGTAAATTATTCAAAAAATAATTTTCTACTGTCGCAAATTTTAATTGCGCCAGGGATTGCCTTTTCTATAGTAAATTATTCAAAAAATAATTTTCTACTGTCGCAAATTTTAAATATCCCAGGGATTGCCTTTTCTATAGTAAATTATTCACAAAATAATTTTCTACTGTCGCAAATTTTAAATACGCCAGGGATTGCCTTTTCTATAGTAAATTATTCAAAAAATAATTTTATACTGTCGCAAATTTGAATTACGCCAGGGATTGCCTTTTCTATAGTAAATTATTCAAAAAATAATTTTTTACTTCGCAAATTTTAATTGCGCCAGGGATTGCCTTTTCTATAGTAAATTATTCAAAAAATAATTTTCAACTGTCGCAAATTTTAATTACGCCAGGGATTGCCTTTTATATAGTAAATTTTTCAAAAATTAATTTTATACTGTCGCAAATTTTAAGTGCGCCAGGGATTGCCTTTTCTATAGTAAATTTTGCAAAAAATAATTTTTTACTGTCGCAAATTTTAATTACGCCAGGGATTGCCTTTTCTATAGTAAATTATTCAAAAAATAATTTTTTACTATCGCAAGTTTTAATTGCGCCAGGGATTGCCTTTTCTACAGTAAATTATTCAAAAAATAATATTCTACTGTCGCAAATTTTAAATACGCCAGGGATTGCCTTTTCTATAGTAAATTATTCAAAAAATAATTTTCAACTGTCGCAAATTTTAATTACGCCAGGGATTGCCTTTTCTATAGTAAATTATTCAGAAAATAATTTTTACTGTCGCAAATTTTAAGTGCGCCAGGGATTGCCTTTTCTATAGTAAATTTTGCAAAAAATAATTTTTTACTGTCGCAAATTTTAATTGCGCCAGGGATTGCCTTTTCTATAGTAAATTATTCAAAAAATAATTTTCTACTGTCGCAAATTTTAATTGCGCCAGGGATTGCCTTTTCTATACTAAATTTTTCAAAAAATAATTTTTTACTATCGCAAGTTTTAATTGCGCCATGGATTGCCTTTTCTACAGTAAATTATTCAAAAAATAATTTTCTACTGTCGCAAATTTTAATTACGCCAGGGATTGCCTTTTATATAGTAAATTTCTCACAAAATAATTTTATACTGTCGCAAATTTTAATTACGCCAGGGATTGCCTTTTATATAGTAAATTATTCAAAAAATAATTTTCTACTGTCGCAAATTTTAATTGCGCCAGGGATTGC
This sequence comes from Dioctria linearis, assembly GCA_963930735.1. Lineage (NCBI taxonomy): Eukaryota > Metazoa > Arthropoda > Insecta > Diptera > Asilidae > Dioctria > Dioctria linearis. Next base: position 277,052 of record CAWVNZ010002397.1, on the reverse strand, counting down.
CTTTTCTACATTAAATTTTTCAAAAAATAATTTTCTACTGTCGCAAATTTTAATTGCGCCAGGGATTGTCTTTTCTACAGTAAATTATTCAAAAAATAATTTTATACTGTCGAAAATTTTAATTACGCCAGGGATTGCCTTTTCTATAGTAAATTATTCAAAAAATAATTTTTTACTGTCGCAAATTTTAATTGCGCCAGGGATTGCGTTTTCTATAGTAAATTATTCAAAAAATAATTTTTTACTGTCGCAAATTTTAATTGCGCCAGGGATTGCCTTTTCTATAGTAAATTATTCAAAAAATAATTTTATACTGTCGCAAATTTTAATTACGCCAAGGATTGCCTTTTCTATAGTAAATTATTCAAAAAATAATTTTATACTCTCGTAAATTTTAATTGCGCCAGGGGTTGCCTTTTCTATAGTAAATTATTCAAAAAATAATTTTCTACTGTCGCAAATTTTAAGTGCGCCCGGGATTGCCTTTTCTATAGTAAATTATTCAAAAAATAATTTTCTACTGTCGCAAATTTTAAGTGCGCCAGGGATTGCCTTTTCTATAGTAAATTATTCAAAAAATATTTTTTTACTATCGCAAGTTTTAATTGCGCCAGGGATTGCCTTTTCTACAGTAAATTATTCAAAAAATAATTTTCTACTGCCGCAAATTTTAATTACGCCAGGGATTGCCTTTTCTATAGTAAATTATTTAAAAAATAATTTTTTACTGTCGCAAATTTTAAATATCCCAGGGATTGCCTTTTCTATAGTAAATTATTCAAAAAATAATTTTTTACTGTCGCAAATTTTAATTACGCCAGGGATTGCCTTTTCTATAGTAAATTATTCAAAAAATAATTTTCTACTGTCGCAAATTGTAATTGCGCCAGGGATTGCCTTTTCTATAGTAAATTATTCAAAAAATAATTTTCTACTGTCGCAAATTTTAATTGCGCCAGGGATTGCCTTTTCTATAGTAAATTTCTCACAAAATAATTTTTTACTGTCGCAAATTTTAAGTGCGCCAGGGATTGCCTTTTCTATAGTAAATTATTCAAAAAATAATTTTCTACTGTCGCAAATTTTAATTCCGCCAGGGATTGCCTTTTCTATAGTAAATTTTTCAAAAAGTAATTTTATACTGTCGCAAATTTTAATTACGCCAGGGATTGCCTTTTCTATAGTAAATTATTCAAAAAATAATTTTCTACTGTCGCAAATTTTAATTGCGCCAGGGATTGCCTTTTCTATAGTAAATTATTCAAAAAATTATTTTCTACTGGCGCAAATTTTAATTACGCCAGGGATTGCCTTTTGTATAGTAAATTATTCAAAAAATTATTTTATACTGTCGCAAATTTTAATTACGTCAGGGATTGCCTTTTCTATAGTAAATTATTCAAAAAATAATTTTTTACTGTCGCAAATTTTAATTGCGCCAGGGATTGCCTTTTCTATAGTAAATTATTCAAAAAATAATTTTCTACTGTCGCAAATTTTAATTACGCCAGGGATTGCCTTTTATATAGTAAATTTTTCAAAAATTAATTTTAAACTGTCGCAAATTTTAAATACGCCAGGGATTGCCTTTTCTATAGTAAATTATTCAAAAAATAATTTTCTACTGTCGCAAATTTTAATTACGCCAGGGATTGCCTTTTCTATAGTAAATTATTCAAAAAATAATTTTTTATTGTCGCAAATTTTAATTACGCCAGGGATTGCCTTTTCTATAGTAAATTATTCAAAAAATAATTTTCAACTGTCGCAAATTTTAATTACGCCAGGGATTGCCTTTTCTATAGTAAATTATTCAAAAAATAATTTTATACTGTCGCAAATTTTAATTACGCCAGGGATTGCCTTTTCTATAGTAAATTATTCAAAAAATAATTTTTTACTGACGCAAATTTTAATTGCGCCAGGGATTGCCTTTTCTATAGTAAATTATTCAAAAAATAATTTTCAACTGTCGCAAATTTTAATTACGCCAGGGATTGCCTTTTACATAGTAAATTTTTCAAAAATTAATTTTATACTGTCGCAAATTTTAAGTGTGCCAGGGATTGCCTTTTCTATAGTAAATTTTGCAAAAAATAATTTTTTACTGTCGCAAATTTTAATTACGCCAGGGATTGCCTTTTCTATACTAAATTATCCAAAAAATAATTTTTTACTATCGCAAGTTTTAATTGCGCCAGGGATTGCCTTTTCTACAGTAAATTATTCAAAAAATAATTTTCTACTGTCGCAAATTTTAAATACGCCAGGGCTTGCCCTTTCTATAGTAAATTATTCAAAAAATAATTTTCAACTGTCGCAAATTTTAATTACGCCAGGGATTGCCTTTTCTATAGTAAATTATTCGAAAAATAATTTTCAACTGTCGCAAATCGTAATTGCGCCAGGGATTGCCTTTTCTATAGTAAATTATTCAAAAAATAATTTTCTACTGTCGCAAATTTTAATTGCGCCAGGGATTGCCTTTTCTATAGTAAATTTTTCAAAAAATAATTTTATACTGTCGCAAATTTTAATTACGCCAGGGATTGCCTTTTCTATAGTAAATTATTCAAAAAATAATTTTCTACTGTCGCAAATTTTAATTGCGCCAGGGATTGCCTTTTCTATAGTAAATTATTCAAAAAATAATTTTCTACTGTCGCAAATTTTAAATATCCCAGGGATTGCCTTTTCTATAGTAAATTATTCACAAAATAATTTTCTACTGTCGCAAATTTTAAATACGCCAGGGATTGCCTTTTCTATAGTAAATTATTCAAAAAATAATTTTATACTGTCGCAAATTTGAATTACGCCAGGGATTGCCTTTTCTATAGTAAATTATTCAAAAAATAATTTTTTACTTCGCAAATTTTAATTGCGCCAGGGATTGCCTTTTCTATAGTAAATTATTCAAAAAATAATTTTCAACTGTCGCAAATTTTAATTACGCCAGGGATTGCCTTTTATATAGTAAATTTTTCAAAAATTAATTTTATACTGTCGCAAATTTTAAGTGCGCCAGGGATTGCCTTTTCTATAGTAAATTTTGCAAAAAATAATTTTTTACTGTCGCAAATTTTAATTACGCCAGGGATTGCCTTTTCTATAGTAAATTATTCAAAAAATAATTTTTTACTATCGCAAGTTTTAATTGCGCCAGGGATTGCCTTTTCTACAGTAAATTATTCAAAAAATAATATTCTACTGTCGCAAGTTTTAAATACGCCAGGCATTGCCTTTTCTATAGTAAATTATTCAAAAAATAATTTTCAACTGTCGCAAATTTTAATTACGCCAGGGATTGCCTTTTCTATAGTAAATTATTCAGAAAATAATTTTTTACTGTCGCAAATTTTAAGTGCGCCAGGGATTGCCTTTTCTATAGTAAATTTTGCAAAAAATAATTTTTTACTGTCGCAAATTTTAATTGCGCCAGGGATTGCCTTTTCTATAGTAAATTATTCAAAAAATAATTTTCTACTGTCGCAAATTTTAATTGCGCCAGGGATTGCCATTTCTATACTAAATTTTTCAAAAAATAATTTTTTACTATCGCAAGTTTTAATTGCGCCATGGATTGCCTTTTCTACAGTAAATTATTCAAAAAATAATTTTCTACTGTCGCAAATTTTAATTACGCCAGGGATTGCCTTTTATATAGTAAATTTCTCACAAAATAATTTTATACTGTCGCAAATTTTAATTACGCCAGGGATTGCCTTTTATATAGTAAATTATTCAAAAAATAATTTTCTACTGTCGCAAATTTTAATTGCGCCAGGGATTGCCTTTTCTACATTAAATTTTTCAAAAAATAATTTTCTACTGTCGCAAATTTTAATTGCGCCAGGGATTGTCTTTTCTACAGTAAATTATTCAAAAAATAATTTTATACTGTCGAAAATTTTAATTACGCCAGGGATTGCCTTTTCTATAGTAAATTATTCAAAAAATAATTTTTTACTGTCGCAAATTTTAATTGCGCCAGGGATTGCCTTTTCTATAGTAAATTATTCAAAAAATAATTTTCAACTGTCGCAAATTTTAATTACGCCAGGGATTGCCTTTTCTATAGTAAATTATTCAAAAAATAATTTTTTACTGTCGCAAATTTTAAGTGCGCCAGGGATTGCCTTTTCTATAGTAAATTATTCAAAAAATAATTTTATACTGTCGCAAATTTTAATTACGATAGGGATTGCCTTTTCTATAGTAAATTATTCAAAAAATAATTTTCTACTGTCGCAAATTTTAAATATCCCAGGGATTGCCTTTTCTATAGTAAATTTCTCACAAAATAATTTTTTACTGTCGCAAATTTTAAGTGCGCCAGGGATTGCCTTTTCTATAGTAAATTATTCAAAAAATAATTTTCTACTGTCGCAAATTTTAATTGCGCCAGGGATTGCCTTTTATATAGTAAATTTTTCAAAAATTAATTTTGTAATGTCGCAAATTTTAATTACGCCAGGGATTGCCTTTTCTATAGTAAATTATTCAAAAAATAATTTTCTACTGTCGCAAATTTTAATTACGCCAGGGATTGCCTTTTCTATAGTAAATTATTCAAAAATTTTTTTTTTACTGTCGCAAATTTTAAGTGCGCCAGGGATTGCCTTTTCTATAGTAAATTATTCAAAAAATAATTTTATACTGTCGCAAATTTTAATTACGCCAGGGATTGCTTTTTCTATAGTAAATTATTCAAAAAATAATTTTCTACTGTCGCAAATTTTAAATATCCCAGGGATTGCCTTTTCTATAGTAAATTATTCAAAAAATAATTTTTTACTGTCGCAAATTTTAATTGCGCCAGGGATTGCCTTTTCTATAGTAAATTATTCAAAAAATAATTTTCAACTGTCGCAAATTTTAATTACGCCAGGGATTGCCTTTTATATAGTAAATTTTTCAAAAATTAATTTTATACTGTCGCAAATTTTAAGTGCGCCAGGGATTGCCTTTTCTATAGTAAATTTTGCAAAAAATAATTTTTTACTGTCGCAAATTTTAATTACGCCAGGGATTGCCTTTTCTATAGTAAATTATTCAAAAAATAATTTTTTACTATCGCAAGTTTTAATTGCGCCAGGGATTGCCTTTTCTACAGTAAATTATTCAAAAAATAATTTTCTATTGTCGCAAATTTTAAATACGCCAGGGATTGCCTTTTCTATAGTAAATTATTCAAAAAATAATTTTCAACTGTCGCAAATTTTAATTACGCCAGGGATTGTCTTTTCTATAGTAAATTATTCAAAAAATAATTTTTTACTGTCGCAAATTTTAAGTGCGCCAGGGATTGCCTTTTCTATAGTAAATTTTGCAAAAAATAATTTTTTACTGTCGCAAATTTTAATTGCGCCAGGGATTGCCTTTTCTATAGTAAATTATTCAAAAAATAATTTTCTACTGTCGCAAATTTTAATTGCGCCAGGGATTGCCTTTTCTATAGTAAATTATTCAAAAAATAATTTTCTACTGTCGCAAATTTTAATTACGCCAGGGATTGCCTTTTCTATAGTAAATTATTCAAAAAATAATTTTCTACTGTCGCAAATTTTAAATATCCCAGGGATTGCCTTTTCTATAGTAAATTTCTCACAAAATAATTTTTTACTGTCGCAAATTTTAATTGCGCCAGGGATTGCCTTTTCTACAGTAAATTATTCAAAAAATAATTTTTTACTGTCGCAAATTTTAATTACGCCAGGGATTGCCTTTTCTATAGTAAATTATTCAAAAAATAATTTTCTACTGTCGCAAATTTTAATTACGCCAGGGATTGCCTTTTCTATAGTAAATTATTCAAAAAATAATTTTTTACTGTCGCAAATTTTAATTACGCCGGGGATTGCCTTTTCTATAGTAAATTATTCAAAAAATAATTTTTTACTGTCGCAAATTTTAAATATCCCAGGGATTGGCTTTTCTATAGTAAATTATTCAAAAAATAATTTTCTACTGTCGCAAATTTTAAATACGCCAGGGATTGCCTTTTCTATAGTAAATTATTCAAAAAATAATTTTATACCGTCGCAAATTTTAATTACGCCAGGGATTGCCTTTTCTATAGTAAATTATTCAAAAAATAATTTTTTACTGTCGCAAATTTTAATTGCGCCAGGGATTGCCTTTTCTATAGTAAATTATTCAAAAAATAATTTTCAACTGTCGCAAATTTTAATTACGCCAGGGATTGCCTTTTATATAGTAAATTTTTCAAAAATTAATTTTATACTGTCGCAAATTTTAAGTGCGCCAGGGATTGCCTTTTCTATAGTAAATTTTGCAAAAAATAATTTTTTACTGTCGCAAATTTTAATTACGCCAGGGTTTGCCTTTTCTATAGTAAATTATTCAAAAAATAATTTTTTACTATCGCAAGTTTTAATTGCGCCAGGGATTGCCTTTTCTACAGTAAATTATTCAAAAAATAATTTTCTATTGTCGCAAATGTTAAGTACGCCAGGGATTGCCTTTTCTATAGTAAATTATTCAAAAAATAATTTTCAACTGTCGCAAATTTTAATTACGCCAGGGATTGCCTTTTCTATAGTAAATTATTCAAAAAATAATTTTTTACTGTCGCAAATTTTAAGTGCGCCAGGGATTGCCTTTTCTATAGTAAATTATTCAAAAAATAATTTTCAACTGTCGCAAATTTTAATTACGCCAGGGATTGCCTTTTATATAGTAAATTTTTCAAAAATTAATTTTATACTGTCGCAAATTTTAAGTGCGCCAGTGATTGCCTTTTCTATAGTAAATTTTGCAAAAAATAATTTTTTACTGTCGCAAATTTTAATTACGCCAGGGATTGCCTTTTCTATAGTAAATTATTCAAAAAATAATTTTTTACTATCGCAAGTTTTAATTGCGCCAGGGATTGCCTTTTCTACAGTAAATTATTCAAAAAATAATTTTCTATTGTCGCAAATTTTAAATACGCCAGGGATTGCCTTTTCTATAGTAAATTATTCAAAAAATAATTTTCAACTGTCGCAAATTTTAATTACGCCAGGGATTGCCTTTTCTATAGTAAATTATTCAAAAAATAATTTTTTACTGTCGCAAATTTTAAGTGCGCCAGGGATTGCCTTTTCTATAGTAAATTTTGCAAAAAATAATTTTTTACTGTCGCAAATTTTAATTGCGCCAGGGATTGCCTTTTCTATAGTAAATTAGTCAAAAAATAATTTTCTACTGTCGCAAATTTTAATTGCGCCAGGGATTGCCTTTTCTATAGTAAATTATTCAAAAAATAATTTTCTACTGTCGCAAATTTTAATTACGCCAGGGATTGCCTTTTCTATAGTAAATTATTCAAAAAATAATTTTCTACTGTCGCAAATTTTAAATATCCCAGGGATTGCCTTTTCTATAGTAAATTTCTCACAAAATAATTTTTTACTGTCGCAAATTTTAATTGCGCCAGGGATTGCCTTTTCTACAGTAAATTATTCAAAAAATAATTTTTTACTGTCGCAAATTTTAATTACGCCAGGGATTGCCTTTTCTATAGTAAATTATTCAAAAAATAATTTTCTACTGTCGCAAATTTTAATTACGCCAGGGATTGCCTTTTCTATAGTAAATTATTCAAAAAATAATTTTTTACTGTCGCAAATTTTAATTACGCCAGGGATTGCCTTTTCTATAGTAAATTATTCAAAAAATAATTTTTTACTGTCGCAAATTTTAAATATCCCAGGGATTTCCTTTTCTATAGTAAATTATTCAAAAAATAATTTTCTACTGTCGCAAATTTTAAATACGCCAGGGATTGCCTTTTCTATAGTAAATTATTCAAAAAATAATTTTATACCGTCGCAAATTTTAATTACGCCAGGGATTGCCTTTTCTATAGTAAATTATTCAAAAAATAATTTTTTACTGTCGCAAATTTTAATTGCGCCAGGGATTGCCTTTTCTATAGTAAATTATTCAAAAAATAATTTTCAACTGTCGCAAATTTTAATTACGCCAGGGATTGCCTTTTATATAGTAAATTTTTCAAAAATTAATTTTATACTGTCGCAAATTTTAAGTGCGCCAGGGATTGCCTTTTCTATAGTAAATTTTGCAAAAAATAATTTTTTACTGTCGCAAATTTTAATTGCGCCAGGGATTGCCTTTTCTATAGTAAATCATTCAAAAAATAATTTTTTACTATCGCAAGTTTTAATTGCGCCAAGGATTGCCTTTTCTACAGTAAATTATTCAAAAAATAATTTTCTATTGTCGCAAATTTTAAATACGCCAGGGATTGCCTTTTCTATAGTAAATTATTCAAAAATAATTTTCAACTGTCGCAAATTTTAATTACGCCAGGGATTGCCTTTTCTATAGTAAATTATTCAAAAAATAATTTTTTACTGTCGCAAATTTTAAGTGCGCCAGGGATTGCCTTTTCTATAGTAAATTTTGCAAAAAATAATTTTTTACTGTCGCAAATTTTAATTGCGCCAGGGATTGCCTTTTCTATAGTAAATTATTCAAAAATAATTTTCTACTGTCGCAAATTTTAATTGCGCCAGGGATTGCCTTTTCTATAGTAAATTTTTCAAAAAATAATTTTTTACTATCGCAAGTTTTAATTGCGCCAGGGATTGCCTTTTCTACAGTAAATTATTCAAAAAATAATTTTCTACTGTCGCAAATTTTAATTGCGCCAGGGATTGCCTTTTCTATAGTAAATTATTCAAAAAATAATTTTCAACTGTCGCAAATTTTAATTACGCCAGGGATTGCCTTTCCTATAGTAAATTATTCAAAAAATAATTTTTTACTGTCGCAAATTTTAAGTGCGCCAGGGATTGCCTTTTCTATAGTAAATTATTCAAAAAATAATTTTATACTGTCGCAAATTTTAATTACGCCAGGGATTGCCTTTTCTATAGTAAATTATTCAAAAAATAATTTTCTACTGTCGCAAATTTTAAATATCCCAGGGATTGCCTTTTCTATAGTATATTTCTCACAAAATAATTTTTTACTGTCGCAAATTTTAAGTGCGCCAGGGATTTCCTTTTCTATAGTAAATTATTCAAATAATAATTTTCTACTGTCGCATATTTTAATTGCGCCAGGGATTGCCTTTTCTATAGTAAATTATTCAAAAAATAATTTTCTACTGTCGCAAATTTTAATTACGCCAGGGATTGCCTTTTCTATAGTAAATTATTCAAAAAATAATTTTATACTGTCGCAAATTTTAATTACGCCAGGGATTGCCTTTTCTATAGTAAATTATTCAAAAAATAATTTTCAACTGTCGCAAATTTTAATTACGCCAGGGATTGCCTTTTCTATAGTAAATTATTCAAAAAATAATTTTCTACTGTCGCAAATTTTAATTGCGCCAGGGATTGCCTTTTCTATAGTAAATTTCTCACAAAATAATTTTTTACTGTCGCAAATTTTAAGTGCGCCAGGGATTGCCTTTTCTATAGTAAATTATTCAAAAAATAATTTTATACTGTCGCAAATTTTAATTACGCCAGGGATTGCCTTTTCTATAGTAAATTATTCAAAAAATAATTTTCTACTGTCGCAAATTTTAAATATCCCAGGGATTGCCTTTTCTATAGTATATTTCTCACAAAATAATTTTTTACTGTCGCAAATTTTAAGTGCGCCAGGGATTGCCTTTTCTATAGTAAATTATTCAAATAATAATTTTCTACTGTCGCATATTTTAATTGCGCCAGGGATTGCCTTTTCTATAGTAAATTATTCAAAAAATAATTTTCTACTGTCGCAAATTTTAATTACGCCAGGGATTGCCTTTTATATAGTAAATTTCTCACAAAATAATTTTATACTGTCGCAAATTTTAATTACGCCAGGGATTGCCTTTTCTATAGTAAATTATTCAAAAAATAATTTTCTACTGTCGCAAATTTTAATTGCGCCAGGGATTGCCTTTTCTACAGTAAATTTTTCACAAAATAATTTTCTACTGTCGCAAATTTTAATTGCGCCAGGGATTGCCTTTTCTACAGTAAATTATTCAAAAAATAATTTTATACTGTCGCAAATTTTAATTACGCCAGGGATTGCCTTTTCTATAGTAAATTATTCAAAAAATAATTTTTTACTGTCGCAAATTTTAATTGCGCCAGGGATTGCCTTTTCTATAGTAAATTATTCAAAAAAAAATTTTCTACTGTCGCAAATTTTAATTACGCCAGGGATTGCCTTTTATATAGTAAATTTCTCACAAAATAATTTTATACTGTCGCAAATTTTAATTACGCCAGGGATTGCCTTTTCTATAGTAAATTATTCAAAAAATAATTTTCTACTGTCGCAAATTTTAATTGCGCCAGGGATTGCCTTTTCTACAGTAAATTTTTCAAAAAATAATTTTCTACTGTCGCAAATTTTAATTGCGCCAGGGTTTGCCTTTTCTACAGTAAATTATTCAAAAAATAATTTTATACTGTCGCAAATTTTAATTACGCCAGGGATTGCCTTTTCTATAGTAAATTATTCAAAAAATAATTTTTTACTGTCGCAAATTTTAATTGCGCCAGGGATTGCCTTTTCTATAGTAAATTATTCAAAAAATAATTTTCAACTGTCGCAAATTTTAATTACACCAGGGATTTCCTTTACTATAGTAAATTATTCAAAAAATAATTTTTTACTGTCGCAAATTTTAAGTGCGCCAGGGATTGCCTTTCCTATAGTAAATTATTCAAAAAATAATTTTATACTGTCGCAAATTTTAATTACGCCAGAGATTGCCTTTTCTATAGTAAATTATTTAAAAAATAATTTTCTACTGTCGCAAATTTTAAATATCCCAGGGATTGCCTTTTCTATAGTAAATTTCTCACAAAATAATTTTTTACTGTCGCAAATTTTAAGTGCGCCAGGGATTGCCTTTTCTATAGTATATTTCTCACAAAATAATTTTTTACTGTCGCAAATTTTAAGTGCGCCAGGGATTGCCTTTTCTATAGTAAATTATTCAAAAAATAATTTTCTACTGTCGCAAATTTTAATTGCGCCAGGGATTGCCTTTTCTATAGTAAATTATTCAAAAAATAATTTTCTACTGTCGCAAATTTTAATTACGCCAGGGATTGCCTTTTCTATAGTAAATTATTCAAAAAATAATTTTCTACTGTCGCAAATTTTAATTGCGCCAGGGATTGCCTTTTCTATAGTAAATTATTCAAAAAATAATTTTCTACTGTCGCAAATTTTAATTGCGCAAGGGATTGCCTTTTCTATAGTAAATTATTCAAAAAATAATTTTCTACTGTCGCAAATTTTAATTACGCCAGGGATTGCCTTTTCTATAGTAAATTATTCAAAAAATAATTTTCTACTGTCGCAAATTTTAAATATCCAAGGGATTGCCTTTTCTATAGTAAATTTCTCACAAAATAATTTTTTACTGTCGCAAATTTTAAGTGCGCCAGGGATTGCCTTTTCTATAGTAAATTTTTCAAAAAATAATTTTTAACTATCGCAAGTTTTAATTGCGCCAGGGATTGCCTTTTCTACAGTAAATTATTCAAAAAATAATTTTCTACTGTCGCAAATTTTAATTACGCCAGGGATTGCCTTTTATATAGTAAATTTCTCACAAAATAATTTTATACTGTCGCAAAATTTAATTAGGCCAGGGATTGCCTTTTCTATAGTAAATTATTCAAAAAATAATTTTCAACTGTCGCAAATTTTAATTGCGCCAGGGATTGCCTTTTCTACAGTAAATTTTTCAAAAAATAATTTTCTACTGTCGCAAATTTTAATTGCGCCAGGGATTGCCTTTTCTACAGTAAATTATTCAAAAAATAATTTTATACTATCGCAAATTTTAAATATCCCAGGGATTGCCTTTTCTATAGTAAATTTCTCACAAAATAATTTTTTACTGTCGCAAATTTTAAGTGCGCCAGGGATTGCCTTTTCTATAGTAAATTATTCAACAAATAATTTTCTACTGTCGCAAATTTTAATTGCGCCAGGGATTGCCTTTTCTATAGTAAATTATTCAAAAAATAATTTTCTACTGTCGCAAATTTTAATTACGCCAGGGATTGCCTTTTCTATAGTAAATTATTCAAAAAATAATTTTATACTGTCGCAAATTTTAATTACGCCTGGGATTGCCTTTTCTATAGTAAATTATTCAAAAAATAATTTTCAACTGTCGCAAATTTTAATTACGCCAGGGATTGCCTTTTCTATAGTAAATTATTCAAAAAATAATTTTCTACTTTGGCAAATTTTAATCGCGCCAGGGATTGCCTTTTCTATAGTAAATAATTCAAAAAATAATTTTCTACTGTCGCAAATTTTAATTGCGCCAGGGATTGCATTTTCTATAGTAAATTATTCAAAAAATAATTTTCTACTGTCGCAAAGTTTAATTGCGCCAGGGATTGCCTTTTCTATAGTAAATTATTCAAAAAATAATTTTCTACTGTCGCAAATTTTAATTATGCCAGGGATTGCCTTTTCTATATTAAATTATTCAAAAAATAATTTTCTACTGTCGCAAATTTTAATTACGCCAGGGATTGCCTTTTCTATAGTAAATTATTCAAAAAATAATTTTCTACTGTCGCAAATTTTAAATATCCCAGGGATTGCCTTTCTATAGTAAATTTCTCACAAAATAATTTTTTACTGTCGCAAATTTTAAGTGCGCCAGGGATTGCTTTTTCTATAGTAAATTATTCAAAAAATAATTTTCAACTGTCGCAAATTTTAATTACGCCAGGGATTGCCTTTTCTATAGTAAATTATTCAAAAAATAATTTTCTACTGTCGCAAATTTTAAATATCCCTGGAATTGCCTTTTCTATAGTAAATTTCTCACAAAATAATTTTTTACTGTCGCAAATTTTAAGTTCGCCAGGGATTGCCTTTTCTATAGTAAATTATTCAAAAAATAATTTTCAACTGTCGCAAATTTTAATTACGCCAGGAATTGCCTTTTCTATAGTAAATTATTCAAAAAATAATTTTTTACTGTCGCAAATTTTAAGTGCGCCAGGGATTGCCTTTTCTATAGTAAATTATTCAAAAAATAATTTTATACTGTCGCAAATTTTAATTACGCCAGGGATTGCCTTTTCTATAGTAAATTATTCAAAAAATAATTTTCTACTGTCGCAAATTTTAAATATCCCAGGGATTGCCTTTTCTATAGTAAATTTCTCACAAAATAATTTTTTACTGTCGCAAATTTTAAGTGCGCCAGGGATTGCCTTTTCTATAGTAAATTATTCAAAAAATAATTTTCTACTGTCGCAAATTTTAATTGCGCCAGGGATTGCCTTTTCTATAGTAAATTATTCAAAAAATTATTTTCTACTGTCGCAAATTTTAATTACGCCAGGGATTGCCTTTTCTATAGTAAATTATTCAAAAAATAATATTATACTGTCGCAAATTTTAATTACGCCAGGGATTGCCTTTTCTATCGTAAATTATTCAAAAAATAATTTTATACTGTCGCAAATTTTAAATACGCCAGGGATTGCCTTTTCTATAGTAAATTATTCAAAAAATAATTTTATACTGTCGCAAATTTTAATTACGCCAGGGATTGCCTTTTCTATAGTAAATTATTCAAAAAATAATTTTCTACTGTTGCAAATTTTAATTACGCCAGGGATTGCCTTTTCTATAGCAAATTATTCAAAAAATAATTTTCTACTGTCGCAAATTTTAAATATCCCAGTGATTGCCTTTTCTATAGTAAATTTCTCACAAAATAATTTTATACTGTCGCAAATTTTAAGTGCGCCAGGGATTGCCTTTTCTATAGTAAATTATTCAAAAAATAATTTTCTACTGTCGCAAATTTTAATTGCGCCAGGGATTGCCTTTTCTATAGTAAATTATTCAAAAAATAATTTTCTACTGTCGCAAATTTTAATTACGCCAGGGATTGCCTTTTCTATAGTAAATTATTCAAAAAATAATTTTATAATGTCGCAAATTTTAATTACGCCAGGGATTGCCTTTTCTATAGTAAATTATTCAAAAAATAATTTTCAACTGTCGCAAATTTTAATTACGCCAGGGATTGCCTTTTCTATAGTAAATTATTCAAAAAATAATTTTCTACTATCGCAAATTTTAATTGCGCCAGGGATTGCCTTTTCTATAGTAAATTATTCAAAAAATAATTTTCTACTGTCGCAAATTTTAATTGCGCCAGGGATTGCCTTTTCTATAGTAAATTATTCAAAAAATAATTTTCTACTGTCGCAAATTTTAATTACGCCAGGGATTGCCTTTTCTATAGTAAATTATTCAAAAAATAATTTTATACTGTCGCAAATTTTAATTACGCCAGGGATTGCCTTTTCTATAGTAAATTATTCAAAAAATAATTTTCAACTGTCGCAAATTTTAATTACGCCAGGGATTGCCTTTTCTATAGTAAATTATTCAAAAAATAATTTTCTACTGTCGCAAATTTTAATTACGCCAGGGATTGCCTTTTCTATAGTAAATTATTCAAAAAATAATTGTTTACTGTCGCAAATTTTAATTACGCCAGGGATTGCCTTTTCTATAGTAAATTATTCAAAAAATAATTTTCTACTGTCGCAAATTTTAATTACGCCAGGGATTGCCTTTTCTATAGTAAATTATTCAAAAATAATTTTCTACTGTCGCAAATTTTAATTACGCCAGGGATTGCCTTTTATATAGTTAATTATTCAAAAAATAATTTTTTACTGTCGCAAATTTTAATTACGCCAGGGATTGCCTTTTCTATAGTAAATTATTCAAAAAATAATTTTTTACTGTCGCAAATTTTAAATACGCCAGGGATTGCCTTTTCTATAGTAAATTTTTCAAAAAATAATTTTTTACTGTCGCAAATTTTAATTGCGCCAGGGATTGTCTTTCTACAGTAAATTTTTCAAAAAATAATTTTTTACTGTCGCAAATTGTAATTGCGCCAGGGATTGCCTTTTCTATAGTAAATTTTTCAAAAAATAATTTTTTACTATCGCAAGTTTTACTTACGCCAGGGATTGCCTTTTCTATAGTAAATTTTGCAAAAAATAATTTTATACTGTCGCAAATTTTAATTACGCCAGGGATTGCCTTTTCTATAGTAAATTATTCAAAAAATAATTTTTTACTGTCGCAAATTTTAATTGCGCCAGGGATTGCCTTTTCTACAGTAAATTATTCAAAAAATAATTTTCTACTGTCGCAAATTTTAATTACGCCAGGGATTGCCTTTTATATAGTAAATTTTTCAAAAAATAACTTTTTACTGTCGCAAATTTTAATTACGCCAGGGATTGCCTTTTCTATAGTAAATTATTCAAAAAATAATTTTCTACTGTCGCAAATTTTAATTGCGCCAGGGATTGCCTTTTCTATAGTAAATTATTCAAAAAATAATTTTCAACTGTCGCAAATTTTAATTACGCCAGGGATTGCCTTTTCTATAGTAAATTATTCAAAAAATAATTTTCTACTGTCGCAAATTTTAATTACGCCAGGGATTGCCTTTTCTATAGTAAATTATTCAAAAAATAATTGTTTACTGTCGCAAATTTTAATTACGCCAGGGATTGCCTTTTCTATAGTAAATTATTCAAAAAATAATTTTCTACTGTCGCAAATTTTAATTACGCCAGGGATTGCCTTTTCTATAGTAAATTATTCAAAAAATAATTTTCTACTGTCGCAAATTTTAATTACGCCAGGGATTGCCTTTTATATAGTTAATTATTCAAAAAATAATTTTTTACTGTCGCAAATTTTAATTACGCCAGGGATTGCCTTTTCTATAGTAAATTATTCAAAAAATAATTTTTTACTGTCGCAAATTTTAAATACGCCAGGGATTGCCTTTTCTATAGTAAATTTTTCAAAAAATAATTTTTTACTGTCGCAAATTTTAATTGCGCCATGGATTGTGTTTCTACAGTAAATTTTTCAAAAAATAATTTTTTACTGTCGCAAATTGTAATTGCGCCAGGGATTGCCTTTTCTATAGTAAATTATTCAAAAAATAATTTTCTACTGTCGCAAATTTTAATTACGCCAGGGATTGCCTTTTCTATAGTAAATTATTCAAAAAATAATTTTTTACTGTCGCAAATTTTAATTACGCCAGGGATTGCCTTTTCTATAGTAAATTATTCAAAAAATAATTTTTTACTGTCGCAAATTTTAAATACGCCAGGGATTGCCTTTTCTATAGTAAATTTTTCAAAAAATAATTTTTTACTGTCGCAAATTTTAATTGCGCCATGGATTGTGTTTCTACAGTAAATTTTTCAAAAAATAATTTTTTACTGTCGCAAATTGTAATTGCGCCAGGGATTGCCTTTTCTATAGTAAATTTTTCAAAAAATAATTTTTTACTATCGCAAGTTTTACTTACGCCAGGGATTGCCTTTTCTATAGTAAATTTTGCAAAAAAATAATTTTATACTGTCGCAAATTTTAATTACGCCAGGGATTGCCTTTTCTATAGTAAATTATTCAAAAAATAATTTTTTACTGTCGCAAATTTTAATTGCGCCAGGGATTGCCTTTTCTACAGTAAATTATTCAAAAAATAATTTTCTACTGTCGCAAATTTTAATTACGCCAGGGATTGCCTTTTATATAGTAAATTTTTCAAAATATAACTTTTTACTGTCGCAAATTTTAATTACGCCAGGGATTGCCTTTTCTATAGTAAATTATTCAAAAAATAATTTTCTACCGTCGCAAATTTTAATTACACCAGGGATTGCCTTTTCTATAGTAAATTATTCAAAAAATAATTTTATACTGTCGCAAATTTTAATTAGGCCAGGGATTGCCTTTTCTATAGTAAATTATTCAAAAAATAATTTTATACTGTCGCAAATTTTAATTGCGCTAGGGATTGCCTTTTCTATAGTAAATTATTCAAAAAATAATTTTCTACTGCCGCAAATTTTAATTACGCCAGGGATTGCCTTTTCTATAGTAAATTATTCAAAAAATAATTTTTTACTGTCGCAAATTTTAAGTGCGCCAGGGATTGCCTTTTCTATAGTAAATTATTCAAAAAATAATTTTTTACTGTCGCAAATTTTAATTACGCCAGGCATTGCCTTTTCTATAGTAAATTATTCAAAAAATAATTTTATACTGTCGCAAATTTTAATTACGCCAGGGATTGCCTTTTCTATAGTAAATTATTCAAAAAATAATTTTCAACTGTCGCAAATTTTAATTGCGCCAGGGATTGCCTTTTCTATAGTAAATTATTCAAAAAATAATTTTATACTGTCGCAAATTTTAATTACGCCAGGAATTGCCTTTTCTATAGTAAATTATTCAAAAAATAATTTTGTACTGTCGCAAATTTTAATTACGCCAGGGATTGCCTTTTCTATAGTAAATTTTTCAAAAAATAATTTTCTACTGTCGCAAATTTTAAGTGCGCCAGGGATTGCCTTTTCTATGGTAAATTTCTCACAAAATAATTTTTTACTGTAGCAAATTTTAAGTGCGCCAGGGATTGCCTTTTCTATAGTAAATTTTGCAAAAAATAATTTTTTACTGTCGCAGATTTTAATTGCGCCAGGGATTGCCTTTTCTATAGTAAATTATTCAAAAAATAATTTTATACTGTCGCAAATTTTAACTACGCCAGGGATTGCCTTTTCTATAGTAAATTATTCAAAAAATAATTTTCAACTGTCGCAAATTTTAATTGCGCCAGGGATTGCCTTTTCTATAGTAAATTATTCAAAAAATAATTTTCTACTGTCGCAAATTTTAATTGCGCCAGGGATTGCCTTTTCTACAGTAAATTTTTCAAAATATTAATTTTTTACTGTCGAAAATTTTAATTAGGCCAGGGATTACCTTTTCTATAGTAAATTATTCAAAAAATAATTTTCAACTGTCGCAAATTTTAATTGCGCCAGGGATTGCCTTTTCTATAGTAAATTATTCAAAAAATAATTTTATACTGTCGCAAATTTTAATTACGCCAGGGATTGCCTTTTCTATAGTAAATTATTCAAAAAATAATTTTATACTGTCGCAAATTTTAATTACGCCAGGGATTGCCTTTTCTATAGTAAATTTTTCAAAAAATAATTTTCTACTGTCGCAAATTTTAAGTGCGCCAGGGATTGCCTTTTCTATGGTAAATTTCTCACAAAATAATTTTTTACTGTAGCAAATTTTAAGTGCGCCAGGGATTGCCTTTTCTATAGTAAATTTTGCAAAAAATAATTTTTTACTGTCGCAGATTTTAATTGCGCCAGGGATTGCCTTTTCTATAGTAAATTATTCAAAAAATAATTTTATACTGTCGCAAATTTTAATTACGCCAGGGATTGCCTTTTCTATAGTAAATTATTCAAAAAATAATTTTATACTGTCGCAAATTTTAATTGCGCCAGGGATTGCCTTTTCTACAGTAAATTTTTCAAAATATTAATTTTTTACTGTCGAAAATTTTAATTACGCCAGGGATTGCCTTTTCTATAGTAAATTATTCAAAAAATAATTTTCAACTGTCGCAAATTTTAATTGCGCCAGGGATTGCCTTTTCTACCGTAAATTATTCAAAAAATAATTTTCTACTGTCGCAAATTTTAATTGCGCCAGGGATTGCCTTTTCTACAGTAAATTTTTCAAAATATTAATTTTTTACTGTCGAAAATTTTAATTACGCCAGGGATTGCCTTTTCTATAGTAAATTATTCAAAAAATAATTTTTTACTGTCGCAAATTTTAAGTGCGCCAGGGATTGCCTTTTCTATAGTAAATTATTCAAAAAATAATTTTTTACTGTCGCAAATTTTAATTACGCCAGGGATTGCCTTTTCTATAGTAAATTATTCAAAAAATAATTTTCTACTGTCGCAAATTTTAATTACGCCAGGGATTGCCTTTTCTATAGTAAATTATTCAAAAAATAATTTTCTACTGTCGCAAATTTTAATTACGCCAGGGATTGCCTTTTATATAGTTAATTATTCAAAAAATAATTTTTTACTGTCGCAAATTTTAATTACGCCAGGGATTGCCTTTTCTATAGTAAATTATTCAAAAAATAATTTTTTACTGTCGCAAATTTTAAATACGCCAGGGATTGCCTTTTCTATAGTAAATTTTTCAAAAAATAATTTTTTACTGTCGCAAATTTTAATTGCGCCATGGATTGTGTTTCTACAGTAAATTTTTCAAAAAATAATTTTTTACTGTCGCAAATTGTAATTGCGCCAGGGATTGCCTTTTCTATAGTAAATTATTCAAAAAATAATTTTCTACTGTCGCAAATTTTAATTACGCCAGGGATTGCCTTTTCTATAGTAAATTATTCAAAAAATAATTTTTTACTGTCGCAAATTTTAATTACGCCAGGGATTGCCTTTTCTATAGTAAATTATTCAAAAAATAATTTTTTACTGTCGCAAATTTTAAATACGCCAGGGATTGCCTTTTCTATAGTAAATTTTTCAAAAAATAATTTTTTACTGTCGCAAATTTTAATTGCGCCATGGATTGTGTTTCTACAGTAAATTTTTCAAAAAATAATTTTTTACTGTCGCAAATTGTAATTGCGCCAGGGATTGCCTTTTCTATAGTAAATTTTTCAAAAAATAATTTTTTACTATCGCAAGTTTTACTTACGCCAGGGATTGCCTTTTCTATAGTAAATTTTGCAAAAAAATAATTTTATACTGTCGCAAATTTTAATTACGCCAGGGATTGCCTTTTCTATAGTAAATTATTCAAAAAATAATTTTTTACTGTCGCAAATTTTAATTGCGCCAGGGATTGCCTTTTCTACAGTAAATTATTCAAAAAATAATTTTCTACTGTCGCAAATTTTAATTACGCCAGGGATTGCCTTTTATATAGTAAATTTTTCAAAATATAACTTTTTACTGTCGCAAATTTTAATTACGCCAGGGATTGCCTTTTCTATAGTAAATTATTCAAAAAATAATTTTCTACCGTCGCAAATTTTAATTACACCAGGGATTGCCTTTTCTATAGTAAATTATTCAAAAAATAATTTTATACTGTCGCAAATTTTAATTAGGCCAGGGATTGCCTTTTCTATAGTAAATTATTCAAAAAATAATTTTATACTGTCGCAAATTTTAATTGCGCTAGGGATTGCCTTTTCTATAGTAAATTATTCAAAAAATAATTTTCTACTGCCGCAAATTTTAATTACGCCAGGGATTGCCTTTTCTATAGTAAATTATTCAAAAAATAATTTTTTACTGTCGCAAATTTTAAGTGCGCCAGGGATTGCCTTTTCTATAGTAAATTATTCAAAAAATAATTTTTTACTGTCGCAAATTTTAATTACGCCAGGCATTGCCTTTTCTATAGTAAATTTTGCAAAAAATAATTTTTTACTGTCGCAGATTTTAATTGCGCCAGGGATTGCCTTTTCTATAGTAAATTATTCAAAAAATAATTTTATACTGTCGCAAATTTTAACTACGCCAGGGATTGCCTTTTCTATAGTAAATTATTCAAAAAATAATTTTCAACTGTCGCAAATTTTAATTGCGCCAGGGATTGCCTTTTCTATAGTAAATTATTCAAAAAATAATTTTCTACTGTCGCAAATTTTAATTGCGCCAGGGATTGCCTTTTCTACAGTAAATTTTTCAAAATATTAATTTTTTACTGTCGAAAATTTTAATTAGGCCAGGGATTACCTTTTCTATAGTAAATTATTCAAAAAATAATTTTCAACTGTCGCAAATTTTAATTGCGCCAGGGATTGCCTTTTCTATAGTAAATTATTCAAAAAATAATTTTATACTGTCGCAAATTTTAATTACGCCAGGGATTGCCTTTTCTATAGTAAATTATTCAAAAAATAATTTTATACTGTCGCAAATTTTAATTACGCCAGGGATTGCCTTTTCTATAGTAAATTTTTCAAAAAATAATTTTCTACTGTCGCAAATTTTAAGTGCGCCAGGGATTGCCTTTTCTATGGTAAATTTCTCACAAAATAATTTTTTACTGTAGCAAATTTTAAGTGCGCCAGGGATTGCCTTTTCTATAGTAAATTTTGCAAAAAATAATTTTTTACTGTCGCAGATTTTAATTGCGCCAGGGATTGCCTTTTCTATAGTAAATTATTCAAAAAATAATTTTATACTGTCGCAAATTTTAATTACGCCAGGGATTGCCTTTTCTATAGTAAATTATTCAAAAAATAATTTTATACTGTCGCAAATTTTAATTGCGCCAGGGATTGCCTTTTCTACAGTAAATTTTTCAAAATATTAATTTTTTACTGTCGAAAATTTTAATTACGCCAGGGATTGCCTTTTCTATAGTAAATTATTCAAAAAATAATTTTCAACTGTCGCAAATTTTAATTGCGCCAGGGATTGCCTTTTCTACCGTAAATTATTCAAAAAATAATTTTCTACTGTCGCAAATTTTAATTGCGCCAGGGATTGCCTTTTCTACAGTAAATTTTTCAAAATATTAATTTTTTACTGTCGAAAATTTTAATTACGCCAGGGATTGCCTTTTCTATAGTAAATTATTCAAAAAATAATTTTTTACTGTCGCAAATTTTAAGTGCGCCAGGGATTGCCTTTTCTATAGTAAATTATTCAAAAAATAATTTTTTACTGTCGCAAATTTTAATTACGCCAGGGATTGCCTTTTCTATAGTAAATTATTCAAAAAATAATTTTCTACTGTCGCAAATTTTAATTGCGCCAGGAATTGCCTTTTCTATAGTAAATTATTCAAAAAATAATTTTTTACTGTCGAAAATTTTAAGTGCGCCAGGGATTGCCTTTTCTATAGTAAACTATTCAAAAAATAATTTTATACTGTCGCAAATTTTAATTACGCCAGGGATTGCCTTTTCTATAGTAAATTTTGCAAAAAATAATTTTTTACTGTCGCAAATTTTAATTGCGCCAGGGATTGCCTATTCTATAGTAAATTATTCAAAAAATAATTTTCAACTGTCGCAAATTTTAATTACGCCAGGGATTGCCTTTTCTATAGTAAATTATTCAAAAAATAATTTTTTACTGTCGCAAATTTTCAGTGCGCCAGGGATTGCCTTTTCTATAGTAAATTTTTCAAAATATTAATTTTTTACTGTCGAAAATTTTAATTACGCCAGGGATTGCCTTTTCTATAGTAAATTATTCAAAAAATAATTTTTTACTGTCGCAAATTTTAAGTGCGCCAGGGATTGCCTTTTCTATAGTAAATTATTCAAAAAATAATTTGTTACTGTCGCAAATTTTAATTACGCCAGGGATTGCCTTTTCTATAGTAAATTATTCAAAAAATAATTTTCTACTGTCGCAAATTTTAATTGCGCCAGGAATTGCCTTTTCTATAGTAAATTATTCAAAAAATAATTTTTTACTGTCGAAAATTTTAAGTGCGCCAGGGATTGCCTTTTCTATAGTAAACTATTCAAAAAATAATTTTATACTGTCGCAAATTTTAATCACGCCAGGGATTGCCTTTTCTATAGTAAATTTTGCAAAAAATAATTTTTTACTGTCGCAAATTTTAATTGCGCCAGGGATTGCCTATTCTATAGTAAATTATTCAAAAAATAATTTTCAACTGTCGCAAATTTTAATTACGCCAGGGATTGCCTTTTCTATAGTAAATTATTCAAAAAATAATTTTTTACTGTCGAAAATTTTAAGTGCGCCAGGGATTGCCTTTTCTATAGTAAACTATTCAAAAAATAATTTTATACTGTCGCAAATTTTAATTACGCCAGGGATTGCCTTTTCTATAGTAAATTTTGCAAAAAATAATTTTTTACTGTCGCAAATTTTAATTGCGCCAGGGATTGCCTATTCTATAGTAAATTATTCAAAAAATAATTTTCAACTGTCGCAAATTTTAATTACGCCAGGGATTGCCTTTTCTATAGTAAATTATTCAAAAAATAATTTTTTACTGTCGCAAATTTTCAGTGCGCCAGGGATTGCCTTTTCTATAGTAAATTTTTCAAAATATTAATTTTTTACTGTCGAAAATTTTAATTACGCCAGGGATTGCCTTTTCTATAGTAAATTATTCAAAAAATAATTTTTTACTGTCGCAAATTTTAAGTGCGCCAGGGATTGCCTTTTCTATAGTAAATTATTCAAAAAATAATTTGTTACTGTCGCAAATTTTAATTACGCCAGGGATTGCCTTTTCTATAGTAAATTATTCAAAAAATAATTTTCTACTGTCGCAAATTTTAATTGCGCCAGGAATTGCCTTTTCTATAGTAAATTATTCAAAAAATAATTTTTTACTGTCGAAAATTTTAAGTGCGCCAGGGATTGCCTTTTCTATAGTAAACTATTCAAAAAATAATTTTATACTGTCGCAAATTTTAATCACGCCAGGGATTGCCTTTTCTATAGTAAATTTTGCAAAAAATAATTTTTTACTGTCGCAAATTTTAATTGCGCCAGGGATTGCCTATTCTATAGTAAATTATTCAAAAAATAATTTTCAACTGTCGCAAATTTTAATTACGCCAGGGATTGCCTTTTCTATAGTAAATTATTCAAAAAATAATTTTTTACTGTCGCAAATTTTCAGTGCGCCAGGGATTGCCTTTTCTATAGTAAATTTTGCAAAAAATAATTTTTTACTGTCGCAAATTTTAAGTGCGCCAGGGATTGCCTTTTCTATAGTAAATTATTCAAAAAATAATTTTTTACTGTCGCAAATTTTAAGTGCGCCACGGATTGCCTTTTCTATAGTAAATTATTCAAAAAATAATTTTTTACTGTCGCAAATTTTAATTACGCTAGGTATTGCCTTTTCTATAGTAAATTATTCAAAAAATAATTTTCTACTGTCGCAAATTTTAATTGCGCCAGGGATTGCCTTTTCTATAGTAAATTATTCAAAAAATAATTTTCTACTCTCGCAAATTTTAATTACGCCAGGGATTGCCTTTTCTATAGTAAATTATTCAAAAAATAATTTTTTACTGTCGCAAATTTTAAGTGCGCCAGGGATTGCCTTTTCTATAGTAAATTATTCAAAAAATAATTTTCTACTGTCGCAAATTTTAATTACGCCAGGGATTGGCTTTTCTATAGTAAATTATTCAAAAAATAATTTTTTACTGTCGCAAATTTTAATTACGCCAGGGATTGCCTTTTCTATAGTAAATTATTCAAAAAATAATTTTTTACTGTCGCAAATTTTAAATATCCCAGGGATTGCCTTTTCTATAGTAAATTATTCAAAAAATAATTTTTTACTGTCGCAAATTTTAATTACGCCAGGGATTGCCTTTTCTGTAGTAAATTATTCAAAAAATAATTTTCAACTGTCGCAAATTTTAATTGCGCCAGGGATTGCCTTTTCTATAGTAAATTATTCAAAAAATAATTTTATACAGTCGCAAATTTTAATTACGCCAGGGATTGCCTTTTCTATAGTAAATTATTCAAAAAATAATTTTCTACTGTCGCAAATTTTAATTACGCCAGGGATTGCCTTTTCTATAGTAAATTATTCAAAAAATAATTTTCTACTGTCGCAAATTTTAATTGCGTCAGGGATTGCCTTTTCTATAGTAAATTATTCAAAAAATAATTTTATACTGTCGCAAATTTTAATTACGCCAGGGATTGCCTTTTCTATAGTATATTATTCAAAAAATTAATTTTTTACTGTCGCTAATTTTAAGTGCGCCAGGGATTGCCTTTTTATAGTAAATTTTGCAACAAATAATTTTTTACTGTCGCAAATTTTAATTACGCCAGGGATTGCCTTTTCTGTAGTAAATTATTCAAAAAATAATTTTCAACTGTCGCAAATTTTAATTGCGCCAGGGATTGCCTTTTCTATAGTAAATTATTCAAAAAATAATTTTATACAGTCGCAAATTTTAATTACGCCAGGGATTGCCTTTTCTATAGTAAATTATTCAAAAAATAATTTTCTACTGTCGCAAATTTTAATTACGCCAGGGATTGCCTTTTCTATAGTAAATTATTCAAAAAATAATTTTCTACTGTCGCAAATTTTAATTGCGTCAGGGATTGCCTTTTCTATAGTAAATTATTCAAAAAATAATTTTATACTGTCGCAAATTTTAATTACGCCAGGGATTGCCTTTTCTATAGTATATTATTCAAAAAATTAATTTTTTACTGTCGCTAATTTTAAGTGCGCCAGGGATTGCCTTTTTATAGTAAATTTTGCAACAAATAATTTTTTACTGTCGCAAATTTTAAGTGGGCCAGGAATTGCCTTTTCTATAGTAAATTATTCAAAAAATAATTTTATACTGTCGCAGATTTTAATTACGCCAGGGATTGCCTTTTCTATAGTAAATTATTCAAAAAATAATTTTCTAATGTCGCAAATTTTAAATATCCCAGGGATTGCCTTTTCTATAGTAAATTATTCAAAAAATAATTTTATACTGTCGCAAATTTTAATTACGCCAGGGATTGCCTTTTCTATAGTAAATTATTCAAAAAATAATTTTCTACTGTCGCAAATTTTAAATATCCCAGGGATTGCCTTTTCTATAGTAAATTTCTCACAAAATAATTTTTTACTGTCGCAAATTTTAAGTGCGCCAGGGATTGCCTTTTCTATAGTAAATTATTCAAAAAATAATTTTCTACTGTCGCAAATTTTAATTGCGCCAGGGATTGCCTCTTCTATAGTAAATTATTCAAAAAATAATTTTCTACTGTCGCAAATTTTAATTACGCCAGGGATTGCCTTTTCTATAGTAAATTATTCAAAAAATAATTTTATATTGTCGCAAATTTTAATTACGCCAGGGATTGCCTTTTCTATAGTAAATTATTCAAAAAATAATTTTCAACTGTCGCAAATTTTAATTACGCCAGGGATTGCCTTTTCTATAGTAAATTATTGAAAAAATAATTTTCTACTGTCGCAAATTTTAATTGCCCCAGGGATTGCCTTTTCTATAGTAAATTATTCAAAAAATAATTTTCTACTGTCGCAAATTTTAATTGCGCCAGGGATTGCCTTTTCTATAGTAAATTATTATTCAAAAAATAATTTTCTACTGTCGCAAATTTTAATTGCGCCAGGGATTGCCTTTTCTATAGTAAATTATTCAAAAAATAATTTTCTACTGTCGCAAATTTTAATTACGCCAGGGATTGCCTTTTCTATAGTAAATTATTCAAAAAATAATTTTCTACTGTCGCAAATTTTAATTACGCCAGGGATTGCCTTTTCTATAGTAAATTATTCAAAAAATAATTTTCTACTGTCGCAAATTTTAAATATCCCAGGGATTGCCTTTTCTATAGTAAATTTCTCACAAAATAATTTTTTACTGTCGCAAATTTTAAGTGCGCCAGGGATTGCCTTTTCTATAGTAAATTATTCAAAAAATAATTTTCAACTGTCGCAAATTTTAATTACGCCAGGGATTGCCTTTTCTATAGTAAATTATTCAAAAAATAATTTTTTACTGTCGCAAATTTTAAGTGCGCCAGGGATTGCCTTTTCTATAGTAAATTATTCAAAAAATAATTTTATTATGTCGCAAATTTTAATTACGCCAGGGATTGACTTTTCTATAGTAAATTATTCAAAAAATAATTTTCTACTGTCGCAAATTTTAAATATCCCAGGGATTGCCTTTTCTATAGTAAATTTCTCACAAAATAATTTTTTACTGTCGCAAATTTTAAGTGCGCCAGGGATTGCCTTTTCTATAGTAAATTATTCAAAAAATAATTTTCAACTGTCGCAAATTTTAATTACGCCAGGGATTGCCTTTTCTATAGTAAATTATTCAAAAAATAATTTTTTACTGTCGCAAATTTTAAGTGCGCCAGGGATTGCCTTTTCTATAGTAAATTATTCAAAAAATAATTTTATACTGTCGCAAATTTTAATTACGCCAGGGATTGCCTTTTCTATAGTAAATTATTCAAAAAATAATTTTCTACTGTCGCAAATTTTAAATATCCCAGGGATTGCATTTTCTATAGTAAATTTCTCACAAAATAATTTTTTACTGTCGCAAATTTTAAGTGCGCCAGGGATTGCCTTTTCTATAGTAAATTATTCAAAAAATAATTTTCTACTGTCGCAAATTTTAATTGCGCCAGGGATTGCCTTTTCTATAGTAAATTATTCAAAAAATAATTTTCTACTGTCGCAAATTTTAATTACGCCAGGGATTGCCTTTTCTATAGTAAATTATTCAAAAAATAATTTTATACTGTCGCAAATTTTAATTACGCCAGGGATTGCCTTTTCTATAGTAAATTATTCAAAAAATAATTTTCAACTGTCGCAAATTTTAATTACGCCAGGGATTGCATTTTCTATAGTAAATTATTCAAAAAATAATTTTCTACTGTCGCAAATTTTAATTGCGCCAGGGATTGCCTTTTCTATAGTAAATTATTCAAAAAATAATTTTCTACTGTCGCAAATTTTAATTGCGCCAGGGATTGCCTTTTCTATAGTAAATTATTCAAAAAATAATTTTCTACTGTCGCAAATTTTAATTACGCCAGGGATTGCCTTTTCTATAGTAAATTATTCAAAAAATAATTTTATACTGTCGCAAATTTTAATTACGCCAGGGATTGCCTTTTCTATAGTAAATTATTCAAAAAATAATTTTCAACTGTCGCAAATTTTAATTACGCCAGGGATTGCCTTTTCTACAGTAAATTTTTCAAAAAATAATTTTCTACTGTCGCAAATTTTAATTGCGCCAGGGATTGCCTTTTCTACAGTTAATTATTCAAAAAATAATTTTCTACTGTCGCAAATTTTAATTGCGCCAGGGATTGCCTTTTCTACAGTAAATTTTTCAAAATATTAATTTTTACTGTCGAAAATTTTAATTAGGCCAGGGATTGCCTTTTCTATAGTAAATTATTCAAAAAATAATTTTCAACTGTCGCAAATTTTAATTGCGCCAGGGATTGCCTTTTCTATAGTAAATTATTCAAAAAATAATTTTATACTGTCGCAAATTTTAATTACGCCAGGGATTGCCTTTTCTATAGTAAATTATTCAAAAAATAATTTTATACTGTCGCAAATTTTAATTACGCCAGGGATTGCCTTTTCTATAGTAAATTTTTCAAAAAATAATTTTCTACTGTCGCAAATTTTAAGTGCGCCAGGGATTGCCTTTTCTATAGTAAATTTCTCACAAAATAATTTTTTACTGTCGGAAATTTTAAGTGCGCCAGAGATTGCCTTTTCTATAGTAAATTTTGCAAAAAATAATTTTCAACTGTCGCAAATTTTAATTGCGCCAGGGTTTGCCTTTTCTATAGTAAATTATTCAAAAAATAATTTTCAACTGTCGCAAATTTTAATTGCGCCAGGGATTGCCTTTTCTATAGTAAATTATTCAAAAACTAATTTTATACTGTCGCAAATTTTAATTACGCCAGGGATTGCCTTTTCTATAGTAAATTATTCAAAAATAATTTTATACTGTCGCAAATTTTAATTACGCCAGGGATTGCCTTTTCTATAGTAAATTTTTCAAAAAATAATTTACTATTGTCGCAAATTTTAAGTGCGCCAGGGATTGCCTTTTCTATAGTAAATTTCTCACAAAATAATTTTTTACTGTCGCAAATTTTAAGTGCGCCAGGGATTGCCTTTTCTATAGTAAATTTTGCAAAAAATAATTTTTTACTGTCGCAAATTTTAATTGCGCCTGGGATTGCCTTTTCTATAGTAAATTATTCAAAAAATAATTTTCTACTGTCGCAAATTTTAATTACGCCAGGGATTGCCTTTTCTATAGTAAATTATTCAAAAAATAATTTTCTACTGTCGAAAATTTTAAATATCCCAGGGATTGCCTTTTCTATAGTATATTTCTCACAAAATAATTTTTTACTGTCGCAAATTTTAAGTGCGCCAGGGATTGCCTTTTCTATAGTAAATTATTCAAAAAATAATTTTCTACTGTCGCAAATTTTAATTGCGCCAGGGATTGCCTTTTCTACAGTAAATTTTTCAAAAAATAATTTTCTACTGTCGCAAATTTTAATTGCGCCAGGGATTGCCTTTTCTACAGTAAATTATTCAAAAAATAATTTTCTACTGTCGCAAATTTTAATTGCGCCAGGGATTGCCTTTTCTACAGTAAATTTTTCAAAATATTAATTTTTTACTGTCGAAAATTTTAACTACGCCAGGGATTGCCTTTTCTATAGTAAATTATTCAAAAAATAATTTTCAACTGTCGCAAATTTTAATTGCGCCAGGGATCGCCTTTTCTATAGTAAATTAATTAATTAATTAAATTATTCAAAAAATAATTTTATACTGTCGCAAATTTTAATTACGCCAGGGATTGCCTTTTCTATAGTAAATTATTCAAAAAATAATTTTTTACTGTCGCAAATTTTAAGTGCGCTAGGGATATTGCCTTTTCTATAGTAAATTATTCAAAAAATAATTTTATACTCTCGCAAATTTTAATTACGCCAGCGATTGCCTTTTCTATAGTAAATTTTGCAAAAAATAATTTTTTACTGTCGCAAATTTTAATTGCGCCAGGGATTGCCTTTTCTATAGTAAATTATTCAAAAAATAATTTTCAACTGTCGCAAATTTTAATTACGCCAGGGATTGCCTTTTCTATAGTAAATTATTCAAAAAATAATTTTTTACTGTCGCAAATTTTAAGTGCGCCAGGGATTGCCTTTTCTATAGTAAATTATTCAAAAAATAATTTTCTACTGTCGCAAATTTTAATTACGCCAGGGATTGGCTTTTCTATAGTAAATTATTCAAAAAATAATTTTTTACTGTCGCAAATTTTAATTACGCCAGGGATTGCCTTTTCTATAGTAAATTATTCAAAAAATAATTTTTTACTGTCGCAAATTTTAAATATCCCAGGGATTGCCTTTTCTATAGTAAATTATTCAAAAAATAATTTTTTACTGTCGCAAATTTTAATTACGCCAGGGATTGCCTTTTCTATAGTAAATTATTCAAAAAATAATTTTCAACTGTCGCAAATTTTAATTGCGCCAGGGATTGCCTTTTCTATAGTAAATTATTCAAAAAATAATTTTATACAGTCGCAAATTTTAATTACGCCAGGGATTGCCTTTTCTATAGTAAATTATTCAAAAAATAATTTTCTACTGTCGCAAATTTTAATTACGCCAGGGATTGCCTTTTCTATAGTAAATTATTCAAAAAATAATTTTCTACTGTCGCAAATTTTAATTGCGTCAGGGATTGCCTTTTCTATAGTAAATTATTCAAAAAATAATTTTATACTGTCGCAAATTTTAATTACGCCAGGGATTGCCTTTTCTATAGTATATTATTCAAAAAATTAATTTTTTACTGTCGCTAATTTTAAGTGCGCCAGGGATTGCCTTTTTATAGTAAATTTTGCAACAAATAATTTTTTACTGTCGCAAATTTTAAGTGGGCCAGGAATTGCCTTTTCTATAGTAAATTATTCAAAAAATAATTTTATACTGTCGCAGATTTTAATTACGCCAGGGATTGCCTTTTCTATAGTAAATTATTCAAAAAATAATTTTCTAATGTCGCAAATTTTAAATATCCCAGGGATTGCCTTTTCTATAGTAAATTATTCAAAAAATAATTTTATACTGTCGCAAATTTTAATTACGCCAGGGATTGCCTTTTCTATAGTAAATTATTCAAAAAATAATTTTCTACTGTCGCAAATTTTAAATATCCCAGGGATTGCCTTTTCTATAGTAAATTTCTCACAAAATAATTTTTTACTGTCGCAAATTTTAAGTGCGCCAGGGATTGCCTTTTCTATAGTAAATTATTCAAAAAATAATTTTCTACTGTCGCAAATTTTAATTGCGCCAGGGATTGCCTCTTCTATAGTAAATTATTCAAAAAATAATTTTCTACTGTCGCAAATTTTAATTACGCCAGGGATTGCCTTTTCTATAGTAAATTATTCAAAAAATAATTTTATATTGTCGCAAATTTTAATTACGCCAGGGATTGCCTTTTCTATAGTAAATTATTCAAAAAATAATTTTCAACTGTCGCAAATTTTAATTACGCCAGGGATTGCCTTTTCTATAGTAAATTATTGAAAAAATAATTTTCTACTGTCGCAAATTTTAATTGCCCCAGGGATTGCCTTTTCTATAGTAAATTATTCAAAAAATAATTTTCTACTGTCGCAAATTTTAATTGCGCCAGGGATTGCCTTTTCTATAGTAAATTATTATTCAAAAAATAATTTTCTACTGTCGCAAATTTTAATTGCGCCAGGGATTGCCTTTTCTATAGTAAATTATTCAAAAAATAATTTTCTACTGTCGCAAATTTTAATTACGCCAGGGATTGCCTTTTCTATAGTAAATTATTCAAAAAATAATTTTCTACTGTCGCAAATTTTAATTACGCCAGGGATTGCCTTTTCTATAGTAAATTATTCAAAAAATAATTTTCTACTGTCGCAAATTTTAAATATCCCAGGGATTGCCTTTTCTATAGTAAATTTCTCACAAAATAATTTTTTACTGTCGCAAATTTTAAGTGCGCCAGGGATTGCCTTTTCTATAGTAAATTATTCAAAAAATAATTTTCAACTGTCGCAAATTTTAATTACGCCAGGGATTGCCTTTTCTATAGTAAATTATTCAAAAAATAATTTTTTACTGTCGCAAATTTTAAGTGCGCCAGGGATTGCCTTTTCTATAGTAAATTATTCAAAAAATAATTTTATAATGTCGCAAATTTTAATTACGCCAGGGATTGACTTTTCTATAGTAAAATATTCAAAAAATAATTTTCTACTGTCGCAAATTTTAAATATCCCAGGGATTGCCTTTTCTATAGTAAATTTCTCACAAAATAATTTTTTACTGTCGCAAATTTTAAGTGCGCCAGGGATTGCCTTTTCTATAGTAAATTATTCAAAAAATAATTTTCAACTGTCGCAAATTTTAATTACGCCAGGGATTGCCTTTTCTATAGTAAATTATTCAAAAAATAATTTTTTACTGTCGCAAATTTTAAGTGCGCCAGGGATTGCCTTTTCTATAGTAAATTATTCAAAAAATAATTTTATACTGTCGCAAATTTTAATTACGCCAGGGATTGCCTTTTCTATAGTAAATTATTCAAAAAATAATTTTCTACTGTCGCAAATTTTAAATATCCCAGGGATTGCATTTTCTATAGTAAATTTCTCACAAAATAATTTTTTACTGTCGCAAATTTTAAGTGCGCCAGGGATTGCCTTTTCTATAGTAAATTATTCAAAAAATAATTTTCTACTGTCGCAAATTTTAATTGCGCCAGGGATTGCCTTTTCTATAGTAAATTATTCAAAAAATAATTTTCTACTGTCGCAAATTTTAATTACGCCAGGGATTGCCTTTTCTATAGTAAATTATTCAAAAAATAATTTTATACTGTCGCAAATTTTAATTACGCCAGGGATTGCCTTTTCTATAGTAAATTATTCAAAAAATAATTTTCAACTGTCGCAAATTTTAATTACGCCAGGGATTGCCTTTTCTATAGTAAATTATTCAAAAAATAATTTTCTACTGTCGCAAATTTTAATTGCGCCAGGGATTGCCTTTTCTATAGTAAATTATTCAAAAAATAATTTTCTACTGTCGCAAATTTTAATTGCGCCAGGGATTGCCTTTTCTATAGTAAATTATTCAAAAAATAATTTTCTACTGTCGCAAATTTTAATTACGCCAGGGATTGCCTTTTCTATAGTAAATTATTCAAAAAATAATTTTATACTGTCGCAAATTTTAATTACGCCAGGGATTGCCTTTTCTATAGTAAATTATTCAAAAAATAATTTTCAACTGTCGCAAATTTTAATTACGCCAGGGATTGCCTTTTCTACAGTAAATTTTTCAAAAAATAATTTTCTACTGTCGCAAATTTTAATTGCGCCAGGGATTGCCTTTTCTACAGTTAATTATTCAAAAAATAATTTTCTACTGTCGCAAATTTTAATTGCGCCAGGGATTGCCTTTTCTACAGTAAATTTTTCAAAATATTAATTTTTTACTGTCGAAAATTTTAATTAGGCCAGGGATTGCCTTTTCTATAGTAAATTATTCAAAAAATAATTTTCAACTGTCGCAAATTTTAATTGCGCCAGGGATTGCCTTTTCTATAGTAAATTATTCAAAAAATAATTTTATACTGTCGCAAATTTTAATTACGCCAGGGATTGCCTTTTCTATAGTAAATTATTCAAAAAATAATTTTATACTGTCGCAAATTTTAATTACGCCAGGGATTGCCTTTTCTATAGTAAATTTTTCAAAAAATAATTTTCTACTGTCGCAAATTTTAAGTGCGCCAGGGATTGCCTTTTCTATAGTAAATTTCTCACAAAATAATTTTTTACTGTCGGAAATTTTAAGTGCGCCAGAGATTGCCTTTTCTATAGTAAATTTTGCAAAAAATAATTTTCAACTGTCGCAAATTTTAATTGCGCCAGGGTTTGCCTTTTCTATAGTAAATTATTCAAAAAATAATTTTCAACTGTCGCAAATTTTAATTGCGCCAGGGATTGCCTTTTCTATAGTAAATTATTCAAAAACTAATTTTATACTGTCGCAAATTTTAATTACGCCAGGGATTGCCTTTTCTATAGTAAATTATTCAAAAATAATTTTATACTGTCGCAAATTTTAATTACGCCAGGGATTGCCTTTTCTATAGTAAATTTTTCAAAAAATAATTTACTATTGTCGCAAATTTTAAGTGCGCCAGGGATTGCCTTTTCTATAGTAAATTTCTCACAAAATAATTTTTTACTGTCGCAAATTTTAAGTGCGCCAGGGATTGCCTTTTCTATAGTAAATTTTGCAAAAAATAATTTTTTACTGTCGCAAATTTTAATTGCGCCTGGGATTGCCTTTTCTATAGTAAATTATTCAAAAAATAATTTTCTACTGTCGCAAATTTTAATTACGCCAGGGATTGCCTTTTCTATAGTAAATTATTCAAAAAATAATTTTCTACTGTCGAAAATTTTAAATATCCCAGGGATTGCCTTTTCTATAGTATATTTCTCACAAAATAATTTTTTACTGTCGCAAATTTTAAGTGCGCCAGGGATTGCCTTTTCTATAGTAAATTATTCAAAAAATAATTTTCTACTGTCGCAAATTTTAATTGCGCCAGGGATTGCCTTTTCTACAGTAAATTTTTCAAAAAATAATTTTCTACTGTCGCAAATTTTAATTGCGCCAGGGATTGCCTTTTCTACAGTAAATTATTCAAAAAATAATTTTCTACTGTCGCAAATTTTAATTGCGCCAGGGATTGCCTTTTCTACAGTAAATTTTTCAAAATATTAATTTTTTACTGTCGAAAATTTTAATTACGCCAGGGATTGCCTTTTCTATAGTAAATTATTCAAAAAATAATTTTCAACTGTCGCAAATTTTAATTGCGCCAGGGATTGCCTTTTCTATAGTAAATTAATTAATTAATTAAATTATTCAAAAAATAATTTTATACTGTCGCAAATTTTAATTACGCCAGGGATAGCCTTTTCTATAGTAAATTATTCAAAAAATAATTTTTTACTGTCGCAAATTTTAAGTGCGCTAGGGATATTGCCTTTTCTATAGTAAATTATTCAAAAAATAATTTTCTACTGTCGCAAATTTTAATTACGCCAGGGATTGCCTTTTCTATAGTAAATTATTCAAAAAATAATTTTCTACTGTCGCAAATTTTAAATATCCCAGGGATTGCCTTTTCTATAGTAAATTTCTCACAAAATAATTTTTTACTGTCGCAAATTTTAAGTGCGCCAGGGATTGCCTTTTCTATAGTAAATTATTCAAAAAATAATTTTCAACTGTCGCAAATTTTAATTACGCCAGGGATTGCCTTTTCTATAGTAAATTATTCAAAAAATAATTTTTTACTGTCGCAAATTTTAAGTGCGCCAGGGATTGCCTTTTCTATAGTAAATTATTCAAAAAATAATTTTATAATGT
This sequence comes from Dioctria linearis, assembly GCA_963930735.1. NCBI lineage: Eukaryota > Metazoa > Arthropoda > Insecta > Diptera > Asilidae > Dioctria > Dioctria linearis. The sequence continues at coordinate 242,052 of CAWVNZ010002397.1, read as the reverse complement.
CGCAAATTTTAATTACGCCAGGGATTGACTTTTCTATAGTAAATTATTCAAAAAATAATTTTCTACTGTCGCAAATTTTAAATATCCCAGGGATTGCCTTTTCTATAGTAAATTTCTCACAAAATAATTTTTTACTGTCGCAAATTTTAAGTGCGCCAGGGATTGCCTTTTCTATAGTAAATTATTCAAAAAATAATTTTCAACTGTCGCAAATTTTAATTACGCCAGGGATTGCCTTTTCTATAGTAAATTATTCAAAAAATAATTTTTTACTGTCGCAAATTTTAAGTGCGCCAGGGATTGCCTTTTCTATAGTAAATTATTCAAAAAATAATTTTATACTGTCGCAAATTTTAATTACGCCAGGGATTGCCTTTTCTATAGTAAATTATTCAAAAAATAATTTTCTACTGTCGCAAATTTTAAATATCCCAGGGATTGCATTTTCTATAGTAAATTTCTCACAAAATAATTTTTTACTGTCGCAAATTTTAAGTGCGCCAGGGATTGCCTTTTCTATAGTAAATTATTCAAAAAATAATTTTCTACTGTCGCAAATTTTAATTGCGCCAGGGATTGCCTTTTCTATAGTAAATTATTCAAAAAATAATTTTCTACTGTCGCAAATTTTAATTACGCCAGGGATTGCCTTTTCTATAGTAAATTATTCAAAAAATAATTTTATACTGTCGCAAATTTTAATTACGCCAGGGATTGCCTTTTCTATAGTAAATTATTCAAAAAATAATTTTCAACTGTCGCAAATTTTAATTACGCCAGGGATTGCCTTTTCTATAATAAATTATTCAAAAAATAATTTTCTACTGTCGCAAATTTTAATTGCGCCAGGGATTGCCTTTTCTATAGTAAATTATTCAAAAAATAATTTTCTACTGTCGCAAATTTTAATTGCGCCAGGGATTGCCTTTTCTATAGTAAATTATTCAAAAAATAATTTTCTACTGTCGCAAATTTTAATTACGCCAGGGATTGCCTTTTCTATAGTAAATTATTCAAAAAATAATTTTATACTGTCGCAAATTTTAATTACGCCAGGGATTGCCTTTTCTATAGTAAATTATTCAAAAAATAATTTTCAACTGTCGCAAATTTTAATTACGCCAGGGATTGCCTTTTCTACAGTAAATTTTTCAAAAAATAATTTTCTACTGTCGCAAATTTTAATTGCGCCAGGGATTGCCTTTTCTACAGTTAATTATTCAAAAAATAATTTTCTACTGTCGCAAATTTTAATTGCGCCAGGGATTGCCTTTTCTACAGTAAATTTTTCAAAATATTAATTTTTTACTGTCGAAAATTTTAATTAGGCCAGGGATTGCCTTTTCTATAGTAAATTATTCAAAAAATAATTTTCAACTGTCGCAAATTTTAATTGCGCCAGGGATTGCCTTTTCTATAGTAAATTATTCAAAAAATAATTTTATACTGTCGCAAATTTTAATTACGCCAGGGATTGCCTTTTCTATAGTAAATTATTCAAAAAATAATTTTATACTGTCGCAAATTTTAATTACGCCAGGGATTGCCTTTTCTATAGTAAATTTTTCAAAAAATAATTTTCTACTGTCGCAAATTTTAAGTGCGCCAGGGATTGCCTTTTCTATAGTAAATTTCTCACAAAATAATTTTTTACTGGCGGAAATTTTAAGTGCGCCAGAGATTGCCTTTTCTATAGTAAATTTTGCAAAAAATAATTTTCAACTGTCGCAAATTTTAATTGCGCCAGGGTTTGCCTTTTCTATAGTAAATTATTCAAAAAATAATTTTCAACTGTCGCAAATTTTAATTGCGCCAGGGATTGCCTTTTCTATAGTAAATTATTCAAAAACTAATTTTATACTGTCGCAAATTTTAATTACGTCAGGGATTGCCTTTTCTATAGTAAATTATTCAAAAATAATTTTATACTGTCGCAAATTTTAATTACGCCAGGGATTGCCTTTTCTATAGTAAATTTTTCAAAAAATAATTTACTATTGTCGCAAATTTTAAGTGCGCCAGGGATTGCCTTTTCTATAGTAAATTTCTCACAAAATAATTTTTTACTGTCGCAAATTTTAAGTGCGCCAGGGATTGCCTTTTCTATAGTAAATTTTGCAAAAAATAATTTTTTACTGTCGCAAATTTTAATTGCGCCTGGGATTGGCTTTTCTATAGTAAATTATTCAAAAAATAATTTTCTACTGTCGCAAATTTTAATTACGCCAGGGATTGCCTTTTCTATAGTAAATTATTCAAAAAATAATTTTCTACTGTCGAAAATTTTAAATATCCCAGGGATTGCCTTTTCTATAGTATATTTCTCACAAAATAATTTTTTACTGTCGCAAATTTTAAGTGCGCCAGGGATTGCCTTTTCTATAGTAAATTATTCAAAAAATAATTTTCTACTGTCGCAAATTTTAATTGCGCCAGGGATTGCCTTTTCTACAGTAAATTTTTCAAAAAATAATTTTCTACTGTCGCAAATTTTAATTGCGCCAGGGATTGCCTTTTCTACAGTAAATTATTCAAAAAATAATTTTCTACTGTCGCAAATTTTAATTGCGCCAGGGATTGCCTTTTCTACAGTAAATTTTTCAAAATATTAATTTTTTACTGTCGAAAATTTTAATTACGCCAGGGATTGCCTTTTCTATAGTAAATTATTCAAAAAATAATTTTCAACTGTCGCAAATTTTAATTGCGCCAGGGATTGCCTTTTCTCTAGTAAATTAATTAATTAATTAAATTATTCAAAAAATAATTTTATACTGTCGCAAATTTTAATTACGCCAGGGATTGCCTTTTCTATAGTAAATTATTCAAAAAATAATTTTTTACTGTCGCAAATTTTAAGTGCGCTAGGGATATTGCCTTTTCTATAGTAAATTATTCAAAAAATAATTTTATACTCTCGCAAATTTTAATTACGCCAGCGATTGCCTTTTCTATAGTAAATTTTGCAAAAAATAATTTTTTACTGTCGCAAATTTTAATTGCGCCAGGGATTGCCTTTTCTATAGTAAATTATTCAAAAAATAATTTTCAACTGTCGCAAATTTTAATTACGCCAGGGATTGCCTTTTCTATAGTAAATTATTCAAAAAATAATTTTTTACTGTCGCAAATTTTAAGTGCGCCAGGGATTGCCTTTTCTATAGTAAATTATTCAAAAAATAATTTTCTACTGTCGCAAATTTTAATTACGCCATGGATTGCCTTTTCTATAGTAAATTATTCAAAAAAAAATTTTTTACTTTCGCAAAATTTAAATACGCCAGGGATTGCCTTTTGTATAGTAAATTATTCAAAAAATAATTTTCTACTGTCGCAAATTTTAATTACGCCAGGGATTGCCTTTTCTATAGTAAATTATTCAAAAAATAATTTTTTACTGTCGCAAATTTTAAGTGCGCCATGGATTGCCATTTCTATAGTAAATTATTCAAAAAATAATTTTCTACTGTCGCAAATTTTAATTACGCCAGGGATTGCCTTTTCTATAGTATATTATTCAAAAAATAATTTTTTACTGTCGCAAATTTTAATTACGCCAGGGATTGCCTTTTCTATAGTAAATTATTCAAAAAATAATTTTTTACTGTCGCAAATTTTAAATATCCCAGGGATTGCCTTTTCTATAGTATATTATTCAAAAAATAATTTTTTACTGTCGCAAATTTTAATTACGCCAGGGATTGCCTTTTCTATAGTAAATTATTCAAAAAATAATTTTTTACTGTCGCAAATTTTAAATACGCCAGGGATTGCCTTTTCTATAGTAAATTTTTCAAAAAATAATTTTTTACTGTCGCAAATTTTAATTGCGCCAGGGATTGTCTTTCTACAGTAAATTTTTCAAAAAATAATTTTTTACTGTCGCAAATTGTAATTGCGCCAGGGATTGCCTTTTCTATAGTAAATTTTTCAAAAAATAATTTTTTACTATCGCAAGTTTTACTTACGCCAGGGATTGCCTTTTCTATAGTAAATTTTGCAAAAAATAATTTTATACTGTCGCAAATTTTAATTACGCCAGGGATTGCCTTTTCTATAGTAAATTATTCAAAAAATAATTTTTTACTGTCGCAAAATTTAATTGCGCCAGGGATTGCCTTTTCTACAGTAAATTATTCAAAAAATAATTTTCTACTGTCGCAAATTTTAATTACGCCAGGGATTGCCTTTTATATAGTAAATTTTTCAAAAAATAACTTTTTACTGTCGCAAATTTTAATTACGCCAGGGATTGCCTTTTCTATAGTAAATTATTCAAAAAATAATTTTCTACAGTCGCAAATTTTAATTACGCCAGGGATTGCCTTTTCTATAGTAAATTATTCAAAAAATAATTTTATACTGTCGCAAATTTTAATTAGGCCAGGGATTGCCTTTTCTATAGTAAATTATTCAAAAAATAATTTTATACTGTCGCAAATTTTAATTGCGCTAGGGATTGCCTTTTCTATAGTAAATTATTCAAAAAATAATTTTCTACTGCCGCAAATTTTAATTACGCCAGGGATTGCCTTTTCTATAGTAAATTATTCAAAAAATAATTTTTTACTGTCGCAAATTTTAAGTGCGCCAGGGATTGCCTTTTCTATAGTAAATTATTCAAAAAATAATTTTTTACTGTCGCAAATTTTAATTACGCCAGGGATTGCCTTTTCTATAGTAAATTATTCAAAAAATAATTTTATACTGTCGCAAATTTTAATTACGCCAGGGATTGCCTTTTCTATAGTAAATTATTCAAAAAATAATTTTCTACTGTCGCAAATTTTAATTACGCCAGGGATTGCCTTTTATGTAGTAAATTATTCAAAAAATAATTTTTTACTGTCGCAAATTTTAATTACGCATGGGATTGCCTTTTCTATAGTAAATTTTTCAAAAAATAATTTTATACTGTCGCAAATTTTAAATACGCCAGGGATTGCTTTTCTATAGTAAATTATTCAAAAAATAATTTTCTACTGTCGCAAATTTTAATTACGCCAGGGATTGCCTTTTCTATAGTAAATTATTCAAAAAATAACTTTTTACTGTCGCAAATTTTAAGTGCGCCAGGGATTGCCTTTTCTATAGTAAATTATTCAAAAATAATTTTCTACTGTCGTAAATTTTAATTACGCCAGGGATTGCCTTTTCTATAGTAAATTTTTCAAAAAATAATTTTATACTGTCGCAAATTTTAATTGCGCCAGGGATTGCCTTTTCTATAGTAAATTATTCAAAAAATAATTTTCAACTGTCGCAAATTTAATTACGCCAGGGATTGCCTTTTCTATAGTAAATTATTCAAAAAATAATTTTTTACTATCGCAAGTTTTAATTGCGCCAGGGATTGCCTTTTCTACAGTAAATTATTCAAAAAATAATTTTCTACTGTCGCAAATTTTAATTACGCCAGGGATTGCCTTTTATATAGTAAATTATTCAAAAAATAATTTTTTACTGTCGCAAATTTTAATTACGCCAGGGATTGCCTTTTCTATAGTAAATTATTCAAAAAATAATTTTCTACTGTCGCAAATTTTAAATATCCCAGGGATTGCCTTTTCTATAGTAAATTTCTCACAAAATAATTTTTTACTGTCGCAAATTTTAATTGCGCCAGGGATTGCCTTTTCTATAGTAAATTACTCAAAAAATAATTTTCTACTGTCGCAAATTTTAATTACGCCAGGGATTGCCTTTTCTATAGCAAATTATTCAAAAAATAATTTTATACTGTCGCAAATTTTAATTACGCCAGGGATTGCCTTTTCTATAGTAAATTTTTCAAAAAATAATTTTATACTGTCGCAAATTTTAATTGCGCCAGGGATTGCCTTTTCTATAGTAAATTATTCAAAAAATAATTTTCAACTGTCGCAAATTTTAATTACGCCAGGGATTGCCTTTTCTATAGTAAATTATTCAAAAAATAATTTTTTACTATCGCAAGTTTTAATTGCGCCAGGGATTGCCTTTTCTACAGTAAATTATTCAAAAAATAATTTTCTACTGTCGCAAATTTTAATTACGACAGGGATTGCCTTTTCTATAGTAAACTATTCAAAAAATAATTTTTTACTGTCGCAAATTTTAATTACGCCAGGGATTGCCTTTTATATAGTAAATTTTTCAAAAAATAATTTTATACTGTCGCAAATTTTAATTACGCCAGGGATTGCCTTTTCTATAGTAAATTATTCAAAAAATAATTTTTTACTGTCGCAAATTTTAATTACGCCAGGGATTGCCTTTTCTATAGTAAATTATTCAAAATATAATTTTTTACTGTCGCAAATTTTAATTACGCCAGGGATTGCCTTTTCTATAGTAAATTTTTCAAAAAATAATTTTTTACTGTCGCAAATTTTAATTGCGCCAGGGATTGCCTTTCTACAGTAAATTTTTCAAAAAATAATTTTTTACTGTCGCAAATTGTAATTGCGCCAGGGATTGCCTTTTCTATAGTAAATTTTTCAAAAAATAATTTTTTACTATCGCAAGTTTTAATTACGCCAGGGATTGCCTTTTCTATAGTAAATTTTGCAAAAAATAATTTTATACTGTCGCAAATTTTAATTGCGCTAGGGATTGCCTTTTCTATAGTAAATTATTCAAAAAATAATTTTCAACTGTCGCAAATTTTAATTACGCCAGGCATTGCCTTTTCTATAGTAAATTATTCAAAAAATAATTTTTTACTATCGCAAGTTTTAATTGCGTCAGGGATTTCCTTTTCTACAGTAAATTATTCAAAAAATAATTTTCTACTGTCGCAAATTTTAATTACGCCAGGGATTGCCTTTTATATAGTAAATTATTCAAAAAATAATTTTATACTGTCGCAAATTTTAATTACGCCAGGGATTGCCTTTTCTATAGTAAATTATTCAAAAAATAATTTTTTACTGTCGCAAATTTTAAGTGCGCCAGGGATTGCCTTTTCTATAGTAAATTATTCAAAAAATAATTTTTTACTGTCGCAACTTTTAATTACGCCAGGGATTGCCTTTTCTATAGTAAATTATTCAAAAAATAATTTTCTACTGTCGCAAATTTTAAATATCCCAGGGATTGCCTTTTCTATAGTAAATTTCTCACAAAATAATTTTTTACTGTCGCAAATTTTAATTGCGCCAGGGATTGCCTTTTCTATAGTAAATTATTTAAAAAATAATTTTCTACTGTCGCAAATTTTAATTTTAATTGCGCCAGGGATTGCCTTTTCTATAGTAAATTATTCAAAAAATAATTTTCTACTGTCGCAAATTTTAATTACGCCAGGGATTGCCTTTTCTATAGTAAATTATTCAAAAAATAATTTTTTACTCTCGCAAATTTTAATTGCGCCAGGGATTGCCTTTTCTATAGTAAATTTTGCAAAAAATAATTTTCTACTGTCGCAAATTTTAAGTGCGCCAGGGATTGCCATTTCTATAGTAAATTATTCAAAAAATAATTTTCTACTGTCGCAAATTTTAATTACGCCAGGGATTGCCTTTTCTATAGTAAATTTTTCAAAAAATAATTTTATACTGTCGCAAATTTTAATTGCGCCAGGGATTGCCTTTTCTATAGTAAATTATTCAAAAAATAATTTTCAACTGTCGCAAATTTTAATTACGCCAGGCATTGCCTTTTCTATAGTAAATTATTCAAAAAATAATTTTTTACTATCGCAAGTTTTAATTGCGTCAGGGATTTCCTTTTCTACAGTAAATTATTCAAAAAATAATTTTCTACTGTCGCAAATTTTAATTACGCCAGGGATTGCCTTTTATATAGTAAATTATTCAAAAAATAATTTTATACTGTCGCAAATTTTAATTACGCCAGGGATTGCCTTTTCTATAGTAAATTATTCAAAAAATAATTTTTTACTGTCGCAAATTTTAAGTGCGCCAGGGATTGCCTTTTCTATAGTAAATTATTCAAAAAATAATTTTTTACTGTCGCAAATTTTAATTACGCCAGGGATTGCCTTTTCTATAGTAAATTATTCAAAAAATAATTTTCTACTGTCGCAAATTTTAAATATCCCAGGGATTGCCTTTTCTATAGTAAATTTCTCACAAAATAATTTTTTACTGTCGCAAATTTTAATTGCGCCAGGGATTGCCTTTTCTATAGTAAATTATTTAAAAAATAATTTTCTACTGTCGCAAATTTTAATTTTAATTGCGCCAGGGATTGCCTTTTCTATAGTAAATTATTCAAAAAAATAATTTTATACTGTCGCAAATTTTAATTACGCCAGGGATTGCCTTTTCTATAGTAAATTATTCAAAAAATAATTTTTTACTGTCGCAAATTTTAATTACGCCAGGGATTGCCTTTTCTATAGTAAATTATTTAAAAAATAATTTTCTACTGTCGCAAATTTTAATTTTAATTGCGCCAGGCATTGCCTTTTCTATAGTAAATTATTCAAAAAATAATTTTATACTGTCGCAAATTTTAATTACGCCAGGGATTGCCATTTCTATAGTAAATTTTTCAAAAAATAATTTTATACTGTCGCAAATTTTTAAATACGCCAGGGATTGCCTTTCTATAGTAAATTATTCAAAAAAATAATTTTCTACTGTCGCAAATTTTAATTACGCCAGGGATTGCCTTTTCTATAGTAAATTATTCAAAAAATAACTTTTTACTGTCGCAAATTTTAAGTGCGCCAGGGATTGCCTTTTCTATAGTAAATTATTCAAAAATAATTTTCTACTGTCGCAAATTTAATTACGCCAGGGGATTGCCTTTTCTATAGTAAATTTTTCAAAAAATAATTTTTTACTGTCGCAAATTTTAAGTGCGGCCAGGGATTGCCTTTTCTATAGTAAATTATTCAAAAAAATAATTTTTTACTGTCGCAAATTTTAATTACGCCAGGGATTGCCATTTTCTATAGTAAATTATTCAAAAAAATAATTTTCTACTGTCGCAAATTTTAAATATCCCAGGATTGCCTTTTCTATAGTAAATTTCTCACAAAATAATTTTTTACTGTCGCAAAATTTTAATTGCGCCAGGGATTGCCTTTTCTATAGTAAATTATTTAAAAAATAATTTTCTACTGTCGCAAATTTTAATTTAATTGCGCCAGGGATTGCCTTTTCTATAGTAAATTATTCAAAAAAATAATTTTATACTGTCGCAAATTTTAATTACGCCAGGGATTGCCTTTTCTATAGTAAATTATTCAAAAAATAATTTTTTACTGTCGCAAATTTTAATTACGCCAGGGATTGCCTTTTCTATAGTAAATTATTCAAAAAATAATTTTCAACTGTCGCAAATTTTAATTACGCCAGGGATTGCCTTTTCTATAGTAAATTATTCAAAAAATAATTTTTTACTATCGCAAGTTTTAATTGCGCCAGGGATTGCCTTTTCTACAGTAAATTATTCAAAAAATAATTTTCTACTGTCGCAAATTTTAATTACGCCAGGGATTGCCTTTTATATAGTAAATTATTCAAAAAATAATTTTATACTGTCGCAAATTTTAATTACGCCAGGGAATTGCCTTTTCTATAGTAAATTATTCAAAAAATAATTTTTTACTGTCGCAAATTTTAAGTACGCCAGGGATTGCCTTTTCTATAGTAAATTATTCAAAAAATAATTTTTTTACTGTCGCAAATTTTAATTACGCCAGGGATTGCCTTTTCTATAGTAAATTATTCAAAAAATAATTTTCTACTGTCGCAAATTTTAAATATCCCAGGGATTGCCTTTTCTATAGTAAATTTCTCACAAAATAATTTTTTTACTGTCGCAAATTTTAATTGCGCCAGGGATTGCCTTTTCTATAGTAAATTACTCAAAAAGTAATTTTCTACTGTCGCAAATTTTAATTACGCCAGGGATTGCCTTTTCTATAGCAAATTATTCAAAAAATAATTTTATACTGTCGCAAATTTTAATTACGCCAGGGATTGCCTTTTCTATAGTAAATTTTTCAAAAAATATTTTATACTGTCCGCAAATTTTAATTGCGCCAGGGATTGCCTTTTCTATAGTAAAATTATTCAAAAAATAATTTTCAACTGTCGCAAATTTTAATTACGCCAGGGATTGCCTTTTCTATAGTAAATTATTCAAAAAATAATTTTTTACTATCGCAAGTTTTAATTCCGCCAGGGATTGCCTTTTCTACAGTAAATTATTCAAAAAATAATTTTCTACTGTCGCAAATTTTAATTACGACAGGGATTGCCTTTTCTATAGTAAATTATTCAAAAAATAATTTTTACTGTCGCAAATTTTAATTACGCCAGGGATTGCCTTTTATATAGTAAATTTTCAAAAAATAATTTTATACTGTCGCAAATTTTAATTACGCCAGGGATTGCCTTTTCTATAGTAAATTATTCAAAAAATAATTTTTTTACTGTCGCAAATTTTAATTACGCCAGGGATTGCCTTTTCTATAGTAAATTATTCAAAATATAATTTTTTACTGTCGCAAATTTTAATTACGCCAGGGATTGCCTTTTCTATAGTAAATTTTTCAAAAAATAATTTTTTACTGTCGCAAATTTTAATTGCGCCAGGGATTGCCTTTTCTATAGTAAATTATTCAAAAAATAATTTTTTACTGTCGCAAATTTTAAGTACGCCAGGGATTGCCTTTTCTATAGTAAATTATTCAAAAAATAATTTTTTACTGTCGCAAATTTTAATTACGCCAGGGATTGCCTTTTCTATAGTAAATTATTCAAAAAATAATTTTCTACTGTCGCAAATTTTAAATATCCCAGGGATTGCCTTTTCTATAGTAAATTTCTCACAAAATAATTTTTTACTGTCGCAAATTTTAATTGCGCCCAGGGATTGCCTTTTCTATAGTAAATTACTCAAAAAGTAATTTTCTACTGTCGCAAATTTTAATTACGCCAGGGGATTGCCTTTTCTATAGCAAAATTATTCAAAAAATAATTTTATACTGTCGCAAATTTTAAATTACGCCAGGGATTGCCTTTTCTATAGTAAATTTTTCAAAAAATAAATTTTATACTGTCGCAAATTTTAATTGCGCCAGGGATTGCCTTTTCTATAGTAAATTATTCAAAAAATAATTTTCAACTGTCGCAAATTTTAATTACGCCAGGGATTGCCTTTTCTATAGTAAATTATTCAAAAAATAATTTTTTACTATCGCAAGTTTTAATTCCGCCAGGGATTGCCTTTTCTACAGTAAATTATTCAAAAAATAATTTTCTACTGTCGCAAATTTTAATTACGACAGGGATTGCCTTTTTCTATAGTAAATTATTCAAAAAATAATTTTTTACTGTCGCAAATTTTAATTACGCCAGGGATTGCCTTTTATATAGTAAATTTTTCAAAAAATAATTTTATACTGTCGCAAATTTTAATTACGCCAGGGATTGCCTTTTCTATAGTAAATTATTCAAAAAATAATTTTTTACTGTCGCAAATTTTAATTACGCCAGGGATTGCCTTTTCCTATAGTAAATTATTCAAAATATAATTTTTTACTGTCGCAAATTTTAATTACGCCAGGATTGCCTTTTCTATAGTAAATTTTTCAAAAAATAATTTTTTACTGTCGCAAATTTTAATTGCGCCAGGGATTGCCTTTCTACAGTAAATTTTTCAAAAAAATAATTTTTTTACTGTCGCAATTGTAATTGCGCCAGGGATTGCCTTTTCTATAGTAAATTTTTCAAAAAATAATTTTTTACTATCGCAAGTTTTATTACGCCAGGGATTGCCTTTTCTATAGTAAATTTTGCAAAAAATAATTTTATACTGTCGCAAATTTTAATTGCGCCAGGGATTGCCTTTTCTATAGTAAATTATTCAAAAAATAATTTTCAACTGTCGCAAATTTTAATTACGCCAGGCATTGCCTTTTCTATAGTAAATTATTCAAAAAATAATTTTTTACTATCGCAAGTTTTAATTGCGTCAGGGATTTCCTTTTCTACAGTAAATTATTCAAAAAATAATTTTCTACTGTCGCAAATTTTAATTACGCCAGGGATTGCCTTTTATATAGTAAATTATTCAAAAAATAATTTTATACTGTCGCAAATTTTAATTACGCCAGGATTGCCTTTTCTATAGTAAATTATTCAAAAAATAATTTTTTACTGTCGCAAATTTTAAGTGCGCCAGGGATTGCCTTTTCTATAGTAAATTATTCAAAAAATAATTTTTTACTGTCGCAAGTTTTAATTACGCCAGGGATTGCCTTTTCTATAGTAAATTATTCAAAAAATAATTTTCTACTGTCGCAAATTTTAAATATCCCAGGGGATTGCCTTTTCTATAGTAAATTTCTCACAAAATAATTTTTTACTGTCGCAAATTTTAATTGCGCCAGGGATTGCCTTTTCTATAGTAAATTATTTAAAAAATAATTTTCTACTGTCGCAAATTTTAATTTTAATTGCGCCAGGGATTGCCTTTTCTATAGTAAATTATTCAAAAAATAATTTTCTACTGTCGCAAATTTTAATTACGCCAGGATTGCCTTTTCTATAGTAAATTATTCAAAAAATAATTTTTTACTGTCGCAAATTTTAAGTGCGCCAGGGATTGCCTTTTCTATAGTAAATTATTCAAAAAATAATTTTTTTACTGTCGCAAATTTTTAATTACGCCAGGGATTGCCTTTTCTATAGTAAATTATTCAAAAAATAATTTTATACTGTCGCCAAATTTTAATTACGCCAGGGATTGCCTTTTCTATAGTAAATTATTCAAAAAATAATTTTTTACTGTCGCAAATTTTAAGTACGCCAGGGATTGCCTTTTCTATAGTAAATTATTCAAAAAATAATTTTTTTACTGTCGCAAATTTTAATTGCGCCAGGGATTGCCTTTTCTATAGTAAATTTTTCAAAAAATAATTTTATACTGTCGCAAATTTTAATTGCGCCAGGGATTGCCTTTTCTATAGTAAATTATTCAAAAAATAATTTTCAACTGTCGCAAATTTTAATTACGCCAGGGATTGCCTTTTCTATAGTAAATTATTCAAAAAATAATTTTTTACTATCGCAAGTTTTAATTGCGCCAGGGATTGCCTTTTCTACAGTAAATTATTCAAAAAATAATTTTCTACTGTCGCAAATTTTAATTACGACAGGGATTGCCTTTTCTATAGTAAATTATTCAAAAAATAATTTTTTACTGTCGCAAATTTTAATTACGCCAGGGATTGCCTTTTATATAGTAAATTTTTCAAAAAATAATTTTATACTGTCGCAAATTTTAATTACGCCAGGGATTGCCTTTTCTATAGTAAATTATTCAAAAAATAATTTTTTACTGTCGCAAATTTTAATTACCCCAGGGATTGCCTTTTCTATAGTAAATTATTCAAAATATAATTTTTTACTGTCGCAAATTTTAATTACGCCAGGGATTGCCTTTTCTATAGTAAATTTTTCAAAAAATAATTTTTTACTGTCGCAAATTTTAATTGCGCCAGGGATTGCCTTTCTACAGTAAATTTTTCAAAAAATAATTTTTTACTGTCGCAAATTGTAATTGCGCCAGGGATTGCCTTTTCTATAGTAAATTATTCAAAAAATAATTTTCTACTATCGCAAGTTTTAATTACGCCAGGGATTGCCTTTTCTATAGTAAATTTTGCAAAAAATAATTTTATACTGTCGCAAATTTTAATTGCGCCAGGGATTGCCTTTTCTATAGTAAATTATTCAAAAAATAATTTTCAACTGTCGCAAATTTTAATTACGCCAGGCATTGCCTTTTATATAGTAAATTATTCAAAAAATAATTTTATACTGTCGCAAATTTTAATTACGCCAGGGATTGCCTTTTCTATAGTAAATTATTCAAAAAATAATTTTTTACTGTCGCAAATTTTAAGTGCGCCAGGGATTGCCTTTTCTATAGTAAATTATTCAAAAAATAATTTTTTACTGTCGCAAATTTTAATTACGCCAGGGATTGCCTTTTCTATAGTAAATTATTCAAAAAATAATTTTCTACTGTCGCAAATTTTAAATATCCCAGGGATTGCCTTTTCTATAGTAAATTTCTCACAAAATAATTTTTTACTGTCGCAAATTTTAATTGCGCCAGGGATTGCCTTTTCTATAGTAAATTATTTAAAAAATAATTTTCTACTGTCGCAAATTTTAATTTTAATTGCGCCAGGGATTGCCTTTTCTATAGTAAATTATTCAAAAAATAATTTTCTACTGTCGCAAATTTTAATTACGCCAGGGATTGCCTTTTCTATAGTAAATTATTCAAAAAATAATTTTTTACTGTCGCAAATTTTAAGTGCGCCAGGGATTGCCTCTTCTATAGTAAATTATTCAAAAAATAATTTTTTACTGTCGCAAATTTTAATTACGCCAGGGATTGCCTTTTCTATAGTAAATTATTCAAAAAATAATTTTATACTGTCGCAAATTTTAATTACGCCAGGGATTGCCTTTTCTATAGTAAATTATTCAAAAAATAATTTTTTACTGTCGCAAATTTTAATTGCGCCAGGGATTGCCTTTTCTATAGTAAATTTTGCAAAAAATAATTTTCTACTGTCGCAAATTTTAAGTGCGCCAGGGATTGCCATTTCTATAGTAAATTATTCAAAAAATAATTTTCTACTGTCGCAAATTTTAATTAAGCCAGGGATTGCCTTTTCTATAGTAAATTTTTCAAAAAATAATTTTATACTGTCGCAAATTTTAATTGCGCCAGGGATTGCCTTTTCTATAGTAAATTATTCAAAAAATAATTTTCAACTGTCGCAAATTTTAATTACGCCAGGCATTGCCTTTTCTATAGTAAATTATTCAAAAAATAATTTTTTACTATCGCAAGTTTTAATTGCGTCAGGGATTTCCTTTTCTACAGTAAATTATTCAAAAAATAATTTTCTACTGTCGCAAATTTTAATTACGCCAGGGATTGCCTTTTATATAGTAAATTATTCAAAAAATAATTTTATACTGTCGCAAATTTTAATTACGCCAGGGATTGCCTTTTCTATAGTAAATTATTCAAAAAATAATTTTTTACTGTCGCAAATTTTAAGTGCGCCAGGGATTGCCTTTTCTATAGTAAATTATTCAAAAAATAATTTTTTACTGTCGCAAATTTTAATTACGCCAGGGATTGCCTTTTCTATAGTAAATTATTCAAAAAATAATTTTCTACTGTCGCAAATTTTAAATATCCCAGGGATTGCCTTTTCTATAGTAAATTTCTCACAAAATAATTTTTTACTGTCGCAAATTTTAATTGCGCCAGGGATTGCCTTTTCTATAGTAAATTATTCAAAAAATAATTTTCAACTGTCGCAAATTTTAATTACGCCAGGCATTGCCTTTTCTATAGTAAATTATTCAAAAAATAATTTTTTACTATCGCAAGTTTTAATTGCGTCAGGGATTTCCTTTTCTACAGTAAATTATTCAAAAAATAATTTTCTACTGTCGCAAATTTTAATTACGCCAGGGATTGCCTTTTATATAGTAAATTATTCAAAAAATAATTTTATACTGTCGCAAATTTTAATTACGCCAGGGATTGCCTTTTCTATAGTAAATTATTCAAAAAATAATTTTTTACTGTCGCAAATTTTAAGTGCGCCAGGGATTGCCTTTTCTATAGTAAATTATTCAAAAAATAATTTTTTACTGTCGCAAATTTTAATTACGCCAGGGATTGCCTTTTCTATAGTAAATTATTCAAAAAATAATTTTCTACTGTCGCAAATTTTAAATATCCCAGGGATTGCCTTTTCTATAGTAAATTTCTCACAAAATAATTTTTTACTGTCGCAAATTTTAATTGCGCCAGGGATTGCCTTTTCTATAGTAAATTTTTCAAAAAATAATTTTTTACTGTCGCAAATTTTAATTGCGCCAGGGATTGCCTTTCTACAGTAAATTTTTCAAAAAATAATTTTTTACTGTCGCAAATTGTAATTGCGCCAGGGATTGCCTTTTCTATAGTAAATTTTTCAAAAAATAATTTTTTACTATCGCAAGTTTTAATTACGCCAGGGATTGCCTTTTCTATAGTAAATTTTGCAAAAAATAATTTTATACTGTCGCAAATTTTAATTGCGCCAGGGATTGCCTTTTCTATAGTAAATTATTCAAAAAATAATTTTCAACTGTCGCAAATTTTAATTACGCCAGGCATTGCCTTTTATATAGTAAATTATTCAAAAAATAATTTTATACTGTCGCAAATTTTAATTACGCCAGGGATTGCCTTTTCTATAGTAAATTATTCAAAAAATAATTTTTTACTGTCGCAAATTTTAATTGCGCCAGGGATTGCCTTTTCTATAGTAAATTATTCAAAAAATAATTTTTTACTGTCGCAAATTTTAATTACGCCAGGGATTGCCTTTTCTATAGTAAATTATTCAAAAAATAATTTTCTACTGTCGCAAATTTTAAATATCCCAGGGATTGCCTATTCTATAGTAAATTTCTCACAAAATAATTTTTTACTGTCGCAAATTTTAATTGCGCCAGGGATTGCCTTTTCTATAGTAAATTATTTAAAAAATAATTTTCTACTGTCGCAAATTTTAATTTTAATTGCGCCAGGGATTGCCTTTTCTATAGTAAATTATTCAAAAAATAATTTTCTACTGTCGCAAATTTTAATTACGCCAGGGATTGCCTTTTCTATAGTAAATTATTCAAAAAATAATTTTTTACTGTCGCAAATTTTAAGTGCGCCAGGGATTGCCTCTTCTATAGTAAATTATTCAAAAAATAATTTTTTACTGTCGCAAATTTTAATTACGCCAGGGATTGCCTTTTCTATAGTAAATTATTCAAAAAATAATTTTATACTGTCGCAAATTTTAATTACGCCAGGGATTGCCTTTTCTATAGTAAATTATTCAAAAAATAATTTTTTACTGTCGCAAATTTTAATTGCGCCAGGGATTGCCTTTTCTATAGTAAATTTTGCAAAAAATAATTTTCTACTGTCGCAAATTTTAAGTGCGCCAGGGATTGCCATTTCTATAGTAAATTATTCAAAAAATAATTTTCTACTGTCGCAAATTTTAATTACGCCAGGGATTGCCTTTTCTATAGTAAATTTTTCAAAAAATAATTTTATACTGTCGCAAATTTTAATTGCGCCAGGGATTGCCTTTTCTATAGTAAATTATTCAAAAAATAATTTTCAACTGTCGCAAATTTTAATTACGCCAGGCATTGCCTTTTCTATAGTAAATTATTCAAAAAATAATTTTTTACTATCGCAAGTTTTAATTGCGTCAGGGATTTCCTTTTCTA
Organism: Dioctria linearis; assembly: GCA_963930735.1. Classification (NCBI taxonomy): domain Eukaryota; kingdom Metazoa; phylum Arthropoda; class Insecta; order Diptera; family Asilidae; genus Dioctria; species Dioctria linearis. The sequence continues at coordinate 224,764 of CAWVNZ010002397.1, read as the reverse complement.
CAGTAAATTATTCAAAAAATAATTTTCTACTGTCGCAAATTTTAATTACGCCAGGGATTGCCTTTTATATAGTAAATTATTCAAAAAATAATTTTATACTGTCGCAAATTTTAATTACGCCAGGGATTGCCTTTTCTATAGTAAATTATTCAAAAAATAATTTTTTACTGTCGCAAATTTTAAGTGCGCCAGGGATTGCCTTTTCTATAGTAAATTATTCAAAAAATAATTTTTTACTGTCGCAAATTTTAATTACGCCAGGGATTGCCTTTTCTATAGTAAATTATTCAAAAAATAATTTTCTACTGTCGCAAATTTTAAATATCCCAGGGATTGCCTTTTCTATAGTAAATTTCTCACAAAATAATTTTTTACTGTCGCAAATTTTAATTGCGCCAGGGATTGCCTTTTCTATAGTAAATTATTTAAAAAATAATTTTCTACTGTCGCAAATTTTAATTTTAATTGCGCCAGGGATTGCCTTTTCTATAGTAAATTATTCAAAAAGTAATTTTCTACTGTCGCAAATTTTAATTACGCCAGGGATTGCCTTTTCTATAGTAAATTATTCAAAAAATAATTTTTTACTGTCGCAATTTTAAGTGCGCCAGGGATTGCCTTTTCTATAGTAAATTATTCAAAAAATAATTTTTTACTGTCGCAAATTTTAATTACGCCAGGGATTGCCTTTTCTATAGTAAATTATTCAAAAAATAATTTTATACTGTCGCAAATTTTAATTACGCCAGGGATTGCCTTTTCTATAGTAAATTATTCAAAAAATAATTTTTTACTGTCGCAAATTTTAATTGCGCCAGGGATTGCCTTTTCTATAGTAAATTTTGCAAAAAATAATTTTCTACTGTCGCAAATTTTAAGTGCGCCAGGGATTGCCATTTCTATAGTAAATTATTCAAAAAATAATTTTCTACTGTCGCAAATTTTAATTACGCCAGGGATTGCCTTTTCTATAGTAAATTTTTCAAAAAATAATTTTATACTGTCGCAAATTTTAATTGCGCCAGGGATTGCCTTTTCTATAGTAAATTATTCAAAAAATAATTTTCAACTGTCGCAAATTTTAATTACGCCAGGGATTGCCTTTTCTATAGTAAATTATTCAAAAAATAATTTTTTACTATCGCAAGTTTTAATTGCGCCAGGGATTGCCTTTTCTACAGTAAATTATTCAAAAAATAATTTTCTACTGTCGCAAATTTTAATTACGCCAGGGATTGCCTTTTATATAGTAAATTATTCAAAAAATAATTTTATACTGTCGCAAATTTTAATTACGCCAGGGATTGCCTTTTCTATAGTAAATTATTCAAAAAATAATTTTTTACTGTCGCAAATTTTAAGTACGCCAGGGATTGCCTTTTCTATAGTAAATTATTCAAAAAATAATTTTTTACTGTCGCAAATTTTAATTACGCCAGGGATTGCCTTTTCTATAGTAAATTATTCAAAAAATAATTTTCTACTGTCGCAAATTTTAAATATCCCAGGGATTGCCTTTTCTATAGTAAATTTCTCACAAAATAATTTTTTACTGTCGCAAATTTTAATTGCGCCAGGGATTGCCTTTTCTATAGTAAATTACTCAAAAAATAATTTTCTACTGTCGCAAATTTTAATTACGCCAGGGATTGCCTTTTCTATAGTAAATTATTCAAAAATTAACTTTATACTGTCGCAAATTTTAATTACGCAAGGGATTGCCTTTTCTATAGTAAATTTTTCAAAAAATAATTTTATACTGTCGCAAATTTTAATTGCGCCAGGGATTGCCTTTTCTATAGTAAATTATTCAAAAAATAATTTTCAACTGTCGCAAATTTTAATTACGCCAGGGATTGCCTTTTCTATAGTAAATTATTCAAAAAATAATTTTTTACTATCGCAAGTTTTAATTGCGCCAGGGATTGCCTTTTCTACAGTAAATTATTCAAAAAATAATTTTCTACTGTCGCAAATTTTAATTACGACAGGGATTGCCTTTTATATAGTAAATTATTCAAAAAATAATTTTATACTGTCGCAAATTTTAATTACGCCAGGGATTGCCTTTTCTATAGTAAATTATTCAAAAAATAATTTTTTACTGTCGCAAATTTTAAGTACGCCAGGGATTGCCTTTTCTATAGTAAATTATTCAAAAAATAATTTTTTACTGTCGCAAATTTTAATTACGCCAGGGATTGCCTTTTCTATAGTAAATTATTCAAAAAATAATTTTCTACTGTCGCAAATTTTAAATATCCCAGGGATTGCCTTTTCTATAGTAAATTTCTCACAAAATAATTTTTTACTGTCGCAAATTTTAATTGCGCCAGGGATTGCCTTTTCTATAGTAAATTACTCAAAAAATTATTTTCTACTGTCGCAAATTTTAATTACGCCAGGGATTGCCTTTTCTATAGTAAATTATTCAAAAAATAACTTTATACTGTCGCAAATTTTAATTACGCAAGGGATTGCCTTTTCTATAGTAAATTTTTCAAAAAATAATTTTATACTGTCGCAAATTTTAATTGCGCCAGGGATTGCCTTTTCTATAGTAAATTATTCAAAAAATAATTTTCAACTGTCGCAAATTTTAATTACGCCAGGGATTGCCTTTTCTATAGTAAATTATTCAAAAAATAATTTTTTACTATCGCAAGTTTTAATTGCGCCAGGGATTGCCTTTTCTACAGTAAATTATTCAAAAAATAATTTTCTACTGTCGCAAATTTTAATTACGACAGGGATTGCCTTTTCTATAGTAAATTTTTCAAAAAATAATTTTTTACTGTCGCAAATTTTAATTACGCCAGGGATTGCATTTTATATAGTAAATTTTTCAAAAAATAATTTTATACTGTCGCAAATTTTAATTACGCCAGGGATTGCCTTTTCTATAGTAAATTATTCAAAAAATAATTTTTTACTGTCGCAAATTTTAATTACGCCAGGGATTGCCTTTTCTATAGTAAATTATTCAAAAAATAATTTTTTACTGTCGCAAATTTTAATTACGCCAGGGATTGCCTTTTCTATAGTAAATTTTTCAAAAAATAATTTTTTACTGTCGCAAATTTTAATTGCGCCAGGGATTGCCTTTCTACAGTAAATTTTTCAAAAAATAATTTTTTACTGTCGCAAATTGTAATTGCGCCAGGGATTGCCTTTTCTATAGTAAATTTTTCAAAAAATAATTTTTTACTATCGCAAGTTTTAATTACGCCAGGGATTGCCTTTTCTATAGTAAATTTTGCAAAAAATAATTTTATACTGTCGCAAATTTTAATTGCGCCAGGGATTGCCTTTTCTATAGTAAATTATTCAAAAAATAATTTTCAACTGTCGCAAATTTTAATTACGCCAGGCATTGCCTTTTCTATAGTAAATTATTCAAAAAATAATTTTTTACTATCGCAAGTTTTAATTGCGTCAGGGATTTCCTTTTCTACAGTAAATTATTCAAAAAATAATTTTCTACTGTCGCAAATTTTAATTACGCCAGGGATTGCCTTTTATATAGTAAATTATTCAAAAAATAATTTTATACTGTCGCAAATTTTAATTACGCCAGGGATTGCCTTTTCTATAGTAAATTATTCAAAAAATAATTTTTTACTGTCGCAAATTTTAAGTGCGCCAGGGATTGCCTTTTCTATAGCAAATTATTCAAAAAATAATTTTTTACTGTCGCAAATTTTAATTACGCCAGGGATTGCCTTTTCTATAGTAAATTATTCAAAAAATAATTTTCTACTGTCGCAAATTTTAAGTGCGCCAGGGATTGCCTTTTCTATAGTAAATTATTCAAAAAATAATTTTTTACTGTCGCAAATTTTAAGTGCGCCAGGGATTGCCTTTTCTATAGCAAATTATTCAAAAAATAATTTTTTACTGTCGCAAATTTTAATTACGCCAGGGATTGCCTTTTCTATAGCAAATTATTCAAAAAATAATTTTTTACTGTCGCAAATTTTAATTACGCCAGGGATTGCCTTTTATATAGTTAATTATTCAAAAAATAATTTTTTACTCTCGCAAATTTTAACTACGCCAGGGATTGCCTTTTCCATAGTAAATTATTCAAAAAATAATTTTTTACTGTCGCAAATTTTAAATACGCCAGGGATTGCCTTTTCTATAGTAAATTTTTCAAAAAATAATTTTTTACTGTCGCAAATTTTAATTGCGCCAGGGATTGCCTTTCTACAGTAAATTTTTCAAAAAATAATTTTTTACTGTCGCAAATTGTAATTGCGCCAGGGATTGCCTTTTCTATAGTAAATTTTTCAAAAAATAATTTTTTACTATCGCAAGTTTTAATTACGCCAGGGATTGCCTTTTCTATAGTAAATTTTGCAAAAAATAATTTTATACTGTCGCAAATTTTAATTACGCCAAGGATTGCCTTTTCTATAGTAAATTATTCAAAAAATAATTTTTTTCTGTCGCAAATTTTAATTGCGCCAGGGATTGCCTTTTCTACAGTAAATTATTCAAAAAATAATTTTCTACTGTCGCAAATTTTAATTACGCCAGGGATTGCCTTTTATATAGTAAATTTTTCAAAAAATAATTATTTACTGTCGCAAATTTTAATTACGCCAGGGATTGCCTTTTCTATAGTAAATTATTCAAAAAATAATTTTCTACCGTCGCAAATTTTAATTACGCCAGGGATTGCCTTTTCTATAGTAAATTATTCAAAAAATAATTTTATACTGTCGCAAATTTTAATTACGCCTATTCTATAGTAAATTATTCAAAAAATTATTTTATACTGTCGCAAATTTTAATTGCGCTAGGGATTGCCTTTTCTATAGTAAATTATTCAAAAAATAATTTTCTACTGCCGCAAATTTTAATTACGCCAGGGATTGCCTTTTCTATAGTAAATTATTCAAAAAATAATTTTTTACTGTCGCAAATTTTAAGTGCGCCAGGGATTGCCTTTTCTATAGTAAATTATTCAAAAAATAATTTTTTACTGTCGCAAATTTTAATTACGCCAGGGATTGCCTTTTCTATAGTAAATTATTCAAAAAATAATTTTATACTGTCGCAAATTTTAATTACGCCAGGGATTGCCTTTTCTATAGTAAATTATTCAAAAAATAATTTTCTACTGTCGCAAATTTTAATTTCGCCAGGGATTGCCTTTTATATAGTAAATTATTCAAAAAATAATTTTTTACTGTCGCAAATTTTAATTACGCCAGGGATTGCCTTTTCTATAGTAAATTTTTCAAAAAATAATTTTATACTGTCGCAAATTTTAAATACGCCAGGGATTGCCTTTTCTATAATAAATTATTCAAAAAATAATTTTCTACTGTCGCAAATTTTAATTACGCCAGGGATTGCCTTTTCTATAGTAAATTATTCAAAAAATAATGTTTTACTGTCGCAAATTTTAAGTGCGCCAGGGATTGCCTTTTCTATAGTAAATTATTCAAAAAATAATTTTCTACTGTCGCAAATTTTAATTACGCCAGGGATTGCCTCTTCTATAGTAAATTATTCAAAAAATAATTTTTTACTGTCGCATATTTTAATTACGCCAGGGATTGCCTTTTCTATAGTAAATTATTCAAAAAATAATTTTTTACTGTCGCAAATTTTAAATATCCCAGGGATTGCCTTTTCTATAGTAAATTATTCAAAAAATAATTTTTTACTGTCGCAAATTTTAATTACGCCAGGGATTGCCTTTTCTATAGTAAATTATTCAAAAAATAATTTTCTACTGTCGCGAATTTTAATTACGCCAGGGATTGCTTTTTATATAGTAAATTATTCAAAAAATAATTTTTTACTGTCGCAAATTTTAATTACGCCTGGGATTGCCTTTTCTATAGTAAATTATTCAAAAAATAATTTTTTACTGTCGCAAATTTTAAATACGCCAGGGATTGCCTTTTCTATAGTAAATTTTTCAAAAAATAATTTTTTACTGTCGCAAATTTTAATTGCGCCAGGGATTGCCTTTCTACAGTAAATTTTTCACAAAATAATTTTTTACTGTCGCAAATTGTAATTGCGCCAGGGATTGCCTTTTCTATAGTAAATTTTTCAAAAAATAATTTTTTACTATCGCAAGTTTTAACTACGCCAGGTATTGCCTTTTCTATAGTAAATTTTGCAAAAAATAATTTTATACTGTCGCAAATTTTAATTACGCCAGGGATTGCCTTTTCTATAGTGAATTATTCAAAAAATAATTTTTTACTGTCGCAAATTTTAATTGCGCCAGGGATTGCCTTTTCTACAGTAAATTATTCAAAAAGTAATTTTCTACTGTCGCAAATTTTAATTACGCCAGGGATTGCCTTTTATATAGTAAATTTTTCAAAAAATAATTTTTTACTGTCGCAAATTTTAACTACGCCAGGGATTGCCTTTTCTATAGTAAATTATTCAAAAAATAATTTTCTACCGTCGCAAAATTTAATTACGCCAGGGATTGCCTTTTCTATAGTAAATTATTCAAAAAATAATTTTATACTGTCGCAAATTTTAATTACGCCAGGGATTGCCTTTTCTATAGTAAATTATTCAAAAAATAATTTTATACTGTCGCAAATTTTAATTGCGCTAGGGATTGCCTTTTCTATAGTAAATTATTCAAAAAATAATTTTCTACTGTCGCAAATTTTAATTACGCCAGGGATTGCCTTTTCTATAGTAAATTATTCAAAAAATAATTTTTTACTGTCGCAAATTTTAAGTGCGCCAGGGATTGCCTTTTCTATAGTAAATTATTCAAAAAATAATTTTTTACTGTCGCAAGTTTTAATTACGACAGGGATTGCCCTTTGTATAGTAAATTATTCAAAAAATAATTTTATACTGTCGCAAATTTTAATTACGCCAGGGATTGCCTTTTCTATAGTAAATTATTCAAAAAATAATTTTTTACTGTCGCAAATTTTAATTGCGCCAGGGATTGCCTTTTCTATAGTAAATTTTGCTAAAAATAATTTTCTACTGTCGGAAATTTTAAGTGCGCCAGGGATTGCCTTTTCTATAGTAAATTATTCAAAAAATAATTTTCTACTGTCGCAAATTTTAATTACGGCAGGGATTGCCTTTTCTATAGTAAATTTTTCAAAAAATAATTTTATACTGTCGCAAATTTTAATTGCGCCAGGGATTGCCTTTTCTATAGTAAATTATTCAAAAAATAATTTTCAACTTTCGCAATTTTAATTACGCCAGGGATTGCCTTTTCTAAAGTAAATTATTCAAAAAATAATTTTTTACTATCGCAAGTTTTAATTGCGCCAGGGATTGCCTTTTCTACAGTAAATTATTCAAAAAATAATTTTCTACTGTCGCAAATTTTAATTACGCCAGGGATTGCCTTTTATATAGTAAATTATTCAAAAAATAATTTTATACTGTCGCAAATTTTAATTACGGCAGGGATTGCCTTTTCTATAGTAAATTATTCAAAAAATAAATTTTTACTGTCACAAATTTTAAGTACGCCAGGGATTGCCTTTTCTATAGTAAATTATTCAAAAAATAATTTTTTACTGTCGCAAATTTTAAGTACGCCAGGGATTGCCTTTTCTACAGTAAATTATTCAAAAAATAATTTTCTACTGTCGCAAATTTTAATTACGCCAGGGATTGCCTTTTATATAGTAAATTATTCAAAAAATAATTTTATACTGTCGCAAATTTTAATTACGCCAGGGATTGCCTTTTCTATAGTAAATTATTCAAAAAATAATTTTTTACTGTCGCAAATTTTAAGTACGAAAGTGATTGCCTTTTCTATAGTAAATTATTCAAAAAATAATTTTTTACTGTCGCAAATTTTAATTACGCCAGGGATTGCCTTTTCTATAGTAAATTATTCAAAAAATAATTTTCTACTGTCGCAAATTTTAAATATCCCAGGGATTGCCTTTTCTATAGTAAATTTCTCACAAAATAATTTTTTACTGTCGCAAATTTTAATTACGCCAGGGATTGCCTTTTCTATAGTAAATTATTCAAAAAATAATTTTCTACTGTCGCAAATTTTAATTACGCCAGGGATTGCCTTTTCTATAGTAAATTATTCAAAAAATAATTTTATACTGTCGCAAATTTTAGTTACGCCAGGGATTGCCTTTTCTATAGTAAATTTTTCAAAAAATAATTTTATACTGTCGCAAATTTTAATTGCGCCAGGGATTGCCTTTTCTATAGTAAATTATTCAAAAAATAATTTTCAACTGTCGCAAATTTTAATTACGCCAGGGATTGCCTTTTCGATAGTAAATTATTCAAAAAATAATTTTTTACTATCGCAAGTTTTAATTGCGCCAGGGATTGCCTTTTCTACAGTAAATTATTCAAAAAATAATTTTCTACTGTCGCAAATTTTAATTACGACAGGGATTGCCTTTTCTATAGTAAATTATTCAAAAAATAATTTTTTACTGTCGCAAATTTTAATTAAGCCAGGGATTGCCTTTTATATAGTAAATTTTTCAAAAAATAATTTTATACTGTCGCAAATTTTAATTACGCCAGGGATTGCCTTTTCTATAGTAAATTATTCAAAAAATAATTTTTTACTGTCGCAAATTTTAATTACGCCAGGGGTTGCCTTTTCTATAGTAAATTATTCAAAAAATAATTTTTTACTGTCGCAAATTTTAATTACGCCAGGGATTGCCTTTTCTATAGTAAATTTTTCAAAAAATAATTTTTTACTGTCGCAATTTTTAATTGCGCCAGGGATTGCCTTTCTACAGTAAATTTTTCAAAAAATAATTTTTTACTGTCGCAAATTGTAATTGCGCCGGGGATTGCCTTTTCTATAGTAAATTTTTCAAAAAATAATTTTTTACTATCGCAAGTTTTAATTACGCCAAGGATTGCCTTTTCTATAGTAAATTTTGCAAAAAATAATTTTATACTGTCGCAAATTTTAATTACGCCAGGGATTGCCTTTTCTATAGTAAATTATTCAAAAAATAATTTTCTACTGTCGCAAATTTTAATTACGCCAGGGATTGCCTTTTCTATAGTAAATTATTCAAAAAATAATTTTTTACTGTCGCAAATTTTAACTGCGCCAGGGATTGCCTTTTCTATAGTAAATTTTGCAAAAAATAATTTTTTACTGTCGCAAATTTTAATTGCGCCAGGGATTGCCTTTTCTATAGTAAATTTTGCAAAAAATAATTTTCTACTGTCGCAAATTTTAAGTGCGCCAGGGATTGCCTTTTCTACAGTAAATTCTTCAAAAATAATTTTTTACTATCGCAAGTTTTAATTGCGCCAGGGATTGCCTTTTCTACAGTAAATTATTCAAAAAATAATTTTCTACTGTCGCAAATTTTAATTACGCCAGGGATTGCCTTTTATATAGTAAATTTTTCAAAAATTAATTTTATACTGTCACAAATTTTAAATACGCCAGGGATTGCCTTTTCTACAGTAAATTATTCAAAAAATAATTTTCTACTGTCGCAAATTTTAATTACGCCAGGGATTGCCTTTGCTATAGTAAATTATTCAAAAAATAATTTTCTACTGTCGCAAATTTTAATTGCGCCAGGGATTGCCTTTTCTATAGTAAATTATTCAAAAAATAATTTTCTACTGTCGCAAATTTTAATTGCGCCAGGGATTGCCTTTTCTATAGTAAATTATTCAAAAAATAATTTTCAACTGTCGCAAATTGTAATTGCGCCAGGGATTGCCTTTTCTATAGTAAATTATTCAAAAAATAATTTTCTACTGTCGCAAATTTTAAATATCCCAGGGATTGCCTTTTCTATAGTAAATTTCTCACAAAATAATTTTCTACTGTCGCAAATTTTAATTACGCCAGGGATTGTCTATAGTAAATTTTTCAAAAAATAATTTTATACTGTCGCAAATTTTAATTGCGCCAGGGATTGCCTTTTCTATAGTAAATTATTCAAAAAATAATTTTCAACTGTCGCAAATTTTAATTACGCCAGGGATTGCCTTTTCTATAGTAAATTATTCAAAAAATAATTTTTTACTATCGCAAGTTTTAATTGCGTCAGGGATTTCCTTTTCTACAGTAAATTATTCAAAAAATAATTTTCTACTGTCGCAAATTTAAATTACGCCAGGGATTGCCTTTTCTATAGTAAATTATTCAAAAAATAATTTTTTACTGTCGCAAATTTTAAGTGCGCCAGGGATTGCCTTTTCTATAGTAAATTATTCAAAAAATAATTTTTTACTGTCGCAAATTTTAATTACGCCAGGGATTGCCTTTTCTATAGTAAATTATTCAAAAAATAATTTTCTACTGTCGCAAATTTTAAATATCCCAGGGATTGCCTTTTCTATAGTAAATTTCTCACAAAATAATTTTTTACTGTCGCAAATTTTAATTGCGCCAGGGATTGCCTTTTATATAGTAAATTATTCAAAAAATAATTTTCTACTGTCGCAAATTTTAGTTACGCCAGGGATTGCCTTTTCTATAGTAAATTATTCAAAAAATAATTTTATACTGTCGCAAATTTTAATTACGCCAGGGATTGCCTTTTCTATAGTAAATTATTCAAAAAATAATTTTTTACTGTCGCAAATTTTAATTACGCCAGGGATTGCCTTTTCTATAGTAAATTATTCAAAAAATAATTTTCAACTGTCGCAAATTTTAATTACGCCAGGGATTGCCTTTTCTATAGTAAATTATTCAAAAAATAATTTTCTACTGTCGCAAATTTTAATTACGCCAGGGATTGCCTTTTCTATAGTAAATTATTCAAAAAATAATTTTCTACTGTCGCAAATTTTAATTACGCCAGGGATTGCCTTTTCTATAGTAAATTATTCAAAAAATAATTTTATACTGTCGCAAATTTTAATTACGTCAGGGATTGCCTTTTCTATAGTAAATTATTCAAAAAATAATTTTTTACTGTCGCAAATTTTAATTGCGCCAGGGATTGCCTTTTCTATAGTAAATTTCTCACAAAATAATTTTTTACTGTCGCAAATTTTAATTACGCCAGGGATTGCCTTTTCTATAGTAAATTATTCAAAAAATAATTTTCTACTGTCGCAAATTTTAATTACGCCAGGGATTGCCTTTTCTATAGTAAATTATTCAAAAAATAATTTTCTACTGTCGCAAATTTTAATTACGCCAGGGATTGCCTTTTCTATAGTAAATTATTCAAAAAATAATTTTCAACTGTCGCAAATTTTAACTACGCCAGGGATTGCCTTTTCTATAGTAAATTATTCAAAAAATAATTTTTTACTGTCGCAAATTTTAATTGCGCCAGGGATTGCCTTTTCTATAGTAAATTTCTCACAAAATAATTTTTTACTGTCGCAAATTTTAATTACGCCAGGGATTGCCTTTTCTATAGTAAATTATTCAAAAAATAATTTTCAACTGTCGCAAATTTTAATTACGCCAGGGATTGCCTTTTCTATAGTAAATTATTCAAAAAATAATTTTCTACTGTCGCAAATTTTAATTACGCCAGGGATTGCCTTTTCTATAGTAAATTATTCAAAAAATAATTTTTTATTGTCGCAAATTTTAATTGCGCCAGGGATTGCCTTTTCTATAGTAAATTTGTCACAAAATAATTTTTTACTGTCGCAAATTTTAATTACGTCAGGGATTGCCTTTTCTATAGTAAATTATTCAAAAAATAATTTTCAACTGTCGCAAATTTTAATTACGCCAGGGATTGCCTTTTCTATAGTAAATTATTCAAAAAATAATTTTCTACTGTCGCAAATTTTAATTACGCCAGGGATTGCCTTTTCTATAGTAAATTATTCAAAAAATAATTTTGTACTGTCGCAAATTTTAATTACGCCAGGGATTGCCTTTTCTATAGTAAATTATTCAAAAAATAATTTTATACTGTCGCAAATTTTAATTACGCCAGGGATTGCCTTTTCTATAGTAAATTATTCAAAAAATAATTTTTTACTGTCGCAAATTTTATTTGCGCCAGGGATTGCCTTTTCTATAGTAAATTTCTCACAAAATAATTTTTTACTGTCGCAAATTTTAATTACGCCAGGGATTGCCTTTTCTATAGTAAATTATTCAAAAAATAATTTTCAACTGTCGCAAATTTTAATTACGCCAGGGATTGCCTTTTCTATAGTAAATTATTCAAAAAATAATTTTCTACTGTCGCAAATTTTAATTACGCCAAGGATTGCCTTTTCTATAGTAAATTATTCAAAAAATAATTTTCAACTGTCGCAAATTTTAACTACGCCAGGGATTGCCTTTTCTATAGTAAATTATTCAAAAAATAATTTTCTACTGTCGCAAATTTTAATTGCGCCAGGGATTGCCTTATCTATAGTAAATTATTCAAAAAATTATTTTCTACTGTCGCAAATTTTAATTACGCCAGGGATTGCCCTTTCTATAGTAAATTATTCAAAAAATAATTTTCAACTGTCGCAAATTTTAATTGCGCCAGGGATTGCCTTTTCTATAGTAAATTTTGCTAAAAATAATTTTATACTGTCGCAAATTTTAATTGCGCCAGGGATTGCCTTTTCTTTAGTAGATTATTCAAAAAATAATTTTATACTGTCGCAAATTTTAATTACGCCAGGGATTGCCTTTTCTATAGTAAATTATTCAAAAAATAATTTTCAACTGTCGCAAATTTTAATTACGCCAGGGATTGCCTTTTCTATAGTAAATAATTCAAAAAATAATTTTCTACTGTCGCAAATTTTAATTACGGCATGGATTGCCTTTTCTATAGTAAATTATTCAAAAAATAATTTTCTACTGTCGCAAATTTTAATTACGCCAGGGATTGCCTTTTCTATAGTAAATTATTCAAAAAATAATTTTTTACTGTCGCAAATTTTAATTGCGCCAGGGATTGCCTTTTCTATAGTAAATTATTCAAAAAATAATTTTCTACTGTCGCAAATTGTAATTGCGCCAGGGATTGCCTTTTCTATAGTAAATTATTCAAAAAATAATTTTCTACTGTCGCAAATTTTAATTGCGCCAGGGATTGCCTTTCTATAGTAAATTTCTCACAAAATAATTTTTTACTGTCGCAAATTTTAATTGCGCCATGGATTGCCTTTTCTATAGTAAATTATTCAAAAAATAATTTTTTACTGTCGCAAATTTTAAGTGCGCCAGGGATTGCCTTTTCTATAGTAAATTTTGCAAAAAATAATTTTCTACTATCGCAAATTTTAATTACGCCAGGGATTGCCTTTTCTATAGTAAATTATTCAAAAAATAATTTTCAACTGTCGCAAATTTTAAATACGCCAGGGATTGCCTTTTCTATAGTAAATTATTCAAAAAATAATTTTCTACTGTCGCAAATTTTAATTACGCCAGGGATTGCCTTTTCTATAGTAAATTATTCAAAAAATAATTTTATACTGTCGCAAATTTAAGTGCGCCAGGGATTGCCTTTTCTATAGTAAATTATTCAAAAAATAATTTTTTACTGTCGCAAATTTTAAGTGCGCCAGGGATTCTCTTTTCTATAGTAAATTATTCAAAAAATAATTTTCAACTGTCGCAAATTTTAATTACGCCAGGGATTGCCTTTTCTATAGTAAATTATTCAAAAAATAATTTTCAACTGTCGCAAATTTTAATTACGCCAGGGATTGCCTTTTCTATAGTAAATTTTTCAAAAAATAATTTTATACCGTCGCAAATTTTAAATACGCCTGGGATTGCCTTTTCTATAGTAAATTATTCAAAAAATAATTTTATACTGTCGCAAATTTTAATTGCGCCAGGGATTGCCTTTTCTATAGTAAATTATTCAAAAAATAATTTTATACTGTCGCAAATTTTAATTACGCCAGGGATTGCCTTTTCTATAGTAAATTATTCAAAAAATAATTTTTTACTGTCGCAAATTTTAATTGCGCCAGGGATTGCCTTTTCTATAGTAAATTTCTCACAAAATAATTTTTTACTGTCGCAAATTTTGAATAATTTACTATAGATAAGGCAATCCCTGGCGTAATTAAAATTTACGCCAGGGATTGCCTTATCTATAGTAAATTATTCAAAAAATTATTTTCTACTGTCGCAAATTTTAATTACGCCAGGGATTGCCTTTTCTATAGTAAATTATTCAAAAAATAATTTTCAACTGTCGCAAATTTTAATTGCGCCAGGGATTGCCTTTTCTATAGTAAATTTTGCTAAAAATAATTTTATACTGTCGCAAATTTTAATTGCGCCAGGGATTGCCTTTTCTTTAGTAGATTATTCAAAAAATAATTTTATACTGTCGCAAATTTTAATTACGCCAGGGATTGCCTTTTCTATAGTAAGTTATTCAAAAAATAATTTTCAACTGTCGCAAATTTTAATTACGCCAGGGATTGCCTTTTCTATAGTAAATAATTCAAAAAATAATTTTCTACTGTCGCAAATTTTAATTACGCCAGGGATTGCCTTTTCTATAGTAAATTATTCAATAAATAATTTTCTACTGTCGCAAATTTTAATTACGCCAGGGATTGCCTTTTCTATTGTAAATTATTCAAAAAATAATTTTTTACTGTCGCAAATTTTAATTGCGCCAGGGATTGACTTTTCTATAGTAAATTTCTCACAAAATAATTTTTTACTGTCGCAAATTTTAATTGCGCCATGGATTGCCTTTTCTATAGTAAATTATTCAAAAAATAATTTTTTACTGTCGCAAATTTTAAGTGCGCCAGGGATTGCCTTTTCTATAGTAAATTTTGCAAAAAATAATTTTCTACTGTCGCAAATTTTAATTACGCCAGGGATTGCCTTTGCTATAGTAAATTATTCAAAAAATAATTTTCAACTGTCGCAAATTTTAAATACGCCATTGATTGCCTTTTCTATAGTAAATTATTCAAAAAATAATTTTCTACTGTCGCAAATTTTAATTGCGCCATGGATTGCCTTTTCTATAGTAAATTATTCAAAAAATAATTTTTTACTGTCGCAAATTTTAAGTGCGCCAGGGATTGCCTTTTCTATAGTAAATTATTCAAAAAATAATTTTCAACTGTCGCAAATTTTAAATACGCCATTGATTGCCTTTTCTATAGTAAATTATTCAAAAAATAATTTTCTACTGTCGCAAATTTTAATTACGCCAGGGATTGCCTTTTCTATAGTAAATTATTCAAAAAATAATTTTATACTGTCGCAAATTTTAAGTGCGCCAGGGATTGCCTTTTCTATAGTAAATTATTCAAAAAATAATTTTTTACTGTCGCAAATTTTAAGTGCGCCAGGGATTGCCTTTTCTATAGTAAATTATTCAAAAAATAATTTTCAACTGTCGCAAATTTTAATTACCCCAGGGATTGCCTTTTCTATAGTAAATTATTCAAAAAATAATTTTCAACTGTTGCAAATTTTAATTACGCCAGGGTTTGCCTTTTCTATAGTAAATTTTTCAAAAAATAATTTTATACCGTCGCAAATTTTAAATACGCCAGGGATTGCCTTTTCTATAGTAAATTATTCAAAAAATAATTTTATACTGTCGCAAATTTTAATTGCGCCAGGGATTGCCTTTTCTACAGTAAATTATTCAAAAAATAATTTTATACTGTCGCAAATTTTAATTACGCCAGGGATTGCCTTTTCTATAGTAAATTATTCAAAAAATAATTTTTTACTGTCGCAAATTTTAATTGCGCCAGGGATTGCCTTTTCTATAGTAAATTTCTCACAAAATAGTTTTTTACTGTCGCAAATTTTAATTACGCCAGGGATTGACTTTTCTATAGTAAATTATTCGAAAAATAATATTTTACTGTCGCAAATTTTAATTACGCCAGGGTTTGCCTTTTCTATAGTAAATTTTTCAAAAAATAATTTTATACCGTCGCAAATTTTAAATACGCCAGGGATTGCCTTTTCTATAGTAAATTATTCAAAAAATAATTTTATACTGTCGCAAATTTTAATTGCGCCAGGGATTGACTTTTCTATAGTAATTTATTCAAAAAATAATTTTCTACTGTCGCAAATTTTAATTACGCCAGGGATTGCCTTTTCTATAGTAAATTATTCAAAAAATAATTTTATACTGTCGCAAATTTTAATTACGCCAGGGATTGCCTTTTCTATAGTAAATTATTCGAAAAATAATATTTTACTGTCGCAAATTTTAATTGCGCCAGGGATTGCCTTTTCTATAGTAAATTTTGAAAAAAATAATTTTCTACTGTCGCAAATTTTAAGTGCGCCAGGGATTGCCTTTTCTATAGTAAATTATTCAAAAAATAATTTTCTACTGTCGCAAATTTTAATTACGCCAGGAATTGCATTTTCTATAGTAAATTTTTCAAAAAATAATTTTCTACTGTCGCAAATTTTAATTGCGCCAGGGACTGCCTTTTCTATAGTAAATTATTCAAAAAATAATTTTATACTGTCGCAAATTTTAATTACGCCAGGGATTGCCTTTTCTATAGTAAATTATTCAAAAAATAATTTTTTACTGTCGCAAATTTTAAGTGCGCCAGGGATTGCCTTTTCTATAGTAAATTATTCAAAAAATAATTTTTTACTGTCGCAAATTTTAAGTACGCCAGGGATTGCCTTTTCTATAGTAAATTATTCAAAAAATAATTTTATACTGTCGCAAATTTGAATTACGCCAGGGATTGCCTTTTCTATAGTAAATTATTCAAAAAATAATTTTTTACTGTCGCAAATTTTAAATACGCCAGGGATTGCCTTTTTTATAGTAAATTATTCAAAAAATAATTTTCTACTGTCGCAAATTTTAATTACGCCAGGGATTGCCTTTTCTATAGTAAATTATTCAAAAAATAATTTTTTACTGTCGCAAATTTTAAATATCCCAGGGATTGCCTTTTCTATAGTAAATTATTCAAAAAATAATTTTTTACTGTCGCAAATTTTAATTACGCCAGGGATTGCCTTTTCTATAGTAAATTATTCAAAAAATAATTTTCTACTGTCGCAAATTTTAATTACGCCAGGGATTGCCTTTTCTATAGTAAATTATTCAAAAAATAATTTTTTACTATCGCAAGTTTTAATTGCGCCAGGGATTGCATTTTCTATAGTAAATTATTCAAAAAATAATTTTCTACTGTCGCAAATTTTAATTACGCCAGGGATTGCCTTTTATATAGTAAATTTTTCAAAAATTAATTTTATATTGTCGCAAATTTTAAATACGCCAGGGATTGCCTTTTCTATAGTAAATTATTCAAAAAATAATTTTATACTGTCGCAAATTTTAATTATGCCAGGGATTGCCTTTTCTATAGTAAATTATTCAAAAAATAATTTTTTACTGTCGCAAATTTTAAGTTCGCCAGGGATTGCCTTTTCTATAGTAAATTATTCAAAAAATAATTTTTTATTGTCGCAAATTTTAAGTGCGCCAGGGATTGCCTTTTCTATAGTAAATTATTCAAAAAATAATTTTATACTGTCGCAAATTTTAATTACGCCAGGGATTGCCTTTTCTATAGTAAATTATTCAAAAAATAATTTTTTACTGTCGCAAATTTTAATTGCGCCAGGGATTGCCTTTTCTATAGTAAATTTCGCACAAAATAATTTTTTACTGTCGCAAATTTTAATTACGCCAGGGATTGACTTTTCTATAGTAAATTATTCAAAAAATAATTTTCTACTGTCGCAAATTTTAATTACGCCAGGGATTGCCTTTTCTATAGTAAATTATTCAAAAAATAATTTTATACTGTCGCAAATTTTAATTACGCCAGGGATTGCCTTTTCTATAGTAAATTATTCAAAAAATAATATTTTACTGTCGCAAATTTTAATTGCGCCAGGGATTGCCTTTTCTATAGTAAATTTTGAAAAAAATAATTTTCTACTGTCGCAAATTTTAAGTGCGCCAGGGATTGCCTTTTCTATAGTAAATTATTCAAAAAATAATTTTCTACTGTCGCAAATTTTAATTACGCCAGGGATTGCATTTTCTATAGTAAATTTTTCAAAAAATAATTTTATACTGTCGCAAATTTTAATTGCGCCAGGGATTGCCTTTTCTATAGTAAATTATTCAAAAAATAATTTTATACTGTCGCAAATTTTAATTACGCCAGGGATTGCCTTTTCTATAGTAAATTATTCAAAAAATAATTTTTTACTGTCGCAAATTTTAAGTGCGCCAGGGATTGCCTTTTCTATAGTAAATTATTCAAAAAATAATTTTTTACTGTCGCAAATTTTAAGTGCGCCAGGGATTGCCTTTTCTATAGTAAATTATTCAAAAAATAATTTTATACTGTCGCAAATTTGAATTACGCCAGGGATTGCCTTTTCTATAGTAAATTATTCAAAAAATAATTTTTTACTGTCGCAAATTTTAAATACGCCAGGGATTGCTTTTTTTATAGTAAATTATTCAAAAAATAATTTTCTACTGTCGCAAATTTTAATTACGCCAGGGATTGCCTTTTCTATAGTAAATTATTCAAAAAATAATTTTTTACTGTCGCAAATTTTAAATATCCTAGGGATTGCCTTTTCTATAGTAAATTATTCAAAAAATAATTTTTTACTGTCGCAAATTTTAAGTTCGCCAGGGATTGCCTTTTCTATAGTAAATTATTCAAAAAATAATTTTTTATTGTCGCAAATTTTAAGTGCGCCAGGGATTGCCTTTTCTATAGTAAATTATTCAAAAAATAATTTTATACTGTCGCAAATTTTAATTACGCCAGGGACTGCCTTTTCTATAGTAAATTATTCAAAAAATAATTTTCAATTGTCGCAAATTTTAATTACGCCAGGGATGGCCTTTTCTATAGTAAATTATTCAAAAAATAATTTTTTACTGTCGCAAATTTTAATTGCGCCAGGGATTGCCTTTTCTATAGTAAATTATTCAAAAAATAATTTTCTACTGTCGCAAATTTTAATTACGCCAGGGATTGCCTTTTCTATAGTAAATTATTCAAAAAATAATTTTTTACTGTCGCAAATTTTAAGTGCGCCAGGGATTGCCTTTTCTATAGTAAATTATTCAAAAAATAATTTTTTACTGTCGCAAATTTTAATTACGCCAGGGATTGCCTTTTCTATAGTAAATTATTCAAAAAATAATTTTATACTGTCGCAAATTTTAATTGCGCCAGGGATTGCCTTTTCTATAGTAAATTATTCAAAAAATAATTTTCTACTGTCGCAAATTTTAATTGCGCCAGGGATTGCCTTTTCTATAGTAAATTATTCAAAAAATAATTTTATACTGTCGCAAATTTTAATTGCGCCAGGGATTGCCTTTTCTATAGTAAATTATTCAAAAAATAATTTTCTACTGTCGCAAATTTTAAGTGCGCCAGGGATTGCCTTTTCTATAGTAAATTATTCAAAAAATAATTTTATACTGTCGCAAATTTTAATTGCGCCAGGGATTGCCTTTTCTATAGTAAATTATTCAAAAAATAATTTTCTACTGTCGCAAAGTTTAATTACGCCAGGGGTTGCCTTTTCTATAGTAAATTATTCAAAAAATAATTTTTTACTGTCGCAAATTTTAAGTGCGCCAGGGATTGCCTTTTCTATAGTAAATTATTCAAAAAATAATTTTTTACTGTCGCAAATTTTAATTACGCCAGGGATTGCCTTTTCTATAGTAAATTATTCAAAAAATAATTTTATACTGTCGCAAATTTTAATTACGCCAGGGACTGCCTTTTCTATAGTAAATAATTCAAAAAATAATTTTCAATTGTCTCAAATTTTAATTACGCCAGGGATTGCCTTTTCTATAGTAAATTATTCAAAAAATAATTTTTTACTGTCGCAAATTTTAATTGCGCCAGGGATTGCCTTTTCTATAGTAAATTATTCAAAAAATAATTTTCTACTGTCGCAAATTTTAAGTGCGCCAGGGATTGCCTTTTCTTTAGTAAATTATTCAAAAAATAATTTTATACTGTCGCAAATTTTAATTACGCCAGGGATTGGCTTTTCTATAGTAAATTATTCAAAAAATAATTTTCTACTGTCGCAAATTTTAATTACGCCAGGGATTGCCTTTTCTATAGTAAATTATTCAAAAAATAATTTTCTACTGTCGCAAATTTTAATTGCGCCAGGGATTGCCTTTTCTATAGTAAATTATTCAAAAAATAATTTTCTACTGTCGCAAATTTTAAGTGCGCCAGGGATTGCCTTTTCTATAGTAAATTATTCAAAAAATAATTTTATACTGTCGCAAATTTTAATTGCGCCAGGGATTGCCTTTTCTATAGTAAATTATTCAAAAAATAATTTTCTACTGTCGCAAATTTTAATTACGCCGGGGATTGCCTTTTCTATAGTAAATTATTCAAAAAATAATTTTTTACTGTCGCAAATTTTAAGTGCGCCAGGGATTGCCTTTTCTATAGTAAATTATTGAAAAAATAATTTTTTACTGTCGCAAATTTTAATTACGCCAGGGATTGCCTTTTCTATAGTAAATTATTCAAAAAATAATTTTTTACTGTCGCAAATTTTAATTGCGCCAGGGATTGCCTTTTCTATAGTAAATTATTCAAAAAATAATTTTCTACTGTCGCAAATTTTAATTACGCCAGGTATTGCCTTTTCTATAGTAAATTATTCAAAAAATAATTTTTTACTGTCGCAAATTTTAAGTGCGCCAGGGATTGCCTTTTCTATAGTAAATTTTGCAAAAAATAATTTTTTACTGTCGCAAATTTTAATTACGCCAGGGATTGCCTTTTCTATAGTAAATTATTCAAAAAATATTTTTTTACTATCGCAAGTTTTAATTGCGCCAGGGATTGCCTTTTCTACAGTAAATTATTCAAAAAATAATTTTCTACTGTCGCAAATTTTAATTACGCCAGGGATTGCCTTTTATATAGTAAATTTTTCAAAAATTAATTTTATACTGTCGCAAATTTTAAATACGCCAGGGATTGCCTTTTCTATAGTAAATTATTCAAAAAATAATTTTCTACTGTCGCAAATTTTAATTACGCCAGGGATTGCCTTTTCTATAGTAAATTATTCAAAAAATAATTTTTTACTGTCGCAAATTTTAATTACGCCAGGGATTGCCTTTTATATAGTAAATTTTTCAAAAAATAATTTTATACTGTCGCAAATTTTAATTACGCCAGAGATTGCCTTTTCTATAGTAAACTATTCAAAAAATAATTTTTTACTGTCGCAAATTTTATTTACGCCAGGGGTTGCCTTTTCTATAGTAAATTATTTAAAAAATAATTTTTTACTGTCGCAAATTTTAACTGCGCCAGGGATTGCCTTTTCTATAGTAAATTTTTCAAAAAATAATTCTTTACTATCGCAAGTTTTAATTACGCCAGGGATTGCCTTTTCTATAGTAAATTTTGCAAAAAATAATTTTATACTGTCGCAAATTTTAATTACGCCAGGGATTGCCTTTTCTATAGTAAATTATTCAAAAAATAATTTTCTACTGTCGCAAATTTTAATTACGCCAGGGATTGCCTTTTCTATAGTAAATTATTCAAAAAATAATTTTTTACTGTCGCAAATTTTAAGTGCGCCAGGGATTGCCTTTTCTATAGTAAATTTTGCAAAAAATAATTTTTTACTGTCGCAAATTTTAATTGCGCCAGGGATTGCCTTTTCTATAGTAAATTTTGCAAAAATAATTTTCTACTGTCGCAAATTTTAAGTGCGCCAGGGATTGCCTTTTCTACAGTAAATTATTCAAAAAATAATTTTTTACTATCGCAAGTTTTAATTGCGCCAGGGATTGCCTCTTCTACAGTAAATTATTCAAAAAATAATTTTCTACTGTCGCAAATTTTAGTTACGCCAGGGATTGCCTTTTATATAGTAAATTTTTCAAAAATTAATTTTATACTGTCGCAAATTTTAAATACGCCAGGGATTGCCTTTTCTACAGTAAATTATTCAAAAAATAATTTTCTACTGTCGCAAATTTTAATTACGCCATGGAGATTGCCTTTTCTATAGTAAATTATTCAAAAAATAATTTTCTACTGTCGCAAATTTTAATTGCGCCAGGGATTGCCTTTTCTATAGTAAATTATTCAAAAAATAATTTTCTACTGTCGCAAATTTTAATTGCGCCAGGGATTGCCTTTTCTATAGTAAATTATTCAAAAAATAATTTTCAAATGTCGCAAATTGTAATTGCGCCAGGGATTGCCTTTTCTATAGTAAATTATTCAAAAAATAATTTTCTACTGTCGCAAATTTTAAATATCCCAGGGATTGCCTTTTCTATAGTAAATTATTCACAAAATAATTTTCTACTGTCGCAAATTTTAAATATCCCAGGGATTACCTTTTCTATTGTAAATTTCTCACAAAATAATTTTTTTACAGTCGCAAATTTTAATTGCGCCAGGGATTGCCTTTTCTATAGTAAATTATTCAAAAAATAATTTTCTACTGTCGCAAACTTTAATTACGCCAGGGATTGCCTTTTCTATAGTAAATTATTCAAAAAATAATTTTCTACTGTCGCAAATTTTAATTACGCCAGGGATTGCCTTTTCTATAGTAAATTATTCAAAAAATAATTTTATACTTTCGCAAATTTTAATTACGCCAGGGATTGCCTTTTCTATAGTAAATTATTCAAAAAATAATTTTTTACTGCCGCAAATTTTAATTGCGCCAGGGATTGCCTTTTCTATAGTAAATTTATCACAAAATAATTTTTTACTGTCGCAAATTTTAATGACGCCAGGGATTGCCTTTTCTATAGTAAATTATTCAAAAAATAATTGTCTACTGTCGTAAATTTTAACTACGCCAGGGATTGCCTTTTCTATAGTAAATTATTCAAAAAATAATTTTATACTGTCGCAAATTTTCATTACGCCAAGGATTGCCTTTTCTATAGTAAATTATTCAAAAAATAATTTTTTACTGTCGCAAATTTTAATTGCGCCAGGGATTGCCTTTTCTATAGTAAATTTCGCAAAAAATAATTTTCTACTGTCGCAAATTTTAAGTGCGCCAGGGATTGCCTTTTCTATAGTAAATTATTCAAAAAATAATTTTCTACTGTCGCAAATTTTAATTACGCCAGGGATTGTCTATAGTAAATTTTTCAAAAAATAATTTTATACTGTCGCAAATTTTAATTGCGCCAGGGATTGCCTTTTCTATAGTAAATTATTCAAAAAATAATTTTCAACTGTCGCAAATTTTAGTTACGCCAGGAATTGCCTTTTCTATAGTAAATTGTTCCAAAAATAATTTTTTACTATCGCAAGTTTTAATTGCGTCAGGGATTTCCTTTTCTACAGTAAATTATTCAAAAAATAATTTTATACTGTCGCAAATTTTAATTACGCCAGGGATTGCCTTTTATATAGTAAATTATTCAAAAAATAATTTTATACTGTCGCAAATTTTAATTACGCCAGGGATTGCCTTTTCTATAGTAAATTATTCAAAAAATAATTTTTTACTGTCGCAAATTTTAAGTGCGCCAGGGATTGCCTTTTCTATAGTAAATTATTCAAAAAATAATTTTATACTGTCGCAAATTTTAATTACGCCAGGGATTGCCTTTTCTATATTAAATTATTCAAAAAATAATTTTCAACTGTCCCAAATTTTAATTACGCCAGGGATTGCCTTTTCTATAGTAAATAATTCAAAAAATAATTTTCTACTGTCGCAAATTTTAATTACGCCAGGGATTGCCTTTTCTATAGTAAATTATTCAAAAAATAATTTTCTACTGTCGCAAATTTTAATTACGCCAGGGATTGCCTTTTCTATAGTAAATTATTCAAAAAATAATTTTTTACTGTCGCAAATTTTAATTGCGCCAGGGATTGCCTTTTCTATAGTAAATTATTCAAAAAATAATTTTCTACTGTCGCAAATTGTAATTGCGCCAGGGATTGCCATTTCTATATTAAATTATTCAAAAAATAATTTTCTACTGTCGCAAATTTTAATTGGCCAGGGATTGCCTTTTCTATAGTAAATTTCTCACAACATAATTTTTTACTGTCGCAAATTTTAATTGCGCCATGGATTGCCTTTTCTATAGTAAATTATTCAAAAAAGAATTTTTTACTGTCGCAAATTTTAAGTGCGCCAGGGATTGCCGTTTCTATAGTAAATTTTGCAAAAAATAATTTTCTACTGTCGTAAATTTTAATTACGCCAGGGATTACCTTTTCTATAGTAAATTATTCAAAAAATAATTTTCAACTGTCGCAAATTTTAAATACGCCAGGGATTGCCTTTTCTATAGTAAATTATTCAAAAAATAATTTTCTACTGTCGCAAATTTTAATTACGCCAGGGATTGCCTTTTCTATAGTAAATTATTCAAAAAATAATTTTATACTGTCGCAAATTTTAAGTGCGCCAGGGATTGCCTTTTCTATAGTAAATTATTCAAAAAATAATTTTTTACTGTCGCAAATTTTAAGTGCGCCAGGGATTGCCTTTTCTATAGTAAATTATTCAAAAAATAATTTTCAACTGTCGCAAATTTTATTTACGCCAGGGATTGCCTTTTCTATAGTAAATTATTCAAAAAATAATTTTCAACTTTCGCAAATTTTAATTATGCCAGGGATTGCCGTTTCTATAGTAAATTTTTCAAAAAATAATTTTATACCGTCGCAAATTTTAAATACGCCAGGGATTGCCTTTTCTATAGTAAATTATTCAAAAAATAATTTTATACTGTCGCAAATTTTAATTGCGCCAGGGATTGCCTTTTTTACAGTAAATTATTCAAAAAATAATTTTATACTGTCGCAAATTTTAATTACGCCAGGGATTGCCTTTTCTATAGTAAATTATTCAAAAAATAATTTTTTACTGTCGCAAATTTTAAGTGCGCCAGGGATTGCCTTTTCTATAGTAAATTATTCAAAAAATAATTTTTTACTGTCGCAAATTTTAAGTGCGCCAGTGATTGCCTTTTCTATAGTAAATTATTCAAAAAATAATCTTTAACTGTCGCAAATTTTAATTACGCCAGGGATTGCCTTTTCTATAGTAAATTATTCAAAAAATAATTTTCAACTGTCGCAAATTTTAATTACGCCAGGGATTGCCTTTTCTATAGTAAATTTTTCAAAAAATAATTTTATACCGTCGCAAATTTTAAATACGCCAGGGATTGCCTTTTCTATAGTAAATTATTCAAAAAATAATTTTATACAGTCGCAAATTTTAATTGCGCCAGGGATTGCCTTTTCTATAGTAAATAATTCAAAAAATAATTTTCTACTGTCGCAAATTTTAACTACGCCAGGGATTGCCTTTTCTATAGTAAATTATTCAAAAAATAATTTTCTACTGTCGCAAATTTTAATTACGCCAGGGATTGCCTTTTCTATAGTAAATTATTCAAAAAATAATTTTTTATTGTCGCAAATTTTAATTGCGCCAGGGATTGCCTTTTCTATAGTAAATTATTCAAAAAATAATTTTCTACTGTCGCAAATTGTAATTGCGCCAGGGATTGCCTTTTCTATAGTAAATTATTCACAAAATAATTTTCTACTGTCGCAAATTTTAATTGCGCCAGGGATTGCCTTTTCTATAGTAAATTTCTCACAAAATAATTTTTTACTGTCGCAAATTTTAATTGCGCCATGGATTGCCTTTCTATAGTAAATTATTCAAAAAAGAATTTTTTACTGTCGCAAATTTTAAGTGCGCCAGGGATTGCCTTTTCTATAGTAAATTTTGCAAAAAATAATTTTCTACTGTCGCAAATTTTAATGACGCCAGGGATTGCCTTTTCTATAGTAAATTATTCAAAAAATAATCTTCAACTGTCGCAAATTTTAATTACGCCAGGGATTGCCTTTTCTATAGTAAATTATTCAAAAAATAATTTTCAACTGTCGCAAATTTTAATTACGCCAGGGATTGCCTTTTCTATAGTAAATTTTTCAAAAAATAATTTTATACCGTCGCAAATTTTAAATACGCCAGGGATTGCCTTTTCTATAGTAAATTATTCAAAAAATAATTTTATACTGTCGCAAATTTTAATTGCGCCAGGGATTGCCTTTTCTACAGTAAATTATTCAAAAAATAATTTTATACTGTCGCAAATTTTAATTACGCCAGGGATTGCCTTTTCTATAGTAAATTATTCAAAAAATAATTTTATACTTTCGCAAATTTTAAGTGCGCCAGGGATTGCCTTTTCTATAGTAAATTATTCAAAAAATAATTTTTTACTGTCGCAAATTTTAAGTGCTCCAGGGATTGCCTTTTCTATAGTAAATTATTCAAAAAATAATTTTTTACTGTCGCAAATTTTAAGTGCGCCAGGGATTGCCTTTTCTATAGTAAATTATTCAAAAAATAATTTTATACTGTCGCAAATTTTAATTACGCCAGGGATTGCCTTTTCTATAGTAAATTTTTCAAAAAATAATTTTATACCGTCGCAAATTTTAAATACGCCAGGGATTGCCTTTTCTACAGTAAATTATTCAAAAAATAATTTTATCCTGTCGCAAATTTTAATTACCCCAGGGATTGCCTTTTCTATTGTAAATTATTCAAAAAATAATTTTTTACTGTCGCAAATTTTAATTGCGCCAGGGATTGCCTTTTCTATAGTAAATTATTCAAAAAATAATTTTCTACTGTCGCAAATTTTAATTACGCCAGGGATTGCCTTTTCTATAGTAAATTATTCAAAAAATAATTTTATACTGTCGCAAATTTTAAGTGCGCCAGGGATTGCCTTTTCTATAGTAAATTATTCAAAAAATTATTTTCTACTGTCGCAAATTTTAATTACGCCAGGGATTGCCTTTTATATACTAAATTATTCAAAAAATAATTTTATACTGTCGCAAATTTTAAGTGCGCCAGATTTTGCCTTTTCTATAGTAAATTATTCAAAAAATAATTTTTTACTGTCGCAAATTTTAAGTGCGCCAGGGATTGCCTTTTCTGTAGTAAATTATTCAAAAAATAATTTTTTACTGTCGCAAATTTTAAGTGCGCCAGGGATTGCATTTTCTATAGTAAATTATTCAAAAAATAATTTTATACTGTCGCAAATTTTAATTACGCCAGGGATTGCCTTTTCTATAGTAAATTTTTCAAAAAATAATTTTATACCGTCGCAAATTTTAAATACTCCAGGGATTGCCTTTTCTATAGTAAATTATTCAAAAAATAATTTTATACTGTCGCAAATTTTAATTGCGCCAGGGATTGCCTTTTCTACAGTAAATTATTCAAAAAATAATTTTATACTGTCGCAAATTTTAATTACGCCAGGGATGGCCTTTTCTATAGTAAATTATTCAAAAAATAATTTTTTACTGTCGCAAATTTTAATTGCGCCAGGGATTGCCTTTTCTATAGTAAATTATTCAAAAAATAATTTTCTACTGTCGCAAATTTTAATTACGCCAGGGATTGCCTTTTCTATAGTAAATTATTCAAAAAATAATTTTATACTGTCGCAAATTTTAAGTGCGCCAGGGATTGCCTTTTCTTCAAAAAATAATTTTATACTGTCGCAAATTTTAATTACGCCAGGGATTGCCTTTTCTATAGTAAATTATTCAAAAAATAATTTTTTACTGTCGCAAATTTTAATTGCGCCAGGGATTGCCTTTTCTATAGTAAATTATTCAAAAAATAATTTTCTACTGTCGCAAATTTTAATTACGCCAGGGATTGCCTTTTCTATAGTAAATTATTCAAAAAATAATTTTATACTGTCGCAAATTTTAAGTGCGCCAGGGATTGCCTTTTCTATAGTAAATTATTCAAAAAATAATTTTTTACTGTCGCAAATTTTAAGTGCCCCAGGGATTGCCTTTTCTATAGTAAATTATTCAAAAAATAATTTTTTACTGTCGCAAATTTTAAGTGCGCCAGGGATTGCCTTTTCTATAGTAAATTATTCAAAAAATAATTTTATACTGTCGCAAATTTTAATTACGCCAGGGATTGCCTTTTCTATAGTAAATTTTTCAAAAAATAATTTTATACCGTCGCAAATTTTAAATACGCCAGGGATTGCCTTTTCTACAGTAAATTATTCAAAAAATAATTTTATCCTGTCGCAAATTTTAATTACCCCAGGGATTGCCTTTTCTATTGTAAATTATTCAAAAAATAATTTTTTACTGTCGCAAATTTTAATTGCGCCAGGGATTGCCTTTTCTATAGTAAATTATTCAAAAAATAATTTTCTACTGTCGCAAATTTTAATTACGCCAGGGATTGCCTTTTCTATAGTAAATTATTCAAAAAATAATTTTATGCTGTCGCAAATTTTAATTACGCCAGGGATTGCCTTTTCTATAGTAAATTTTTCAAAAAATAATTTTATACCGTCGCAAATTTTAAATACGCCAGGGATTGCCTTTTCTACAGTAAATTATTCAAAAAATAATTTTATCCTGTCGCAAATTTTAATTACCCCAGGGATTGCCTTTTCTATTGTAAATTATTCAAAAAATAATTTTTTACTGTCGCAAATTTTAATTGCGCCAGGGATTGCCTTTTCTATAGTAAATTATTCAAAAAATAATTTTCTACTGTCGCAAATTTTAAGTGCGCCAGGGATTGCATTTTCTATAGTAAATTATTCAAAAAATAATTTTATACTGTCGCAAATTTTAATTACGCCAGGGATTGCCTTTTCTATAGTAAATTATTCAAAAAATAATTTTATGCTGTCGCAAATTTTAATTACGCCAGGGATTGCCTTTTCTATAGTAAATTTTTCAAAAAATAATTTTATACCGTCGCAAATTTTAAATACGCCAGGGATTGCCTTTTCTACAGTAAATTATTCAAAAAATAATTTTATCCTGTCGCAAATTTTAATTACCCCAGGGATTGCCTTTTCTATTGTAAATTATTCAAAAAATAATTTTTTACTGTCGCAAATTTTAATTGCGCCAGGGATTGCCTTTTCTATAGTAAATTATTCAAAAAATAATTTTTTACTGTCGCAAATTTTAAGTGCGCCAGGGATTGCATTTTCTATAGTAAATTATTCAAAAAATAATTTTATACTGTCGCAAATTTTAATTACGCCAGGGATTGCCTTTTCTATAGTAAATTTTTCAAAAAATAATTTTATACCGTCGCAAATTTTAAATACGCCAGGGATTGCCTTTTCTATAGTAAATTATTCAAAAAATAATTTTATACTGTCGCAAATTTTAATTGCGCCAGGGATTGCCTTTTCTACAGTAAATTATTCAAAAAATAATTTTATACTGTCGCAAATTTTAATTACGCCAGGGATGGCCTTTTCTATAGTAAATTATTCAAAAAATAATTTTTTACTGTCGCAAATTTTAATTGCGCCAGGGATTGCCTTTTCTATAGTAAATTATTCAAAAAATAATTTTCTACTGTCGCAAATTTTAATTACGCCAGGGATTGCCTTTTCTATAGTAAATTATTCAAAAAATAATTTTATACTGTCGCAAATTTTAAGTGCGCCAGGGATTGCCTTTTCTACAGTAAATTATTCAAAAAATAATTTTATACTGTCGCAAATTTTAATTACGCCAGGGATTGCCTTTTCTATAGTAAATTTTTCAAAAAATTATTTTATACCGTCGCAAATTTTAAATACGCCAGGGATTGCCTTTTCTACAGTAAATTATTCAAAAAATAATTTTCTATTGTCGCAAATTTTAATTACCCCAGGGATTGCCTTTTCTACAGTAAATTATTCAAAAAATAATTTTATACTGTCGCAAATTTTAATTACGCCAGGGATTGCCTTTTCTATAGTAAATTATTCAAAAAACAATTTTTTACTGTCGCAAATTTTAATTGCGCCAGGGATTGCCTTTTCTATAGTAAATTATTCAAAAAATAATTTTCTACTGTCGCAAATTTTAATTACGCCAGGGATTGCCTTTTCTATAGTAAATTATTCAAAAAATAATTTTATACCGTCGCAAATTTTAAGTGCGCCAGGGATTGCCTTTTCTACAGTAAATTATTCAAAAAATAATTTTATACTGTCGCAAATTTTAATTACGCCAGATTTTACCTTTTCTATAGTAAATTATTCAAAAAATAATTTTTTACTGTCGCAAATTTTAATTGCGCCAGGGATTGCCTTTTCTATAGTAAATTATTCAAAAAATAATTTTCTACTGTCGCAAATTTTAATTACGCCAGGGATTGCCTTTTCTATAGTAAATTATTCAAAAAATAATTTTATACTGTCGCAAATTTTAGGTGCGCCAGGGATTGCCTTTTCTATAGTAAATTATTCAAAAAATAATTTTTTACTGTCGCAAATTTTAAGTGCGCCAGGCATTGCCTTTTCTATAGTAAATTATTCAAAAAATAATTTTTTACTGTCGCAAATTTTAAGTGCGCCAGGGATTGCCTTTTCTATAGTAAATTATTCAAAAAATAATTTTATACTGTCGCAAATTTTAATTACGCCAGGGATTGCCTTTTCTATAGTAAATTTTTCAAAAAATAATTTTATACCGTCGCAAATTTTAAATTCGCCAGGGATTGCCTTTTCTATAGTAAATTATTCAAAAAATAATTTTATACTGTCGCAAATTTTAATTGCGCCAGGGACTGCCTTTTCTACAGTAAATTATTCAAAAAATAATTTTATACTGTCGCAAATTTTAATTACGCCAGGGATTGCCTTTTCTATAGTAAATTATTCAAAAAATAATTTTTTACTGTCGCAAATTTTAATTGCGCCAGGGATTGCCTTTTCTATAGTAAATTTCTCACAAAATAATTTTTTACTGTCGCAAATTTTAATTACGCCAGGGATTGCCTTTTCTATAGTAAATTATTCAAAAAATAATTTTCTACTGTCGCAAATTTTAATTACGCCAGGGATTGCCTTTTCTATAGTAAATTATTCAAAAAATAATTTTATACTGTCGCAAATTTTAATTACGCCAGGGATTGCCTTTTCTATAGTAAATTATTCAAAAAATAATTTTTTACTGTCGCAAATTTTAACAACGCCAGGGATTGCCTTTTCTATAGTAAATTTTGCAAAAAATAATTTTCTACTGTCGCAAATTTTAAGTGCGCCAGGGATTGCCTTTTCTATAGTATTCAAAAAATAATTTTCTACTGTCGCAAATTTTAATTACGCCAGGAATTGCCTTTTCTATAGTAAATTTTTCAAAAAATAATTTTATACTGTCGCAAATTTTAATTGCGCCAGGGATTGCCTTTTCTATAGTAGATTATTCAAATATACTGTCCCAAATTTTAATTACGCCAGGGATTGCCTTTTCTATAGTAAGTTATTCAAAAAATAATTTTTTACTGTCGCAAATTTTAAGTGCGCCAGGGATTGCCTTTTCTATAGTAAATTATTCAAAAAATAATTTTTTACTGTCGCAAATTTTAAGTGCGCCAGGGATTGCCTTTTCTATAGTAAATTATTCAAAAAATAATTTTATACTGTCGCAAATTTGAATTACGCCAGGGATTGCCTTTTCTATAGTAAATTATTCAAAAAATAATTTTTTACTGTCGCAAATTTTAAATAGTAAATTATATAAATAATTAAATAGTAATAGTAATATAATAATTAAATAGTAGATTATTCAAAAAATAATTTTCTACTGTCGCAAATTTTAATTACGCCAGGGATTGCCTTTTCTATAGTAAATTATTCAAAAAATAATTTTTTACTGTCGCAAATTTTAAGTGCGCCAGGGATTGCCTTTTCTATAGTAAATTATTCAAAAAATAATTTTTTACTGTCGCAAATTTTGAGCGCGCCAGGGATTGCATTTTCTATAGTAAATTATTCAAAATATAATTTTATACTGTCGCAAATTTTAATTACGCCAGGGATTGCCTTTTCTATAGTAAATTTTTCAAAAAATAATTTTCTACTGTCGCAAATTTTAATTACGCCAGGGATTGCCTTTTCTATAGTAAATTTTTCAAAAAATAATTTTATACTGTCGCAAATTTTAATTGCGCCAGGGATTGCCTTTTCTATAGTAGATTATTCAAAAAATAATTTTATACTGTCCCAAATTTTAATTACGCCAGGGATTGCCTTTTCTATAGTAAGTTATTCAAAAAATAATTTTTTACTGTCGCAAATTTTAAGTGCGCCAGGTATTGCCTTTTCTATAGTAAATTATTCAAAAAATAATTTTATACTGTCGCAAATATGAATTACGCCAGGGATTGCCTTT
Source organism: Dioctria linearis (assembly GCA_963930735.1). Taxonomy (NCBI): domain Eukaryota; kingdom Metazoa; phylum Arthropoda; class Insecta; order Diptera; family Asilidae; genus Dioctria; species Dioctria linearis. The sequence continues at coordinate 192,595 of CAWVNZ010002397.1, read as the reverse complement.
TCTATAGTAAATTATTCAAAAAATAATTTTTTACTGTCGCAAATTTTAAATAGTAAATTATATAAATAATTAAATAGTAATAGTAATATAATAATTAAATAGTAGATTATTCAAAAAATAATTTTCTACTGTCGCAAATTTTAATTACGCCAGGGATTGCCTTTTCTATAGTAAATTATTCAAAAAATAATTTTCTACTGTCGCAAATTTTAATTACGCCAGGGATTGCCTTTTCTATAGTAAATTATTCAAAAAATAATTTTATACTGTCGCAAATTTTAAGTGCGCCAGGGATTGCCTTTTCTATAGTAAATTATTCAAAAAATTATTTTCTACTGTCTCAAATTTTAATTACGCCAGGGATTGCCTTTTATATAGTAAATTATTCAAAAAATAATTTTATACTGTCCCAAATTTTAAGTGCGCCAGGGATTGCCTTTTCTATAGTAAATTATTCAAAAAATAATTTTTTACTGTCGCAAATTTTAAGTGCGCCAGGGATTGCCTTTTCTATAGTAAATTATTCAAAAAATAATTTTTTACTGTCGCAAATTTTAAGTGCGCCACGGATTGCATTTTCTATAGTAAATTATTCAAAAAATAATTTTATACTGTCGCAAATTTTAATTACGCCAGGGATTGCCTTTTCTATAGTAAATTTTTCAAAAAATAATTTTATACCGTCGCAAATTTTAAATACGCCAGGGATTGCCTTTTCTATAGTAAATTATTCAAAAAATAATTTTATACTGTCGCAAATTTTAATTGGGCCAGGGATTGCCTTTTCTACAGTAAATTATTCAAAAAATAATTTTATACTGTCGCAAATTTTAATTACGCCAGGGATGGCCTTTTCTATAGTAAATTATTCAAAAAATAATTTTTTACTGTCGCAAATTTTAATTGCGCCAGGGATTGCCTTTTCTATAGTAAATTATTCAAAAAATAATTTTCTACTGTCGCAAATTTTAATTACGCCAGGGATTGCCTTTTCTATAGTAAATTATTCAAAAAATAATTTTATACTGTCGCAAATTTTAAGTGCGCCAAGGATTGCCTTTTCTACAGTAAATTATTCAAAAAATAATTTTATACTGTCGCAAATTTTAATTACGCCAGGGATTGCCTTTTCTATAGTAAATTATTCAAAAAATAATTTTTTACTGTCGCAAATTTTAATTGCGCCAGGGATTGCCTTTTCTATAGTAAATTATTCAAAAAATAATTTTCTACTGTCGCAAATTTTAATTACGCCAGGGATTGCCTTTTCTATAGTAAATTATTCAAAAAATAATTTTATACTGTCGCAAATTTTAAGTGCGCCAGGGATTGCCTTTTCTATAGTAAATTATTCAAAAAATAATTTTTTACTGTCGCAAATTTTAAGTGCGCCAGGGATTGCCTTTTCTATAGTAAATTATTCAAAAAATAATTTTTTACTGTCGCAAATTTTAAGTGCGCCAGGGATTGCCTTTTCTATAGTATATTATTCAAAAAATAATTTTATACTGTCGCAAATTTTAATTACGCCAGGGATTGCCTTTTCTATAGTAAATTTTTCAAAAAATAATTTTATACCGTCGCAAATTTTAAATACGCCAGGGATTGCCTTTTCTACAGTAAATTATTCAAAAAATAATTTTATCCTGTCGCAAATTTTAATTACCCCAGGGATTGCCTTTTCTATTGTAAATTATTCAAAAAATAATTTTTTACTGTCGCAAATTTTAATTGCGCCAGGGATTGCCTTTTCTATAGTAAATTATTCAAAAAATAATTTTTTACTGTCGCAAATTTTAAGTGCGCCAGGGATTGCATTTTCTATAGTAAATTATTCAAAAAATAATTTTATACTGTCGCAAATTTTAATTACGCCAGGGATTGCCTTTTCTATAGTAAATTTTTCAAAAAATAATTTTATACCGTCGCAAATTTTAAATACGCCAGGGATTGCCTTTTCTGTAGTAAATTATTCAAAAAATAATTTTATACTGTCGCAAATTTTAATTGCGCCAGGGATTGCCTTTTCTACAGTAAATTATTCAAAAAATAATTTTATACTGTCGCAAATTTTAATTACGCCAGGGATGGCCTTTTCTATAGTAAATTATTCAAAAAATAATTTTTTACTGTCGCAAATTTTAATTGCGCCAGGGATTGCCTTTTCTATAGTAAATTATTCAAAAAATAATTTTCTACTGTCGCAAATTTTAGTTACGCCAGGGATTGCCTTTTCTATAGTAAATTATTCAAAAAATAATTTTATACTGTCGCAAATTTTAAGTGCGCCAGGGATTGCCTTTTCTACAGTAAATTATTCAAAAAATAATTTTATACTGTCGCAAATTTTAATTACGCCAGGGATTGCCTTTTCTATAGTAAATTATTCAAAAAATAATTTTTTACTGTCGCAAATTTTAATTGCGCCAGGGATTGCCTTTTCTATAGTAAATTATTCAAAAAATAATTTTCTACTGTCGCAAATTTTAATTACGCCAGGGATTGACTTTTCTATAGTAAATTATTCAAAAAATAATTTTATACTGTCGCAAATTTTAAGAGCGCCAGGGATTGCCTTTTCTATAGTAAATTATTCAAAAAATAATTTTCTACTGTCGCAAATTTTAAGTGCGCCAGGGATTGCCTTTTCTATAGTAAATTTTTCAAAAAATAATTTTTTACTGTCGCAAATTTTAAGTGCGCCAGGGATTGCCTTTTCTATAGTAAATTTTTCAAAAAATAATTTTATACCGTCGCAAATTTTAAATACGCCAGGGATTGCCTTTTCTACAGTAAATTATTCAAAAAATAATTTTATCCTGTCGCAAATTTTAATTACCCCAGGGATTGCCTTTTCTATTGTAAATTATTCAAAAAATAATTTTTTACTGTCGCAAATTTTAAGTGCGCCAGGGATTGCCTTTTCTATAGTAAATTATTCAAAAAATAATTTTATACTGTCGCAAATTTTAATTACGCCAGGGATTACCTTTTCTATAGTAAATTATTCAAAAAATAATTTTTTACTGTCGCAAATTTTAATTGCGCCAGGGATTGCCTTTTCTATAGTAAATTATTCAAAAAATAATTTTCTACTGTCGCAAATTTTAATTACGCCAGGGATTGCCTTTTCTATAGTAAATTATTCAAAAAATAATTTTATACTGTCGCAAATTTTAAGTGCGCCAGGGATTGCCTTTTCTATAGTAAATTATTCAAAAAATAATTTTTTACTGTCGCAAATTTTAAGTGCGCCAGGGATTGCCTTTTCTATAGTAAATTATTCAAAAAATAATTTTTTACTGTCGCAAATTTTAAGTGCGCCAGGGATTGCCTTTTCTATAGTAAATTATTCAAAAAATAATTTTTTACTGTCGCAAATTTTAAGTGCGCCAGGGATTGCCTTTTCTATAGTAAATTTTTCAAAAAATAATTTTATACCGTCGCAAATTTTAAATACGCCAGGGATTGCCTTTTCTACAGTAAATTATTCAAAAAATAATTTTATCCTGTTGCAAATTTTAATTACCCCAGGGATTGCCTTTTCTATTGTAAATTATTCAAAAAATAATTTTTTCCTGTCGCAAATTTTAAGTGCGCCAGGGATTGCCTTTTCTATAGTAAATTATTCAAAAAATAATTTTATACTGTCGCAAATTTTAATTACGCCAGGGATTACCTTTTCTATAGTAAATTATTCAAAAAATAATTTTTTACTGTCGCAAATTTTAATTGCGCCAAGGATTGCCTTTTCTATAGTAAATTATTCAAAAAATAATTTTCTACTGTCGCAAATTTTAATTACGCCAGGGATTGCCTTTTCTATAGTAAATTATTCAAAAAATAATTTTATACTGTCGCAAATTTTAAGTGCGCCAGGGATTGCCTTTTCTATAGTAAATTATTCAAAAAATAATTTTTTACTGTCGCAAATTTTAAGTGCGCCAGGGATTGCCTTTTCTATAGTAAATTATTCAAAAAATAATTTTTTACTGTCGCAAATTTTAAGTGCGCCAGGGATTGCCTTTTCTATAGTAAATTATTCAAAAAATAATTTTATACTGTCGCAAATTTTAATTACGCCAGGGATTGCCTTTTCTATAGTAAATTTTTCAAAAAATAATTTTATACCGTCGCAAATTTTAAATTCGCCAGGGATTGCCTTTTCTATAGTAAATTATTCAAAAAATAATTTTATACTGTCGCAAATTTTAATTGCGCCAGGGACTGCCTTTTCTACAGTAAATTATTCAAAAAATAATTTTATACTGTCGCAAATTTTAATTACGCCAGGGATTGCCTTTTCTATAGTAAATTATTCAAAAAATAATTTTTTACTGTCGCAAATTTTAATTGCGCCAGGGATTGCCTTTTCTATAGTAAATTTCTCACAAAATAATTTTTTACTGTCGCAAATTTTAAGTGCGCCAGGGATTGCCTTTTCTACAGTAAATTATTCAAAAAATAATTTTATACTGTCGCAAATTTTAATTACGCCAGGGATTACCTTTTCTATAGTAAATTATTCAAAAAATAATTTTTTACTGTCGCAAATTTTAATTGCGCCAGGGATTGCCTTTTCTATAGTAAATTATTCAAAAAATAATTTTCTACTGTCGCAAATTTTAATTACGCCAGGGATTGCCTTTTCTATAGTAAATTATTCAAAAAATAATTTTATACTGTCGCAAATTTTAAGTGCGCCAGGGATTGCCTTTTCTATAGTAAATTATTCAAAAAATAATTTTTTACTGTCGCAAATTTTAAGTGCGGCAGGGATTGCCTTTTCTATAGTAAATTATTCAAAAAATAATTTTTTACTGTCGCAAATTTTAAGTGCGCCAGGGATTGCCTTTTCTATAGTAAATTATTCAAAAAATAATTTTATACTGTCGCAAATTTTAATTACGCCAGGGATTGCCTTTTCTATAGTAAATTTTTCAAAAAATAATTTTATACCGTCGCAAATTTTAAATTCGCCAGGGATTGCCTTTTCTATAGTAAATTATTCAAAAAATAATTTTATACTGTCGCAAATTTTAATTGCGCCAGGGACTGCCTTTTCTACAGTAAATTATTCAAAAAATAATTTTATACTGTCGCAAATTTTAATTACGCCAGGGATTGCCTTTTCTATAGTAAATTATTCAAAAAATAATTTTTTATTGTCGCAAATTTTAATTGCGCCAGGGATTGCCTTTTCTATAGTAAATTTCTCACAAAATAATTTTTTACTGTCGCAAATTTTAATTACGCCAGGGATTGCCTTTTCTATAGTAAATTATTCAAAAAATAATTTTCTACTGTCGCAAATTTTAATTACGCCAGGGATTGCCTTTTCTATAGTAAATTATTCAAAAAATAATTTTATACTGTCGCAAATTTTAATTACGCCAGGGATTGCCTTTTCTATAGTAAATTATTCAAAAAATACTTTTTTAATGTCGCAAATTTTAACTACGCCAGGGATTGCCTTTTCTATAGTAAATTTTGCAAAAAATAATTTTCTACTGTCGCAAATTTTAAGTGCGCCAGGGATTGCCTTTTCTATAGTAAATTATTCAAAAAATAATTTTCTACTGTCGCAAATTTTAATTACGCCAGGGATTGCCTTTTCTATAGTAAATTTTTCAAAAAATAATTTTATACTGTCGCAAATTTTAATTGCGCCAGGGATTGCCTTTTCTATAGTAGATTATTCAAAAAATAATTTTATACTGTCCCAAATTTTAATTACGCCAGGGATTGCCTTTTCTATAGTAAGTTATTCAAAAAATAATTTTTTCTGTCGCAAATTTTAAGTGCGCCAGGGATTGCCTTTTCTATAGTAAATTATTCAAAAAATAATTTTTTACTGTCGCAAATTTTAAGTGCGCCAGGGATTGCCTTTTCTATAGTAAATTATTCAAAAAATAATTTTATACTGTCGCAAATTTGAATTACGCCAGGGATTGCCTTTTCTATAGTAAATTATTCAAAAAATAATTTTTTACTGTCGCAAATTTTAAATAGTAAATTATATAAATAATTAAATAGTAATAGTAATATAATAATTAAATAGTAGATTATTCAAAAAATAATTTTCTACTGTCGCAAATTTTAATTACGCCAGGGATTGCCTTTTCTATAGTAAATTATTCAAAAAATAATTTTTTACTGTCGCAAATTTTAAATATCCCAGGGATTGCCTTTTCTATAGTAAATTATTCAAAAAATAATTTTTTACTGTCGCAAATTTTAATTACGCCAGGGATTGCCTTTTCTATAGTAAATTATTCAAAAAATAATTTTCTACTGTCGCAAATTTTAATTACGCCAGGGATTGCCTTTTCTATAGTAAATTATTCAAAAAATAATTTTTTACTATCGCAAGTTTTAATTGCGCCAGGGATTGCCTTTTCTATAGTAAATTATTCAAAAAATAATTTTCTACTGTCGCAAATTTTAATTACGCCAGGGATTGCCTTTTATATAGTAAATTTTTCAAAAATTAATTTTATACTGTCACAAATTTTAATTACGCCAGGGATTGCCTTTTCTATAGTAAATTATTCAAAAAATAATTTTCAACTGTCGCAAATTTTAATTACGCCAGGGGTTGCCTTTTCTATAGTAAATTATTCAAAAAATAATTTTCTACTGTCGCAAATTTTAATTGCGCCAGGGATTGCCTCTTCTATAGTAAATTATTCAAAAAATAATTTTCTACTGTCGCAAATTTTAAGTGCGCCAGGGATTGCCTTTTCTTTAGTAAATTATTCAAAAAATAATTTTATACTGTCGCAAATTTTAATTAAGCCAGGGATTGCCTTTTCTATAGTAAATTATTCAAAAAATAATTTTCTACTGTCGCAAATTTTAATTACGCCAGGGATTGCCTTTTCTATAGTAAATTATTCAAAAAATAATTTTCTACTGTCGCAAATTTTAATTGCGCCAGGGATTGCCTTTTCTATAGTAAATTATTCAAAAAATAATTTTCTACTGTCGCAAATTTTAAGTGCGCCAGGTATTGCCTTTTCTATAGTAAATTATTCAAAAAATAATTTTATACTGTCGCAAATTTTAATTGCGCCAGGGATTGCCTTTTCTATAGTAAATTATTCAAAAAATTATTTTCTACTGTCGCAAATTTTAATTACGTCAGGGATTGCCTTTTCTATAGTAAATTATTCAAAAAATAATTTTCTACTGTCGCAAATTTTAATTACGCCAGGGATTGCCTTTTCTATAGTAAATTATTCAAAAAATAATTTTATACTGTCGCAAATTTTAATTACGCCAGGGATTGCCTTTTCTATAGTAAATTATTCAAAAAATAATTTTCTACTGTCGCAAATTTTAATTACGCCAGGGATTGCCTTTTCTATAGTAAATTATTCAAAAAATAATTTTTTACTATCGCAAATTTTAATTACGCCAGGGATTGCCTTTTATATAGTAAATTTTTCAAAAATTAATTTTATATTGTCGCAAATTTTAAATACGCCAGGGATTGCCTTTTCTATAGTAAATTATTCAAAAAATAATTTTATACTGTCGCAAATTTTAATTACGCCAGGGATTGCCTTTTCTATAGTAAATTATTCAAAAAATAATTTTTTACTGTCGCAAATTTTAAGTGCGCCAGGGATTGCCTTTTCTATAGTAAATTATTCAAAAAATAATTTTTTACTGTCGCAAATTTTAAGTGCGCCAGGGATTGCCTTTTCTATAGTAAATTATTCAAAAAATAATTTTATACTGTCACAAATTTTAATTACGCCAGGGATTGCCTTTTCTATAGTAAATTATTCAAAAAATAATTTTCAACTGTCGCAAATTTTAATTACGCCAGGGGTTGCCTTTTCTATAGTAAATTATTCAAAAAATAATTTTCTACTGTCGCAAGTTTTAATTGCGCCAGGGATTGCCTTTTCTATAGTAAATTATTCAAAAAATAATTTTCTACTGTCGCAAATTTTAAGTGCGCCAGGAATTGCCTTTTCTTTAGTAAATTATTCAAAAAATAATTTTATACTGTCGCAAATTTTAATTAAGCCAGGGATTGCCTTTTCTATAGTAAATTATTCAAAAAATAATTTTCTACTGTCGCAAATTTTAATTACGCCAGGGATTGCCTTTTCTATAGTAAATTATTCAAAAAATAATTTCCTACTGTCGCAAATTTTAATTGCGCCAGGGATTGCCTTTTCTATAGTAAATTATTCAAAAAATAATTTTCTACTGTCGCAAATTTTAATTACGCCAGGGATTGCCTTTTCTATTGTAAATTATTCAAAAAATAATTTTATACTGTCGCAAATTTTAATTACGCCAGGGATTGCCTTTTCTATAGTAAATTATTCGAAAAATAATTTTTTACTGTCGCAAATTTTAAGTGCGCCAGGGATTGCCTTTTCTATAGTAAATTATTCAAAAAATAATTTTCTACTGTCGCAAATTTTAATTGCGCCAGGGATTGCTTTTCTATAGTAAATTATTCAAAAAATTATTTTCTACTGTCGCAAATTTTAATTACGCCAGGGATTGCCTTTTCTATAGTAAATTATTCAAAAAATAATTTTTTACTGTCGCAAATTTTAAGTGCGCCAGGGATTGCCTTTTCTATAGTAAATTATTCAAAAAATAATTTTTTACTGTCGCAAATTTTAATTACGCCAGGGATTGCCTTTTCTATAGTAAATTATTCAAAAAATAATTTTTTACTGTCGCAAATTTTAATTGCGCCAGGGATTGCCTTTTCTATAGTAAATTATTCAAAAAATAATTTTTTACTGTCGCAAATTTTAATTGCGCCAGGGATTGCCTTTTCTATAGTAAATTTCTCACAAAATAATTTTTTACTGTCGCAAATTTTAATTACGCCAGGGATTGCCTTTTCTATAGTAAATTATTCAAAAAATAATTTTCTACTGTCGCAAATTTTAATTGCGCCAGGGATTGCCTTTTCTATAGTAAATTATTCAAAAAATAATTTTCTACTGTCGCAAATTTTAATTACGCCAGGGATTGCCTTATCTATAGTAAATTATTCAAAAAATAATTTTTTACTGTCGCAAATTTTAATTACGCCAGGGATTGCCTTTTCTATAGTAAATTATTCAAAAAATAATTTTCTACTGTCGCAAATTTTAATTGCGCCAGGGATTGCCTTTTCTATAGTAAATTATTCAAAAAATTATTTTCTACTGTCGCAAATTTTAATTACGCCAGGAATTGCCTTTTCTATAGTAAATTATTCAAAAAATAATTTTTTACTGTCGCAAATTTTAAGTGCGCCAGGGCTTGCCTTTTCTATAGTAAATTATTCAAAAAATAATTTTCTACTGTCGCAAATTTTAATTGCGCCAGGGATTGCCTTTTCTATAGTAAATTATTCAAAAAATTATTTTCTACTGTCGCAAATTTTAATTACGCCAGGGATTGCCTTTTCTATAGTAAATTATTCAAAAAATTATTTTTTACTGTCGCAAATTTTAAGTGCGCCAGGGATTGCCTTTTCTATAGTAAATTATTCAAAAAATAATTTTTTACTGTCGCAAATTTTAATTACGCCAGGGATTGCCTTTTCTATAGTAAATTATTCAAAAAATAATTTTTTACTGTCGCAAATTTTAATTACGCCAGGGATTGCCTTTTCTATAGTAAATTATTCAAAAAATAATTTTCTACTGTCGCAAATTTTAATTACGCCAGGGATTGCCTTTTCTATAGTAAATTATTCAAAAAATAATTTTATACTGTCGCAAATTTTAATTACGCCAGGGATTGCCTTTTCTATAGTAAATTATTCGAAAATAATTTTTTACTGTCGCAAATTTTAATTGCGCCAGGGATTGCCTTTTCTATAGTAAATTTTGCAAAAAATAATTTTCTACTGTCGCAAATTTTAAGTGCGCCAGGGATTGCCTTTTCTATAGTAAATTATTCAAAAAATAATTTTCTACTGTCGCAAATTTTAATTACGCCAGGGATTGCCTTTTCTATAGTACATTTTTCAAAAAATAATTTTATACTGTCGCAAATTTTAATTGCGCCAGGGATTGCCTTTTCTATAGTAAATTATTCAAAAAATAATTTTATACTGTCGCAAATTTTAATTACGCCAGGGATTGCCTTTTCTATAGTAAATTATTCAAAAAATAATTTTTTACTGTCGCAAATTTTAAGTGCGCCAGGGATTACCTTTTCTATAGTAAATTATTCAAAAAATAATTTTTTACTGTCGCAAATTTTAAGTGCGCCAGGGATTGCCTTTTCTATAGTAAATTATTCAAAAAATAATTTTATACTGTCGCAAATTTGAATTACGCCAGGGATTGCCTTTTCTATAGTAAATTATTCAAAAAATAATTTTTTACTGTCGCAAATTTTAAATAGTAAATTAAAATAGTAAATTATATAAATAATTAAATAGTAATAGTAATATAATAATTAAATAGTAAATTATTTAAAAAATAATTTTCTACTGTCGCAAATTTTAATTACGCCAGGGATTGCCTTTTCTATAGTAAATTATTCAAAAAATAATTTTTTACTGTCGCAAATTTTAAATATCACAGGGATTGCCTTTTCTATAGTAAATTATTCAAAAAATAATTTTTTACTGTCGCAAATTTTAATTACGCCAGGGATTGCCTTTTCTATAGTAAATTATTCAAAAAATAATTTTCTACTGTCGCAAATTTTAATTACGGCAGGGATTGCCTTTTCTATAGTAAATTATTCAAAAAATAATTTTTTACTATCGCAAGTTTTAATTGCGCCAGGGATTGCCTTTTCTATAGTAAATTATTCAAAAAATAATTTTCTACTGTCGCAAATTTTAATTACGCCAGGGATTGCCTTTTATATAGTAAATTTTTCAAAAATTAATTTTATATTGTCGCAAATTTTAAATACGCCTGGGATTGCCCTTTCTATAGTAAATTATTCAAAAAATAATTTTTTACTGTCGCAAATTTTAATTACGCCAGGGATTGCCTTTTCTATAGTAAATTATTCAAAAAATAATTTTTTACTGTCGCAAATTTTAATTACGCCAGGGATTGCCTTTTCTATAGTAAATTATTCAAAAAATAATTTTCTACTGTCGCAAATTTTAATTACGCCAGGGATTGCCTTTTCTATAGTAAATTATTCAAAAAATAATTTTCTACTGTCGCAAATTTTAAATATCCCAGGGATTGCCTTTTCTATAGTAAATTTCTCACAAAATAATTTTTTACTGTCGCAAATTTTAATTGCGCCAGGGATTGCCTTTTCTATAGTAAATTATTCAAAAAATAATTTTCTACTGTCGCAAATTTTAATTGCGCCAGTGATTTCCTTTTCTATAGTAAATTATTCAAAAAATAATTTTCTACTGTCGCAAATTTTAAATATCCCAGGGATTGCCTTTTCTATAGTAAATTTGTCACAAAATAATTTTTTACTGTCGCAAATTTTAATTGCGCCAGGGATTGCCTTTTCTATAGTAAATTATTCAAAAAATAATTTTCTACTGTCGCAAATTTTAATTACGCCAGGAATTGCCTTTTCTATAGTAAATTATTCAAAAAATAATTTTATACTGTCGCAAATTTTAATTACGCCAGGGATTGCCTTTTCTATAGTAAATTATTCAAAAAATAATTTTTTACTGTCGCAAATTTTAATTACGCCAGGGATTGCCTTTTCTATAGTAAATTATTCAAAAAATAATTTTCTACTGTCGCAAATTTTAATTACGCCAGGGATTGGCTTTTCTATAGTAAATTATTCAAAAAATAATTTTTTACTGCCGCAAATTTCAAATCCGCCAGGGACTGCCTTTTCTATAGTAAATTATTCAAAAAATAATTTTCTACTGTCGCAAATTTTAATTACGCCAGGGATTGCCTATTCTATAGTAAATTATTCAAAAAATAATTTTCTACTGTCGCAAATTTTAATTGCGCCAGGGATTGCCTTTTCTATAGTAAATTATTCAAAAAATAATTTTCTACTGTAGCAAATTTTAAGTGCGCCAGGGATTGCCTTTTCTATAGTAAATTATTCAAAAAATAATTTTATACTATCGCAAATTTTAATTACACCAGGGATTGCCTTTTCTAAAGTAAATTATTCAAAAAATAATTTTATACTGTCGCAAACTTTAATTGCGCCAGGGATTGCCTTTTCTATAGTAAATTATTCAAAAAATAATTTTCTACTGTCGCAAATTTTAATTACGCCAGGGATTGCCTTTTCTATAGTAAATTTTGCAAAACATAATTTTCTACTGTCGCAAATTTTAATTGCGCCAGGGATTGCCTTTTCTATAGTAAATTTTGCAAAAAATAATTTTTTACTGTCGCAAATTTTAATTGCGCCAGGGATTGCCTTTTCTATAGTAAATTATTCAAAAAATAATTTTCTACTGTCGCAAATTTTAATTACGCCAGGGATTGCTTTTTCTAAAGTAAATTATTCAAAAAATAATTTTCTACTGTCGCAAATTTTAATTACGCCAGGGATTGCCTTTTCTAAAGTAAATTATTCAAAAAATAATTTTATACTGTCGCAAACTTTAATTGCGCCAGGGATTGCCTTTTCTATAGTAAATTATTCAAAAAATAATTTTCTACTGTCGCAAATTTTAATTACGCCAGGGATTGCCTTTTCTATAGTAAATTTTGCAAAACATAATTTTCTACTGTCGCAAATTTTAATTGCGCCAGGGATTGCCTTTTCTATAGTAAATTTTGCAAAAAATAATTTTTTACTGTCGCAAATTTTAATTGCGCCAGGGATTGCCTTTTCTATAGTAAATTATTCAAAAAATAATTTTCTACTGTCGCAAATTTTAATTACGCCAGGGATTGCTTTTTCTAAAGTAAATTATTCAAAAAATAATTTTCTACTGTCGCAAATTTTAATTACGCCAGGGATTGCCTTTTATATAGTAAATTTTTCAAAAATTAATTTTATACTGTCGCAAATTTTAAATACGCCAGGGATTGCCTTTTCTATAGTAAATTATTCAAAAAATAATTTTCTACTGTCGCAAATTTCAATTACGCCAGGGATTGCCTTTTCTATAGTAAATTATTCAAAAAATAATTTTATACTGTCGCAAATTTTAATTACGCCAGGGATTGGCTTTTCTATAGTAAATTATTCAAAAAATAATTTTCTACTGTCGCAAATTTTAACTGCGCCAGGGATTGCCTTTTCTATAGTAAATTATTCAAAAAATAATTTTCTACTGTCGCAAATTTTAAGTGCGCCAGGGATTGCCTTTTCTATAATAAATTATTCAAAAAATAATATTTTAATATCGCAAGTTTTAATTGCGCCAGGGATTGCCTTTTCTACAGTAAATTATTCAAAAAATAATTTTCTACTGTCGCAAATTTTAATTACGCCAGGGATTGCCTTTTATATAGTAAATTATTCAAAAAATAATTTTATACTGTCGCAAATTTTAATTACGCCAGGGATTGCCTTTTCTATAGTAAATTTTGCAAAACATAATTTTCTACTGCCGCAAATTTTAATTGCGCCAGGGATTGCCTTTTCTATAGTAAATTTTGCAAAAAATAATTTTTTACTGTCGCAAATTTTAATTGCGCCAGGGATTGCCTTTTCTATAGTAAATTATTCAAAAAATAATTTTCTACTGCCGCAAATTTTAATTACGCCAGGGATTTCTTTTTCTACAGTAAATTATTCAAAAAATAATTTTCTACTGTCGCAAATTTTAATTACACCAGGGATTGCCTTTTATATAGTAAATTTTTCAAAAATTAATTTTATACTGTCGCAAATTTTAAATACGCCAGGGATTGCCTTTTCTATAGTAAATTATTCAAAAAATAATTTTCTACTGTCGCAAATTTTAATTACGCCAGGGATTGCCTTTTCTATAGTAAATTATTCAAAAAATAATTTTATACTGTCGCAAATTTTAATTACGCCAGGGATTGCCTTTTCTATAGTAAATTATTCAAAAAATAATTTTCTACTGTCGCAAATTTTAAGTGCGCCAGGGATTGCCTTTTCTATAGTAAATTATTCAAAAAATAATTTTCTACTGTCGGAAATTTTAAGTGCGCCAGGGATTGCCTTTTCTATAATAAATTATTCAAAAAATAATATTTTACTATCGGAAGTTTTAATTGCGCCAGGATTGCCTTTTCGACAGTAAATTATTCAAAAAATAATTTTCTACTGTCGCAAATTTTAATTACGCCAGGGATTGCCTTTTATATAGTAAATTATTCAAAAAATAATTTTATACTGTCGCAAATTTTAATTACGCCAGGGATTGCCTTTTCTACAGTAAATTATTCAAAAAATAATTTTATACTGTCGCAAATTTTAATTGCGCCAGGGATTGCCTTTTCTATAGTAAATTATTCAAAAAATAATTTTCTACTGTCGCAAATTTTAAGTGCGCCAGGGATGATTGCCTTTTCTATAGTAAATTATTCAAAAAATAATTTTATACTGTCGCAAATTTTAATTACGCCAGGGATTGTCTTTTCTATAGTAAATTATTCAAAAAATACCTTTATACTGTCGCAAATTTTAATTGCGCCAGGGATTGCCTTTTCTATAGTAAATTATTCAAAAAATAATTTTCTACTGTCGCAAATTTTAATTACGCCAGGGATTGCCTTTTCTATAGTAAATCATTCAAAAAATAGTTTTTTACTGTCGCAAATTTTAAGTGCGCCAGGGATTGCCTTTTCTATAGTAAATTATTCAAAAAATAATTTTATACTGTCGCAAATTTTAATTACGCCAGGGATTGCCTTTTCTATAGTAAATTATTCAAAAAATAATTTTCTACTGTCGCAAATTTTAATTACCCCAGGGATTGCCTTTTCTATAGTAAATTATTCAAAAAATAATTTTCTACTCTCGCAAATTTTAATTGCGCCAGGGATTGCCTTTTCTATAGTAAATTATTCAAAAAATAATTTTCTACTGTCGCAAATTTTAAGTGCGCCAGGGATTGCCTTTTCTATAGTAAATTATTCAAAAAATAATTTTATACTGTCGCAAATTTTAATTGCGCCAGGAATTGCCTTTTCTATAGTAAATTATTCAAAAAATAATTTTCTAGTGTCGCAAATTTTAATTACGCCAGGGATTGCCTTTTCTATAGTAAATTATTCAAAAAATAATTTTTTACTGTCGCAAATTTTAAGTGCGCCAGGGATTGCCTTTTCTATAGTAAATTATTCAAAAAATAATTTTTTTGCTGTCGCAAATTTTAATTACGCCAGGGATTGCCTTTTCTATAGTAAATTATTCAAAAAATAATTTTTTACTGTCGCAAATTTTAATTGCGCCAGGGATTGCCTTTTCTATAGTAAATTATTCAAAAAATAATTTTCTACTGTCGCAAATTTTAATTAGGCCAGGTATTGCCTTTTCTATAGTAAATTATTCAAAAAATAATTTTTTACTGTCGCAAATTTTAAGTACGCCAGGGATTGCCTTTTCTATAGTAAATTTTGCAAAAAATAATTTTTTACTGTCGCAAATTTTAATTACGCCAGGGATTGCCTTTTCTATAGTAAATTATTCAAAAAATAATTTTTTACTATCGCAAGTTTTAATTGCGCCAGGGATTGCCTTTTCTACAGTAAATTATTCAAAAAATAATTTTCTACTGTCGCAAATTTTAATTACGCCAGGGATTGTCTTTTATATAGTAAATTTTTCAAAAATTAATTTTATACTGTCGCAAATTTTAAATACGCCAGGGATTGCCTTTTCTATAGTAAATTATTCAAAAAATAATTTTCTACTGTCGCAAATTTTAATTACGCCAGGGATTGCCTTTTCTATAGTAAATTATTCAAAAAATAATTTTTTACTGTCGCAAATTTTAAATATCCCAGGGATTGCCTTTTCTATAGTAAATTATTCAAAAAATAATTTTTTACTGTCGCAAATTTTAATTGCGCCAGGGATTGCCTTTTCTATAGTAAATTATTCAAAAAATAATTTTCTACTGTCGCAAATTTTAATTAGGCCAGGTATTGCCTTTTCTATAGTAAATTATTCAAAAAATAATTTTTTACTGTCGCAAATTTTAAGTACGCCAGGGATTGCCTTTTCTATAGTAAATTTTGCAAAAAATAATTTTTTACTGTCGCAAATTTTAATTACGCCAGGGATTGCCTTTTCTATAGTAAATTATTCAAAAAATAATTTTTTACTATCGCAAGTTTTAATTGCGCCAGGGATTGCCTTTTCTACAGTAAATTATTCAAAAAATAATTTTCTACTGTCGCAAATTTTAATTACGCCAGGGATTGTCTTTTATATAGTAAATTTTTCAAAAATTAATTTTATACTGTCGCAAATTTTAAATACGCCAGGGATTGCCTTTTCTATAGTAAATTATTCAAAAAATAATTTTCTACTGTCGCAAATTTTAAATATCCCAGAAATTGCCTTTTCTATAGTAAATTTCTCACAAAATAATTTTTTACTGTCGCAAATTTTAATTGCGCCAGGGATTGCCTTTTCTATTGTAAATTATTCAAAAAATAATTTTCTACTGTCGCAAATTTTAATTACGCCAGGGATTGCCTTTTCTATAGTAAATTATTCAAAAAATAATTTTATACTGTCGCAAATTTTAATTACGCCAGGGATTGCCTTTTCTATAGTAAATTATTCAAAAAATAATTTTTTACTGTCGCAAATTTTAATTGCGCCAGGGATTGCCTTTTCTATAGTAAATTATTCAAAAAATAATTTTCTACTGTCGCAAATTTTAATTACGCCAGGGATTGCCTTTTCTATAGTAAATCATTCAAAAAATAGTTTTTTACTGTCGCAAATTTTAAGTGCGCCAGGGATTGCCTTTTCTATAGTAAATTATTCAAAAAATAATTTTATACTGTCGCAAATTTTAATTACGCCAGGGATTGCCTTGTCTATAGTAAATTATTCAAAAAATAATTTTCTACTGTCGCAAATTTCAATTACGCCAGGGATTGCCTTTTCTATAGTAAATTATTCAAAAAATAATTTTCTACTGTCGCAAATTTTAATTGCGCCAGGGATTGCCTTTTCTATAGTAAATTTTGCAAAAAATAATTTTTTTACTGTCGCAAATTTTAATTGCGCCAGGGATTGCCTTTTCTATAGTAAATTATTCAAAAAATAATTTTCTACTGTCGCAAATTTTAATTACGCCAGGATTGCTTTTTCTAAAGTAAATTATTCAAAAAATAATTTTCTACTGTCGCAAATTTTAATTACGCCAGGGATTGCCTTTTATATAGTAAATTTTTCAAAAATTAATTTTATACTGTCGCAAATTTTAAATACGCCAGGGATTGCCTTTTCTATAGTAAATTATTCAAAAAATAATTTTCTACTGTCGCAAATTTTAATTACGCCAGGGATTGCCTTTTCTATAGTAAATTATTCAAAAAATAATTTTATACTGTCGCAAATTTTAATTACGCCAGGGATTGGCTTTTCTATAGTAAATTATTCAAAAAATAATTTTCTACTGTCGCAAATTTTAAGTGCGCCAGGGATTGCCTTTTCTATAGTAAATTATTCAAAAAATAATTTTCTACTGTCGCAAATTTTAAGTGCGCCAGGGATTGCCTTTTCTATAATAAATTATTCAAAAAATAATATTTTAATATCGCAAGTTTTAATTGCGCCAGGTATTGCCTTTTCTACAGTAAATTATTCAAAAAATAATTTTCTACTGTCGCAAATTTTAATTACGCCAGGGATTGCCTTTTATATAGTAAATTATTCAAAAAATAATTTTATACTGTCGCAAATTTTAATTACGCCAGGGATTGTTTTTTCTACAGTAAATTATTCAAAAAATAATTTTATACTGTCGCAAATTTTAATTGCGCCAGGGATTGCCTTTTCTATAGTAAATTATTCAAAAAATAATTTTCTACTGTCGCAAATTTTAATTACGCCAGGGATTGCCTTTTCTATAGTAAATTTTGCAAAACATAATTTTCTACTGCCGCAAATTTTAATTGCGCCAGGGATTGCCTTTTCTATAGTAAATTTTGCAAAAAATAATTTTTTACTGTCGCAAATTTTAATTGCGCCAGGGATTGCCTTTTCTATAGTAAATTATTCAAAAAATAATTTTCTACTGCCGCAAATTTTAATTACGCCAGGGATTTCTTTTTCTACAGTAAATTATTCAAAAAATAATTTTCTACTGTCGCAAATTTTAATTACACCAGGGATTGCCTTTTATATAGTAAATTTTTCAAAAATTAATTTTATACTGTCGCAAATTTTAAATACGCCAGGGATTGCCTTTTCTATAGTAAATTATTCAAAAAATAATTTTCTACTGTCGCAAATTTTAATTACGCCAGGGATTGCCTTTTCTATAGTAAATTATTCAAAAAATAATTTTATACTGTCGCAAATTTTAATTACGCCAGGGATTGCCTTTTCTATAGTAAATTATTCAAAAAATAATTTTCTACTGTCGCAAATTTTAAGTGCGCCAGGGATTGCCTTTTCTATAGTAAATTATTCAAAAAATAATTTTCTACTGTCGGAAATTTTAAGTGCGCCAGGGATTGCCTTTTCTATAATAAATTATTCAAAAAAATAATATTTTACTATCGGAAGTTTTAATTGCGCCAGGGATTGCCTTTTCTACAGTAAATTATTCAAAAAAATAATTTTCTACTGTCGCAAATTTAATTACGCCAGGGATTGCCTTTTATGTAGTAAATTATTCAAAAAATAATTTTATACTGTCGCAAATTTTAATTACGCCAGGGATTGCCTTTTTTACAGTAAATTATTCAAAAAATAATTTTATCCTGTCGCAAATTTTAATTGCGCCAGGGATTGCCTTTTCTATAGTAAATTATTCAAAAAATAATTTTCTACTGTCGCAAATTTTAAGTGCGCCAGGGATTGCCTTTTCTATAGTAAATTATTCAAAAAATAATTTTATACTCTCGCAAATTTTAATTACGCCAGGGATTGCCTTTTCTATAGTAAATTATTCAAAAAATACCTTTATACTGTCGCAAATTTTAATTGCGCCAGGGATTGCCTTTTCTATAGTAAATTATTCAAAAAATAATTTTCTACTGTCGCAAATTTTAATTACGCCAGGGATTGCCTTTTCTATAGTAAATCATTCAAAAAATAGTTTTTTACTGTCGCAAATTTTAAGTGCGCCAGGGATTGCCTTTTCTATAGTAAATTATTCAAAAAATAATTTTATACTGTCGCAAATTTTAATCACGCCAGGGATTGCCTTTTCTATAGTAAATTATTCAAAAAATAATTTTCTACTGTCGCAAATGTTACTTGCGCCAGGGATTGCCTTTTCTATAGTAAATTATTCAAAAAATAATTTTCTACTGTCGCAAATTTTAAGTGCGCCAGGGATTGCCTTTTCTTTAGTTAATTATTCAAAAAATAATTTTATACTGTCGCAAATTTTAATTAAGCCAGGGATTGCCTTTTCTATAGTAAATTATTCAAAAAATAATTTTCTACTGTCGCAAATTTTAATTGCGCCAGGGATTGCCTTTTCTATAGTAAATTATTCAAAAAATAATTTTCTACTGTCGCAAATTTTAATTACGCCAGGATTGCCTTTTCTATAGTAAATTATTCAAAAAATAATTTTTTACTGTCGCAAATTTTAAGTGCGCCAGGGATTGCCTTTTCTATAGTAAAATTATTCAAAAAATAATTTTCTACTGTCGGAAATTTTAAGTGCGCCAGCGATTGCCTTTTCTATAATAAATTATTCAAAAAATAATATTTTACTATCGGAAGTTTTAATTGCGCCAGGGATTGCCTTTTCTACAGTAAATTATTCAAAAAATAATTTTCTACTGTCGCAAAATTTTAATTACGCCAGGGATTGCCTTTTATATAGTAAATTATTCAAAAAATAATTTTATACTGTCGCAAATTTTAATTACGCCAGGGATTGCCTTTTTTACAGTAAATTATTCAAAAAATAATTTTATACTGTCGCAAATTTTAATTGCGCCAGGGATTGCCTTTTCTATAGTAAATTATTCAAAAAATAATTTTCTACTGTCGCAAATTTTAAGTGCGCCAGGGATTGCCTTTTCTATAGTAAATTATTCAAAAAATAATTTTATACTGTCGCAAATTTTAATTACGCCAGGGATTGCCTTTTCTATAGTAAATTATTCAAAAAATACCTTTATACTGTCGCAAATTTTAATTGCGCCAGGGATTGCCTTTTCTATAGTAAATTATTCAAAAAATAATTTTCTACTGTCGCAAATTTTAATTACGCCAGGGATTGCCTTTTCTATAGTAAATCATTCAAAAAATAGTTTTTTACTGTCGCAAATTTAAGTGCGCCAGGGATTGCCTTTTCTATAGTAAATTATTCAAAAAATAATTTTATACTGTCGCAAATTTTAATCACGCCAGGGATTGCCTTTTCTATAGTAAATTATTCAAAAAATAATTTTCTACTGTCGCAAATGTTACTTGCGCCAGGGATTGCCTTTTCTATAGTAAATTATTCAAAAAATAATTTTCTACTGTCGCAAATTTTAAGTGCGCCAGGGATTGCCTTTTCTTTAGTTAATTATTCAAAAAATAATTTTATACTGTCGCAAATTTTAATTAAGCCAGGGATTGCCTTTTCTATAGTAAATTATTCAAAAAATAATTTTCTACTGTCGCAAATTTTAATTGCGCCAGGGATTGCCTTTTCTATAGTAAATTATTCAAAAAATAATTTTCTACTGTCGCAAATTTTAATTACGCCAGGGATTGCCTTTTCTATAGTAAATTATTCAAAAAATAATTTTTTACTGTCGCAAATTTTAAGTGCGCCAGGGATTGCCTTTTCTATATAAATTATTCAAAAAATAATTTTTTACTGTCGCAAATTTTAATTACGCCAGGGATTGCCTTTTCTATAGTAAATTATTCAAAAAATAATTTTTTACTGTCGCAAATTTTAATTGCGCCAGGGATTGCCTTTTCTATAGTAAATTATTCAAAAAATAATTTTCTACTGTCGCAAATTTTAAGTGCGCCAGGTATTGCCTTTTCTATAGTAAATTATTCAAAAAATAATTTTATACTGTCGCAAATTTTAATTGCGCCAGAGATTGCCTTTTCTATAGTAAATTATTCAAAAAATAATTTTCTACTGTCGCAAATTTTAATTACGCCAGGGATTGCCTTTTCTATAGTAAATTATTCAAAAAATAATTTTTTACTGTCGCAAATTTTAAGTGCGCCAGGGATTGCCTTTTCTATATTAAATTATTCAAAAAATAATTTTTTACTGTCGCAAATTTTAATTACGCCAGGGATTGCCTTTTCTATAGTAAATTATTCAAAAAATAATTTTTTACTGTCGCAAATTTTAATTGCGCCAGGGATTGCCTTTTCTATAGTAAATTATTCAAAAAATAATTTTCTACTATCGCAAATTTTAATTACGCCAGGGATTGCCTTTTCTATAGTAAATTATTCAAAAAATTATTTTCTACTGTCGCAAATTTAATTACGCCAGGGATTGCCTTTTCTATAGTAAATTATTCAAAAAATAATTTTTTACTGTCGCAAATTTTAAGTGCGCCAGGGATTGCCTTTTCTATAGTAAATTATTCAAAAAATAATTTTTTACTGTCGCAAATTTTAATTACGCCAGGGATTGCCTTTTCTATAGTAAATTATTCAAAAAATAATTTTTTACTGTCGCAAATTTTAATTGCGCCAGGGATTGCCTTTTCTATAGTAAATTATTCAAAAAATAATTTTTTACTGTCGCAAATTTTAATTGCGCCAGGGATTGCCTTTTCTATAGTAAATTTCTCACAAAATAATTTTTTACTGTCGCAAATTTTAATTGCGCCAGGGATTGCCTTTTCTATAGTAAATTATTCAAAAAATAATTTTCTACTCTCGCAAATTTTAATTACGCCAGGGATTGCCTTTTCTATAGTAATTATTCAAAAAATTATTTTCTACTGTCGCAAATTTTAATTACGCCAGGGATTGCCTTTTCTATAGTAAATTATCCAAAAAATAATTTTTTACTGTCGCAAATTTTAAGTGCGCCAGGGATTGCCTTTTCTATAGTAAATTATTCAAAAAATAATTTTTTACTGTCGCAAATTTAATTACGCCAGGGATTGCCTTTTCTATAGTAAATTATTCAAAAAATAATTTTTTACTGTCGCAAATTTTAATTGCGCCAGGGATTGCCTTTTCTATAGTAAATTATTCAAAAAATAATTTTTTACTGTCGCAAATTTTAATTGCGCCAGGGATTGCCTTTTCTATAGTAAATTTCTCACAAAATAATTTTTTACTGTCGCAAATTTTAATTACGCCAGGGATTGCCTTTTCTATAGTAAATTATTCAAAAAATAATTTTCTACTGTCGCAAATTTTAATTGCGCCAGGGATTGCCTTTTCTATAGTAAATTATTCAAAAAATAATTTTCTACTGTCGCAAATTTTAATTACGCCAGGGATTGCCTTATCTATAGTAAATTATTCAAAAAATAATTTTTTACTGTCGCAAATTTTAATTACGCCAGGGATTGCCTTTTCTATAGTAAATTATTCAAAAAATAATTTTCTACTGTCGCAAATTTTAATTGCGCCAGGGATTGCCTTTTCTATAGTAAATTATTCAAAAAATTATTTTCTACTGTCGCAAATTTTAATTACGCCAGGAATTGCCTTTTCTATAGTAAATTATTCAAAAAATAATTTTTTACTGTCGCAAATTTTAAGTGCGCCAGGGCTTGCCTTTTCTATAGTAAATTATTCAAAAAATAATTTTCTACTGTCGCAAATTTTAATTGCGCCAGGGATTGCCTTTTCTATAGTAAATTATTCAAAAAATTATTTTCTACTGTCGCAAATTTTAATTACGCCAGGGATTGCCTTTTCTATAGTAAATTATTCAAAAAATAATTTTTTACTGTCGCAAATTTTAAGTGCGCCAGGGATTGCCTTTTCTATAGTAAATTATTCAAAAAATAATTTTTTACTGTCGCAAATTTTAATTACGCCAGGGATTGCCTTTTCTATAGTAAATTATTCAAAAAATAATTTTTTACTGTCGCAAATTTTAATTGCGCCAGGGATTGCCTTTTCTATAGTAAATTATTCAAAACATAATTTTTTACTGTCGCAAATTTTAATTGCGCCAGGGATTGCCTTTTCTATAGTAAATTTCTCACAAAATAATTTTTTACTGTCGCAAATTTTAATTACGCCAGGGATTGCCTTTTCTATAGTAAATTATTCAAAAAATAATTTTCTACTGACGCAAATTTTAATTACGCCAGGGATTGCCTTTTCTATAGTAAATTATTCAAAAAATAATTTTATACTGTCGCAAATTTTAATTACGCCAGGGATTGCCTTTTCTATAGTAAATTATTCGAAAATAATTTTTTACTGTCGCAAATTTTAATTGCGCCAGGGATTGCCTTTTCTATAGTAAATTTTGCAAAAAATAATTTTCTACTGTCGCAAATTTTAAGTGCGCCAGGGATTGCCTTTTCTATAGTAAATTATTCAAAAAATAATTTTCTACTGTCGCAAATTTTAATTACGCCAGGGATTGCCTTTTCTATAGTACATTTTTCAAAAAATAATTTTATACTGTCGCAAATTTTAATTGCGCCAGGGATTGCCTTTTCTATAGTAAATTATTCAAAAAATAATTTTATACTGTCGCAAATTTTAATTAGGCCAGGGATTGCCTTTTCTATAGTAAATTATTCAAAAAATAATTTTTTACTGTCGCAAATTTTAAGTGCGCCAGGGATTACCTTTTCTATAGTAAATTATTCAAAAAATAATTTTTTACTGTCGCAAATTTTAAGTGCGCCAGGGATTGCCTTTTCTATAGTAAATTATTCAAAAAATAATTTTATACTGTCGCAAATTTGAATTACGCCAGGGATTGCCTTTTCTATAGTAAATTATTCAAAAAATAATTTTTTACTGTCGAAAATTTTAAATAGTAAATTAAAATAGTAAATTATATAAATAATTAAATAGTAATAGTAATATAATAATTAAATAGTAAATTATTTAAAAAATAATTTTCTACTGTCGCAAATTTTAATTACGCCAGGGATTGCCTTTTCTATAGTAAATTATTCAAAAAATAATTTTTTACTGTCGCAAATTTTAAATATCCCAGGGATTGCCTTTTCTATAGTAAATTATTCAAAAAATAATTTTTTACTGTCGCAAATTTTAATTACGCCAGGGATTGCCTTTTCTATAGTAAATTATTCAAAAAATAATTTTCTACTGTCGCAAATTTTAATTACGCCAGGGATTGCCTTTTCTATAGTAAATTATTCAAAAAATAATTTTTTACTATCGCAAGTTTTAATTGCGCCAGGGATTGCCTTTTCTATAGTAAATTATTCAAAAAATAATTTTCTACTGTCGCAAATTTTAATTACGCCAGGGATTGCCTTTCATATAGTAAATTTTTCAAAAATTAATTTTATATTGTCGCAAATTTTAAATACGCCAGGGATTGCCTTTTCTATAGTAAATTATTCAAAAAATAATTTTATACTGTCGCAAATTTTAATTACGCCAGGGATTGCCTTTTCTATAGTAAATTATTCAAAAAATAATTTTTTACTGTCGCAAATTTTAAATATCCCAGGGATTGCCTTTTCTATAGTAAATTATTCAAAAAATAACTTTTTACTGTCGCAAATTTTAATTACGCCAGGGATTGCCTTTTCTATAGTAAATTATTCAAAAAATAATTTTCTACTGTCGCAAATTTTAATTACGCCAGGGATTGCCTTTTCTATAGTAAATTATTCAAAAAATAATTTTTTACTATCGCAAGTTTTAATTGCGCCAGGGATTGCCTTTTCTATAGTAAATTATTCAAAAAATAATTTTCTACTGTCGCAAATTTTAATTACGCCAGGGATTGCCTTTTATATAGTAAATTTTTCAAAAATTAATTTTATATTGTCGCAAATTTTAAATACGCCAGGGATTGCCTTTTCTATAGTACATTTTTCAAAAAATAATTTTATACTGTCGCAAATTTTAATTGCGCCAGGGATTGCCTTTTCTATAGTAAATTATTCAAAAAATAATTATATACTGTCGCAAATTTTAATTACGCCAGGGATTGCCTTTTCTATAGTAAATTATTCAAAAAATAATTTTTTACTGTCGCAAATTTTAAGTGCGCCAGGGATTACCTTTTCTATAGTAAATTATTCAAAAAATAATTTTTTACTGTCGCAAATTTTAAGTGCGCCAGGGATTGCCTTTTCTATAGTAAATTATTCAAAAAATAATTTTATACTGTCGCAAATTTGAATTACGCCAGGGATTGCCTTTTCTATAGTAAATTATTCAAAAAATAATTTTTTACTGTCGAAAATTTTAAATAGTAAATTAAAATAGTAAATTATATAAATAATTAAATAGTAATAGTAATATAATAATTAAATAGTAAATTATTTAAAAAATAATTTTCTACTGTCGCAAATCTTAATTACGCCAGGGATTGCCTTTTCTATAGTAAATTATTCAAAAAATAATTTTTTACTGTCGCTAATTTTAAATATCCCAGGGATTGCCTTTTCTATAGTAAATTATTCAAAAAATAATTTTTTACTGTCGCAAATTTTAATTACGCCAGGGATTGCCTTTTCTATAGTAAATTATTCAAAAAATAATTTTCTACTGTCGCAAATTTTAATTACGCCAGGGATTGCCTTTTCTATAGTAAATTATTCAAAAAATAATTTTTTACTATCGCAAGTTTTAATTGCGCCAGGGATTGCCTTTTCTATAGTAAATTATTCGAAAATAATTTTTTACTGTCGCAAATTTTAATTGCGCCAGGGATTGCCTTTTCTATAGTAAATTTTGCAAAAAATAATTTTCTACTGTCGCAAATTTTAAGTGCGCCAGGGATTGCCTTTTCTATAGTAAATTATTCAAAAAATAATTTTCTACTGTCGCAAATATTAATTACGCCAGGGATTGCCTTTTCTATAGTACATTTTTCAAAAAATAATTTTATACTGTCGCAAATTTTAATTGCGCCAGGGATTGCCTTTTCTATAGTAAATTATTCAAAACATAATTTTCTACTGCCGCAAATTTTAATTACGCCAGGGATTGCCTTTTCTATAGTAAATTATTCAAAAAATAATTTTTTACTGTCGCAAATTTTAAGTGCGCCAGGGATTACCTTTTCTATAGTAAATTATTCAAAAAATAATTTTTTACTGTCGCAAATTTTAAGTGCGCCAGGGATTGCCTTTCCTATAGTAAATTATTCAAAAAATAATTTTATACTGTCGCAAATTTGAATTACGCCAGGGATTGCCTTTTCTATAGTAAATTATTCAAAAAATAATTTTTTACTGTCGAAAATTTTAAATAGTAAATTAAAATAGTAAATTATATAAATAATTAAATAGTAATAGTAATATAATAATTAAATAGTAAATTATTTAAAAAATAATTTTCTACTGTCGCAAATTTTAATTACGCCAGGGATTGCCTTTTCTATAGTAAATTATTCAAAAAATAATTTTTTACTGTCGCAAATTTTAAATATCCCAGGGATTGCCTTTTCTATAGTAAATTATTCAAAAAATAATTTTTTACTGTCGCAAATTTTAATTACGCCAGGGATTGCCTTTTCTATAGTAAATTATTCAAAAAATAATTTTCTACTGTCGAAAATTTTAATTACGCCAGGGATTGCCTTTTCTATAGTAAATTATTCAAAAAATAATTTTTTACTATCGCAAGTTTTAATTGCGCCAGGGATTGCCTTTTCTATAGTAAATTATTCAAAAAATAATTTTCTACTGTCGCAAATTTTAATTACGCCAGGGATTGCCTTTTATATAGTAAATTTTTCAAAAATTAATTTTATGTTGTCGCAAATTTTAAATACGCCAGGGATTGCCTTTTCTATAGTAAATTATTCAAAAAATAATTTTATACTGTCGCAAATTTTAATTACGCCAGGGATTGCCTTTTCTATAGTAAATTATTCAAAAAATAATTTTTTACTGTCGCAAATTTTAAGTGCGCCAGGGATTGCCTTTTCTATAGTAAATTATTCAAAAAATAATTTTTTGCTGTCGCAAATTTTAAGTGCGCCAGGGATTGCCTTTTCTATAGTAAATTATTCAAAAAATAATTTTATACTGTCGCATATTTTAATTACGCCAGGTATTGCCTTTTCTATAGTAAATTATTCAAAAAATAATTTTCAACTGTCGCAAATTTTAATTACGCCAGGGATTGCCTTTTCTATAGTAAATTATTCAAAAAATAATTTTCTACTGTCGCAAATGTTACTTGCGCCAGGGATTGCCTTTTCTATAGTAAATTATTCAAAAAATAATTTTCTACTGTCGCAAATGTTAAGTGCGCCAGGGATTGCCTTTTCTTTAGTTAATTATTCAAAAAATAATTTTATACTGTCGCAAATTTTAATTAAGCCAGGGATTGCCTTTTCTATAGTAAATTATTCAAAAAATAATTTTCTACTGTCGCAAATTTTAATTGCGCCAGGGATTGCCTTTTCTATAGTAAATTATTCAAAAAATAATTTTCTACTGTCGCAAATTTTAATTACGCCAGGGATTGCCTTTTCTATAGTAAAATATTCAAAAAATAATTTTTTACTGTCGCAAATTTTAAGTGCGCCAGGGATTGCCTTTTCTATATTAAATTATTCAAAAAATAATTTTTTACTGTCGCAAATTTTAATTACGCCAGGGATTGCCTTTTCTATAGTAAATTATTCAAAAAATAATTTTTTACTGTCGCAAATTTTAATTGCGCCAGGGATTGCCTTTTCTATAGTAAATTATTCAAAAAATAATTTTCTACTGTCGCAAATTTTAAGTGCGCCAGGTATTGCCTTTTCTATAGTAAATTATTCAAAAAATAATTTTATACTGTCGCAAATTTTAATTGCGCCAGGGATTGCCTTTTCTATAGTAAATTATTCAAAAAATAATTTTCTACTGTCGCAAATTTTAATTACGCCAGGGATTGCCTTTTCAATAGTAAATTATTCAAAAAATAATTTTTTACTGTCGCAAATTTTAAGTGCGCCAGGGATTGCCTTTTCTATAGTAAATTATTCAAAAAATAATTTTTTACTGTCGCAAATTTTAAGTGCGCCAGGGATTGCCTTTCCTATAGTAAATTATTCAAAAAATAATTTTATACTGTCGCAAATTTGAATTACGCCAGGGATTGCCTTTTCTATAGTAAATTATTCAAAAAATAATTTTTTACTGTCGAAAATTTTAAATAGTAAATTAAAATAGTAAATTATATAAATAATTAAATAGTAATAGTAATATAATAATTAAATAGTAAATTATTTAAAAAATAATTTTCTACTGTCGCAAATTTTAATTACGCCAGGGATTGCCTTTTCTATAGTAAATTATTCAAAAAATAATTTTTTACTGTCGCAAATTTTAAATATCCCAGGGATTGCCTTTTCTATAGTAAATTATTCAAAAAATAATTTTTTACTGTCGCAAATTTTAATTACGCCAGGGATTGCCTTTTCTATAGTAAATTATTCAAAAAATAATTTTCTACTGTCGAAAATTTTAATTACGCCAGGGATTGCCTTTTCTATAGTAAATTATTCAAAAAATAATTTTTTACTATCGCAAGTTTTAATTGCGCCAGGGATTGCCTTTTCTATAGTAAATTATTCAAAAAATAATTTTCTACTGTCGCAAATTTTAATTACGCCAGGGATTGCCTTTTATATAGTAAATTTTTCAAAAATTAATTTTATGTTGTCGCAAATTTTAAATACGCCAGGGATTGCCTTTTCTATAGTAAATTATTCAAAAAATAATTTTATACTGTCGCAAATTTTAATTACGCCAGGGATTGCCTTTTCTATAGTAAATTATTCAAAAAATAATTTTTTACTGTCGCAAATTTTAAGTGCGCCAGGGATTGCCTTTTCTATAGTAAATTATTCAAAAAATAATTTTTTGCTGTCGCAAATTTTAAGTGCGCCAGGGATTGCCTTTTCTATAGTAAATTATTCAAAAAATAATTTTATACTGTCGCATATTTTAATTACGCCAGGTATTGCCTTTTCTATAGTAAATTATTCAAAAAATAATTTTCAACTGTCGCAAATTTTAATTACGCCAGGGATTGCCTTTTCTATAGTAAATTATTCAAAAAATAATTTTCTACTGTCGCAAATGTTACTTGCGCCAGGGATTGCCTTTTCTATAGTAAATTATTCAAAAAATAATTTTCTACTGTCGCAAATGTTAAGTGCGCCAGGGATTGCCTTTTCTTTAGTTAATTATTCAAAAAATAATTTTATACTGTCGCAAATTTTAATTAAGCCAGGGATTGCCTTTTCTATAGTAAATTATTCAAAAAATAATTTTCTACTGTCGCAAATTTTAATTGCGCCAGGGATTGCCTTTTCTATAGTAAATTATTCAAAAAATAATTTTCTACTGTCGCAAATTTTAATTACGCCAGGGATTGCCTTTTCTATAGTAAAATATTCAAAAAATAATTTTTTACTGTCGCAAATTTTAAGTGCGCCAGGGATTGCCTTTTCTATATTAAATTATTCAAAAAATAATTTTTTACTGTCGCAAATTTTAATTACGCCAGGGATTGCCTTTTCTATAGTAAATTATTCAAAAAATAATTTTTTACTGTCGCAAATTTTAATTGCGCCAGGGATTGCCTTTTCTATAGTAAATTATTCAAAAAATAATTTTCTACTGTCGCAAATTTTAAGTGCGCCAGGTATTGCCTTTTCTATAGTAAATTATTCAAAAAATAATTTTATACTGTCGCAAATTTTAATTGCGCCAGGGATTGCCTTTTCTATAGTAAATTATTCAAAAAATAATTTTCTACTGTCGCAAATTTTAATTACGCCAGGGATTGCCTTTTCAATAGTAAATTATTCAAAAAATAATTTTTTACTGTCGCAAATTTTAAGTGCGCCAGGGATTGCCTTTTCTATATTAAATTATTCAAAAAATAATTTTTTACTGTCGCAAATTTTAATTACGCCAGGGATTGCCTTTTCTATAGTAAATTATTCAAAAAATAATTTTTTACTGTCGCAAATTTTAATTGCGCCAGGGATTGCCTTTTCTATAGTAAATTATTCAAAAAATAATTTTCTACTCTCGCAAATTTTAATTACGCCAGGTATTGCCTTTTCTATAGTAAATTATTCAAAAAATAATTTTTTACTGTCGCAAATTTTAAGTGCGCCAGGCATTGCCTTTTATATAGTAAATTTTTCAAAAATTAATTTTATATTGTCGCAAATTTTAAATACGCCAGGGATTGCCTTTTCTATAGTAAATTATTCAAAAAATAATTTTATACTGTCGCAAATTTTAATTACGCCAGGGATTGCCTTTTCTATAGTAAATTATTCAAAAAATAATTTTTTACTGTCCCAAATTTTAAGTGCGCCAGGGATTGCCTTTTCTATAGTAAATTATTAAAAAAATAATTTTTTACTGTCGCAAATTTTAAGTGCGCCAGGAATTGCCTTTTCTATAGTAAATTATTCAAAAAATAATTTTATACTGTCGCATATTTTAATTACGCCAGGGATTGCCTTTTCTATAGTAAATTATTCAAGAAATAATTTTCAACTGTCGCAAATTTTAATTACGCCAGGGATTGCCTTTTGTATAGTAAATTATTCAAAAAATAATTTTCTACTGTCGCAAATGTTACTTGCGCCAGGGATTGCCTTTTCTCTAGTAAATTATTCAAAAAATAATTTTCAACTGTCGCAAATTTTAAGTGCGCCAGGGATTGCCTTTTCTTTAGTTAATTATTCAAAAAATAATTTTATACTGTCGCAAATTTTAATTAAGCCAAGGATTGCCTTTTCTATAGTAAATTATTCAAAAAATAATTTTCTACTGTCGCAAATTTTAATTACGCCAGGGATTGCCTTTTCTATAGTAAATTATTCAAAAAATAATTTTCTACTGTCGCAAATTTTAATTGCGCCAGGGATTGCCTTTTCTATAGTAAATTATTCAAAAAATAATTTTCTACTGTCGCAAATTTTAAGTGCGCCAGGTATTGACTTTTCTATAGTAAATTATTCAAAAAATAATTTTTTACTGTCGCAAATTTTAATTGCGCCAGGGATTGCCTTTTCTATAGTAAATTATTCAAAAAATAATTTTCTACTCTCGCAAATTTTAATTACGCCAGGTATTGCCTTTTCTATAGTAAATTATTCAAAAAATAATTTTTTACTGTCGCAAATTTTAAGTGCGCCAGGCATTGCCTTTTATATAGTAAATTTTTCAAAAATTAATTTTATATTGTCGCAAATTTTAAATACGCCAGGGATTGCCTTTTCTATAGTAAATTATTCAAAAAATAATTTTATACTGTCGCAAATTTTAATTACGCCAGGGATTGCCTTTTCTATAGTAAATTATTCAAAAAATAATTTTTTACTGTCCCAAATTTTAAGTGCGCCAGGGATTGCCTTTTCTATAGTAAATTATTAAAAAAATAATTTTTTACTGTCGCAAATTTTAAGTGCGCCAGGAATTGCCTTTTCTATAGTAAATTATTCAAAAAATAATTTTATACTGTCGCATATTTTAATTACGCCAGGGATTGCCTTTTCTATAGTAAATTATTCAAGAAATAATTTTCAACTGTCGCAAATTTTAATTACGCCAGGGATTGCCTTTTGTATAGTAAATTATTCAAAAAATAATTTTCTACTGTCGCAAATGTTACTTGCGCCAGGGATTGCCTTTTCTATAGTAAATTATTCAAAAAATAATTTTCAACTGTCGCAAATTTTAAGTGCGCCAGGGATTGCCTTTTCTTTAGTTAATTATTCAAAAAATAATTTTATACTGTCGCAAATTTTAATTAAGCCAGGGATTGCCTTTTCTATAGTAAATTATTCAAAAAATAATTTTCTACTGTCGCAAATTTTAATTACGCCAGGGATTGCCTGTTCTATAGTAAATTATTCAAAAAATAATTTTCTACTGTCGCAAATTTTAATTGCGCCAGGGATTGCCTTTTCTATAGTAAATTATTCAAAAAATAATTTTCTACTGTCGCAAATTTTAAGTGCGCCAGGTATTGACTTTTCTATAGTAAATTATTCAAAAAATAATTTTATACTGTCGCAAATTTTAATTGCGCCAGGGATTGCCTTTTCTATAGTAAATTATTCAAAAAATAATTTTCTACTGTCGCAAATTTTAATTACGCCAGGGATTGCCTTTTCTATAGTAAATTATTCAAAAAATAATTTTTTACTGTCGCAAATTTTAAGTGCGCCAGGGATTGCCTTTTCTATATTAAATTATTCAAAAAATAATTTTTTACTGTCGCAAATTTTAATTACGCCAGGGATTGCCTTTTCTATAGTAAATTATTCAAAAAATAATTTTTTACTGTCGCAAATTTTAATTGCGCCAGGGATTGCCTTTTCTATAGTAAATTATTCAAAAAATAATTTTCTACTCTCGCAAATTTTAATTACGCCAGGTATTGCCTTTTCTATAGTAAATTATTCAAAAAATAATTTTTTACTGTCGCAAATTTTAAGTGCGCCAGGGATTGCCTTTTCTATAGTAAATTTTGCAAAAAATAATTTTTTACTGTCGCAAATTTTAATTACGCCAGGGATTGCCTTTTCTATAGTAAATTATTCAAAAAATAATTTTTTACTATCGCAAGTTTTAATTGCGCCAGAGATTGCCTTTTCTACAGTAAATTATTCAAAAAATAATTTTCTACTGTCGCAAATTTTAAATATCCCAGGGATTGCCTTTTCTATAGTAAATTATTCAAAAAATAATTTTTTACTCTCGCAAATTTTAATTGCGCCAGGGATTGCCTTTTCTATAGTAAATTATTCAAAAAATAATTTTCTTCTGTCGCAAATTTTAATTGCGCCAGGGATTGCCTTTTCTTTAGTAAATTATTCAAAAAATAATTTTCTACTGTCGCAAATTTTAAATATCCCAGGGATTGCCTTTTCTATAGTAAATTTCTCACAAAATAATTTTCTACTGTCGCAAATTTTAATTGCGCCAGGGATTGCCTTTTCTATAGTAAATTATTCAAAAAATAATTTTCTACTGTCTCAAATTTTAATTGCGCCAGGGATTTCCTTTTCTATAGTAAATTATTCAAAAAATAATTTTCTACTGTCGCAAATTTTAAATATCCCAGGGATTGCCTTTTCTATAGTAAATTTCTCACAAAATAATTTTTTACTGTCGCAAATTTTAATTACGCCAGGGATTGCCTTTTCTATAGTAAATTATTCAAAAAATAATTTTCTACTGTCGCAAATTTTAATTACGCCAGGAATTGCCTTTTCTATAGTAAATTATTCAAAAAATAATTTTATACTGTCGCAAATTTTAATTACGCCAGGGATTGCCTTTTCTATAGTAAATTATTCAAAAAATAATTTTTTACTGTCGCAAATTTTAATTACGCCAGGGATTGCCTTTTCTATAGTAAATTATTCAAAAAATAATTTTCTACTGTCGCAAATTTTAATTACGCCAGGGATTGGCTTTTCTATAGTAAATTATTCAAAAAATAATTTTTTACTGCCGCAAATTTCAAATCCGCCAGGGACTGCCTTTTCTATAGTAAATTATTCAAAAAATAATTTTCTACTGTCGCAAATTTTAATTACGCCAGGGATTGCCTATTCTATAGTAAATTATTCAAAAAATAATTTTCTACTGTCGCAAATTTTAATTGCGCCAGGGATTGCCTTTTCTATAGTAAATTATTCAAAAAATAATTTTCTACTGTAGCAAATTTTAAGTGCGCCAGGGATTGCCTTTTCTATAGTAAATTATTCAAAAAATAATTTTATACTATCGCAAATTTTAATTACGCCAGGGATTGCCTTTTCTAAAGTAAATTATTCAAAAAATAATTTTATACTGTCGCAAACTTTAATTGCGCCAGGGATTGCCTTTTCTATAGTAAATTATTCAAAAAATAATTTTCTACTGTCGCAAATTTTAATTACGCCAGGGATTGCCTTTTCTATAGTAAATTTTGCAAAACATAATTTTCTACTGTCGCAAATTTTAATTGCGCCAGGGATTGCCTTTTCTATAGTAAATTTTGCAAAAAATAATTTTTTACTGTCGCAAATTTTAATTGCGCCAGGGATTGCCTTTTCTATAGTAAATTATTCAAAAAATAATTTTCTACTGTCGCAAATTTTAATTACGCCAGGGATTGCTTTTTCTAAAGTAAATTATTCAAAAAATAATTTTCTACTGTCGCAAATTTTAATTACGCCAGGGATTGCCTTTTATATAGCAAATTTTTCAAAAATTAATTTTATACTGTCGAAAATTTTAAATACGCCAGGGATTGCTTTTTCTATAGTAAATTATTCAAAAAATAATTTTCTACTGTCGCAAATTTCAATTACGCCAGGGATTGCCTTTTCTATTGTAAATTATTCAAAAAATAATTTTATACTGTCGCAAATTTTAATTACGCCAGGGATTGGCTTTTCTATAGTAAATTATTCAAAAAATAATTTTCTACTGTCGCAAATTTTAAGTGCGCCAGGGATTGCCTTTTCTATAGTAAATTATTCAAAAAATAATTTTCTACTGTCGCAAATTTTAAGTGCGCCAGGGATTGCCTTTTCTATAATAAATTATTCAAAAAATAATATTTTAATATCGCAAGTTTTAATTGCGCCAGGGATTGCCTTTTCTACAGTAAATTATTCAAAAAATAATTTTCTACTGTCGCAAATTTTAATTACGCCAGGGATTGCCTTTTATATAGTAAATTATTCAAAAAATAATTTTATACTTTCGCAAATTTTAATTACGCCAGGGATTGCCTTTTCTACAGTAAATTATTCAAAAAATAATTTTATACTGTCGCAAATTTTAATTGCGCCAGGGATTGCCTTTTCTATAGTAAATTATTCAAAAAATAATTTTCTACTGTCGCAAATTTTAATTACGCCAGGGATTGCCTTTTCTATAGTAAATTTTGCAAAACATAATTTTCTACTGCCGCAAATTTTAATTGCGCCAGGGATTGCCTTTTCTATAGTAAATTTTGCAAAAAATAATTTTTTACTGTCGCAAATTTTAATTGCGCCAGGGATTGCCTTTTCTATAGTAAATTATTCAAAAAATAATTTTCTACTGCCGCAAATTTTAATTACGCCAGGGATTTCTTTTTCTACAGTAAATTATTCAAAAAATAATTTTCTACTCTCGCAAATTTTAATTACACCAGGGATTGCCTTTTATATAGTAAATTTTTCAAAAATTAATTTTATACTGTCGCAAATTTTAAATACGCCAGGGATTGCCTTTTCTATAGTAAATTATTCAAAAAATAATTTTCTACTCTCGCAAATTTTAATTACGCCAGGGATTGCCTTTTCTATAGTAAATTATTCAAAAAATAATTTTATACTGTCGCAAATTTTAATTACGCCAGGGATTGCCTTTTCTATAGTAAATTATTCAAAAAATAATTTTCTACTGTCGCAAATTTTAAGTGCGCCAGGGATTGCCTTTTCTATAGTAAATTATTCAAAAAATAATTTTCTACTGTCGGAAATTTTAAGTGCGCCAGGGATTGCCTTTTCTATAATAAATTATTCAAAAAATAATATTTTACTATCGGAAGTTTTAATTGCGCCAGGGATTGCCTTTTCGACAGTAAATTATTCAAAAAATAATTTTCTACTGTCGCAAATTTTAATTACGCCAGGGATTGCCTTTTATATAGTAAATTATTCAAAAAATAATTTTATACTGTCGCAAATTTTAATTACGCCAGGGATTGCCTTTTCTACAGTAAATTATTCAAAAAATAATTTTATACTGTCGCAAATTTTAATTGCGCCAGGGATTGCCTTTTCTATAGTAAATTATTCAAAAAATAATTTTCTACTGTCGCAAATTTTAAGTGCGCCAGGGATGATTGCCTTTTCTATAGTAAATTATTCAAAAAATAATTTTATACTGTCGCAAATTTTAATTACGCCAGGGATTGTCTTTTCTATAGTAAATTATTCAAAAAATACCTTTATACTGTCGCAAATTTTAATTGCGCCAGGGATTGCCTTTTCTATAGTAAATTATTCAAAAAATAATTTTCTACTGTCGCAAATTTTAATTACGCCAGGGATTGCCTTTTCTATAGTAAATCATTCAAAAAATAGTTTTTTACTGTCGCAAATTTTAAGTGCGCCAGGGATTGCCTTTTCTATAGTAAATTATTCAAAAAATAATTTTATACTGTCGCAAATTTTAATTACGCCAGGGATTGCCTTTTCTATAGTAAATTATTCAAAAAATAATTTTCTACTGTCGCAAATTTTAATTGCCCCAGGGATTGCCTTTTCTATAGTAAATTATTCAAAAAATAATTTTCTACTGTCGCAAATTTTAATTGCGCCAGGGATTGCCTTTTCTATAGTAAATTATTCAAAAAATAATTTTCTACTGTCGCAAATTTTAAGTGCGCCAGGGATTGCCTTTTCTATAGTAAATTATTCAAAAAATAATTTTATACTGTCGCAAATTTTAATTGCGCCAGGAATTGCCTTTTCTATAGTAAATTATTCAAAAAATAATTTTCTAGTGTCGCAAATTTTAATTACGCCAGGGATTGCCTTTTCTATAGTAAATTATTCAAAAAATAATTTTTTACTGTCGCAAATTTTAAGTGCGCCAGGGATTGCCTTTTCTATAGTAAATTATTCAAAAAATAATTTTTTACTGTCGCAAATTTTAATTACGCCAGGGATTGCCTTTTCTATAGTAAATTATTCAAAAAATAATTTTTTACTGTCGCAAATTTTAATTGCGCCAAGGATTGCCTTTTCTATAGTAAATTATTCAAAAAATAATTTTCTACTGTCGCAAATTTTAATTAGGCCAGGTATTGCCTTTTCTATAGTAAATTATTCAAAAAATAATTTTTTACTGTCGCAAATTTTAAGTGCGCCAGGGATTGCCTTTTCTATAGTAAATTTTGCAAAAAATAATTTTTTACTGTCGCAAATTTTAATTACGCCAGGGATTGCCTTTTCTATAGTAAATTATTCAAAAAATAATTTTTTACTATCGCAAGTTTTAATTGCGCCAGGAATTGCCTTTTCTACAGTAAATTATTCAAAAAATAATTTTCTACTGTCGCAAATTTTAATTACGCCAGGGATTGTCTTTTATATAGTAAATTTTTCAAAAATTAATTTTATACTGTCGCAAATTTTAAATACGCCAGGGATTGCCTTTTCTATAGTAAATTATTCAAAAAATAATTTTCTACTGTCGCAAATTTTAATTACGCCAGGGATTGCCTTTTCTATAGTAAATTATTCAAAAAATAATTTTTTACTGTCGCAAATTTTAAATATCCCAGGGATTGCCTTTTCTATAGCAAATTATTCAAAAAATAATTTTTTACTGTCGCAAATTTTAATTGCGCCAGGGATTACCTTTTCTATAGTAAATTATTCAAAAAATAATTTTCTACTGTCGCAAATTTTAATTGCGCCAGGGATTGCCTTTTCTATAGTAAATTATTCAAAAAATAATTTTCTACTGTCGCAAATTTTAAATATCCCAGAAATTGCCTTTTCTATAGTAAATTTCTCACAAAATAATTTTTTACTGTCGCAAATTTTAATTGCGCCAGGGATTGCCTTTTCTATTTTAAATTATTCAAAAAATAATTTTCTACTGTCGCAAATTTTAATTACGCCAGGGATTGCCTTTTCTATAGTAAATTATTCAAAAAATAATTTTATACTGTCGCAAATTTTAATTACGCCAGGGATTGCCTTTTCTATAGTAAATTATTCAAAAAATAATTTTTTACTGTCGCAAATTTTAATTGCGCCAGGGATTGCCTTTTCTATAGTAAATTATTCAAAAAATAATTTTCTACTGTCGCAAATTTTAATTACGCCAGGGATTGCCTTTTCTATAGTAAATCATTCAAAAAATAGTTTTTTACTGTCGCAAATTTTAAGTGCGCCAGGGATTGCCTTTTCTATAGTAAATTATTCAAAAAATAATTTTATACTGTCGCAAATTTTAATTACGCCAGGGATTGCCTTGTCTATAGTAAATTATTCAAAAAATAATTTTCTACTGTCGCAAATTTCAATTACGCCAGGGATTGCCTTTTCTATAGTAAATTATTCAAAAAATAATTTTCTACTGTCGCAAATTTTAATTGCGCCAGGGATTGCCTTTTCTATAGTAAATTTTGCAAAAAATAATTTTTTACTGTCGCAAATTTTAATTGCGCCAGGGATTGCCTTTTCTATAGTAAATTATTCAAAAAATAATTTTCTACTGTCGCAAATTTTAATTACGCCAGGGATTGCTTTTTCTAAAGTAAATTATTCAAAAAATAATTTTCTACTGTCGCAAATTTTAATTACGCCAGGGATTGCCTTTTATATAGTAAATTTTTCAAAAATTAATTTTATACTGTCGCAAATTTTAAATACGCCAGGGATTGCCTTTTCTATAGTAAATTATTCAAAAAATAATTTTCTACTGTCGCAAATTTTAATTACGCCAGGGATTGCCTTTTCTATAGTAAATTATTCAAAAAATAATTTTATACTGTCGCAAATTTTAATTACGCCAGGGATTGGCTTTTCTATAGTAAATTATTCAAAAAATAATTTTCTACTGTCGCAAATTTTAAGTGCGCCAGGGATTGCCTTTTCTATAGTAAATTATTCAAAAAATAATTTTCTACTGTCGCAAATTTTAAGTGCGCCAGGGATTGCCTTTTCTATAATAAATTATTCAAAAAATAATATTTTAATATCGCAAGTTTTAATTGCGCCAGGGATTGCCTTTTCTACAGTAAATTATTCAAAAAATAATTTTCTACTGTCGCAAATTTTAATTACGCCAGGGATTGCCTTTTATATAGTAAATTATTCAAAAAATAATTTTATACTGTCGCAAATTTTAATTACGCCAGGGATTGCCTTTTCTACAGTAAATTATTCAAAAAATAATTTTATACTGTCGCAAATTTTAATTGCGCCAGGGATTGCCTTTTCTATAGTAAATTATTCAAAAAATAATTTTCTACTGTCCCAAATTTTAATTACGCCAGGGATTGCCTTTTCTATAGTAAATTTTGTAAAACATAATTTTCTACTGCCGCAAATTTTAATTGCGCCAGGGATTGCCTTTTCTATAGTAAATTATTCAAAAAATAATTTTATACTGTCGCAAATTTTAATTGCGCCAGGAATTGCCTTTTCTATAGTAAATTATTCAAAAAATAATTTTCTAGTGTCGCAAATTTTAATTACGCCAGGGATTGCCTTTTCTATAGTAAATTATTCAAAAAATAATTTTTTACTGTCGCAAATTTTAAGTGCGCCAGGGATTGCCTTTTCTATAGTAAATTATTCAAAAAATAATTTTTTACTGTCGCAAATTTTAATTACGCCAGGGATTGCCTTTTCTATAGTAAATTATTCAAAAAATAATTTTTTACTGTCGCAAATTTTAATTGCGCCAAGGATTGCCTTTTCTATAGTAAATTATTCAAAAAATAATTTTCTACTGTCGCAAATTTTAATTAGGCCAGGTATTGCCTTTTCTATAGTAAATTATTCAAAAAATAATTTTTTACTGTCGCAAATTTTAAGTGCGCCAGGGATTGCCTTTTCTATAGTAAATTTTGCAAAAAATAATTTTTTACTGTCGCAAATTTTAATTACGCCAGGGATTGCCTTTTCTATAGTAAATTATTCAAAAAATAATTTTTTACTATCGCAAGTTTTAATTGCGCCAGGAATTGCCTTTTCTACAGTAAATTATTCAAAAAATAATTTTCTACTGTCGCAAATTTTAATTACGCCAGGGATTGTCTTTTATATAGTAAATTTTTCAAAAATTAATTTTATACTGTCGCAAATTTTAAATACGCCAGGGATTGCCTTTTCTATAGTAAATTATTCAAAAAATAATTTTCTACTGTCGCAAATTTTAATTACGCCAGGGATTGCCTGTTCTATAGTAAATTATTCAAAAAATAATTTTTTACTGTCGCAAATTTTAAATATCCCAGGGATTGCCTTTTCTATAGCAAATTATTTAAAAAATAATTTTTTACTGTCGCAAATTTTAATTGCGCCAGGGATTACCTTTTCTATAGTAAATTATTCAAAAAATAATTTTCTACTGTCGCAAATTTTAATTGCGCCAGGGATTGCCTTTTCTATAGTAAATTATTCAAAAAATAATTTTCTACTGTCGCAAATTTTAAATATCCCAGAAATTGCCTTTTCTATAGTAAATTTCTCACAAAATAATTTTTTACTGTCGCAAATTTTAATTGCGCCAGGGATTGCCTTTTCTATTGTAAATTATTCAAAAAATAATTTTCTACTGTCGCAAATTTTAATTACGCCAGGGATTGCCTTTTCTATAGTAAATTATTCAAAAAATAATTTTATACTGTCGCAAATTTTAATTACGCCAGGGATTGCCTTTTCTATAGTAAATTATTCAAAAAATAATTTTTTACTGTCGCATATTTTAATTGCGCCAGGGATTGCCTTTTCTATAGTAAATTATTCAAAAAATAATTTTCTACTGTCGCAAATTTTAATTACGCCAGGGATTGCCTTTTCTATAGTAAATCATTCAAAAAATAGTTTTTTACTGTCGCAAATTTTAAGTGCGCCAGGGATTGCCTTTTCTATAGTAAATTATTCAAAAAATAATTTTATACTGTCGCAAATTTTAATTACGCCAGGGATTGCCTTGT
The DNA here is from genome assembly GCA_963930735.1 of Dioctria linearis. Lineage (NCBI taxonomy): Eukaryota > Metazoa > Arthropoda > Insecta > Diptera > Asilidae > Dioctria > Dioctria linearis. The sequence continues at coordinate 151,708 of CAWVNZ010002397.1, read as the reverse complement.
CTATAGTAAATTATTCAAAAAATAATTTTCTACTGTCGCAAATTTCAATTACGCCAGGGATTGCCTTTTCTATAGTAAATTATTCAAAAAATAATTTTCTACTGTCGCAAATTTTAATTGCGCCAGGGATTGCCTTTTCTATAGTAAATTTTGCAAAAAATAATTTTTTACTGTCGCAAATTTTAATTGCGCTAGGGATTGCCTTTTCTATAGTAAATTATTCAAAAAATAATTTTCTACTGTCGCAAATTTTAATTACGCCAGGGATTGCTTTTTCTAAAGTAAATTATTCAAAAAATAATTTTCTACTGTCGCAAATTTTAATTACGCCAGGGATTGCCTTTTATATAGTAAATTTTTCAAAAATTAATTTTATACTGTCGCAAATTTTAAATACGCCAGGGATTGCCTTTTCTATAGTAAATTATTCAAAAAATAATTTTCTACTGTCGCAAATTTTAATTACGCCAGGGATTGCCTTTTCTATAGTAAATTATTCAAAAAATAATTTTATACTGTCGCAAATTTTAATTACGCCAGGGATTGGCTTTTCTATAGTAAATTATTCAAAAAATAATTTTCTACTGTCGCAAATTTTAAGTGCGCCAGGGATTGCCTTTTCTATAGTAAATTATTCAAAAAATAATTTTCTACTGTCGCAAATTTTAAGTGCGCCAGGGATTGCCTTTTCTATAATAAATTATTCAAAAAATAATATTTTAATATCGCAAGTTTTAATTGCGCCAGGGATTGCCTTTTCTACAGTAAATTATTCAAAAAATAATTTTCTACTATCGCAAATTTTAATTACGCCAGGGATTGCCTTTTATATAGTAAATTATTCAAAAAATAATTTTATACTTTCGCAAATTTTAATTACGCCAGGGATTGCCTTTTCTACAGTAAATTATTCAAAAAATAATTTTATACTGTCGCAAATTTTAATTGCGCCAGGGATTGCCTTTTCTATAGTAAATTATTCAAAAAATAATTTTCTACTGTCCCAAATTTAATTACGCCAGGGATTGCCTTTTCTATAGTAAATTTTGCAAAACATAATTTTCTACTGCCGCAAATTTTAATTGCGCCAGGGATTGCCTTTTCTATAGTAAATTTTGCAAAAAATAATTTTTTACTGTCGCAAATTTTAATTGCGCCAGGGATTGCCTTTTCTATAGTAAATTATTCAAAAAATAATTTTCTACTGCCGCAAATTTTAATTACGCCAGGGATTTCTTTTTCTACAGTAAATAATTCAAAAATAATTTTCTACTGTCGCAAATTTTAATTACACCAGGGATTGCCTTTTATATAGTAAATTTTTCAAAAATTAATTTTATACTGTCGCAAATTTTAAATACGCCAGGGATTGCCTTTTCTATAGTAAATTATTCAAAAAATAATTTTCTACTGTCGCAAATTTTAATTACGCCAGGGATTGCCTTTTCTATAGTAAATTATTCAAAAAATAATTTTATACTGTCGCAAATTTTAATTACGCCAGGGATTGCCTTTTCTATAGTAAATTATTCAAAAAATAATTTTCTACTGTCGCAAATTTTAAGTGCGCCAGGGATTGCCTTTTCTATAGTAAATTATTCAAAAAATAATTTTCTACTGTCGGAAATTTTAAGTGCGCCAGGGATTGCCTTTTCTATAATAAATTATTCAAAAAATAATATTTTACTATCGGAAGTTTTAATTGCGCCAGGGATTGCCTTTTCTACAGTAAATTATTCAAAAAATAATTTTCTACTGTCGCAAATTTTAATTACGCCAGGGATTGCCTTTTATATAGTAAATTATTCAAAAAATAATTTTATACTGTCGCAAATTTTAATTACGCCAGGGATTGCCTTTTTTACAGTAAATTATTCAAAAAATAATTTTATACTGTCGCAAATTTTAATTGCGCCAGGGATTGCCTTTTCTATAGTAAATTATTCAAAAAATAATTTTCTACTGTCGCAAATTTTAAGTGCGCCAGGGATTGCCTTTTCTATAGTAAATTATTCAAAAAATAATTTTATACTGTCGCAAATTTTAATTACGCCAGGGATTGCCTTTTCTATAGTAAATTATTCAAAAAATACCTTTATACTGTCGCAAGTTTTAATTGCCCAGGGATTGCCTTTTCTATAGTAAATTATTCAAAAAATAATTTTCTACTGTCGCAAATTTTAATTACGCCAGGGGATTGCCTTTTCTATAGTAAATCATTCAAAAAATAGTTTTTTACTGTCGCAAATTTTAAGTGCGCCAGGGATTGCCTTTTCTATAGTAAATTATTCAAAAAATAATTTTATATTGTCGCAAATTTTAATTACGCCAGGGATTGCCTTTTCTATAGTAAATTATTCAAAAAATAATTTTTTACTGTCGCAAATTTTAAATATCCCAGGGATTGCCTTTTCTATAGCAAATTATTCAAAAAATAATTTTTTACTGTCGCAAATTTTAATTGCGCCAGGGATTGCCATTTCTATAGTAAATTATTCAAAAAATAATTTTCTACTGTCGCAAATTTTAATTGCGCCAGGGATTGCCTTTTCTATAGTAAATTATTCAAAAAATAATTTTCTACTGTCGCAAATTTTAAATATCCCAGAAATTGCCTTTTCTATAGTAAATTTCTCACAAAATAATTTTTTACTGTCGCAAATTTTAATTGCGCCAGGGATTGCCTTTTCTATTGTAAATTATTCAAAAAATAATTTTCTACTGTCGCAAATTTTAATTACGCCAGGGATTGCCTTTTCTATAGTAAATTATTCAAAAAATAATTTTATACTGTCGCAAATTTTAATTACGCCAGGGATTGCCTTTTCTATAGTAAATTTTTCAAAAAATAATTTTTTACTGTCGCAAATTTTAATTGCGCCAGGGATTGCCTTTTATATAGTAAATTTTTCAAAAATTAATTTTATACTGTCGCAAATTTTAAATACGCCAGGGATTGCCTTTTCTATAGTAAATTATTCAAAAAATAATTTTCTACTGTCGCAAATTTTAATTACGCCAGGGATTGCCTTTTCTATAGTAAATTATTCAAAAAATAATTTTATACTGTCGCAAATTTTAATTACGCCAGGGATTGCCTTTTCTATAGTAAATTATTCAAAAAATAATTTTCTACTGTCGCAAATTTTAAGTGCGCCAGGGATTGCCTTTTCTATAGTAAATTATTCAAAAAATAATTTTCTACTGTCGGAAATTTTAAGTGCGCCAGGGATTGCCTTTTCTATAGTAAATTATTCAAAAAATAATTTTTTACTGTCGCAAATTTTAAGTGCGCCAGGGATTGCCTTTTCTATAGTAAATTATTCAAAAAATAATTTTTTACTGTCGCAAATTTTAATTACGCCAGGGATTGCCTTTTCTATAGTAAATTATTCAAAAAATAATTTTTTACTGTCGCAAATTTTAATTGCGCCAGGGATTGCCTTTTCTATAGTAAATTATTCAAAAAATAATTTTCTACTGTCGCAAATTTTAATTGCGCCAGGGATTGCCTTTTCTATAGTAAATTATTCAAAAAATTATTTTCTACTGTCGCAAATTTTAAATATCCCAGAAATTGCCTTTTCTATAGTAAATTTTGCAAAAAATAATTTTTTACTGTCGCAAATTTTAATTGCGCCAGGGATTGCCTTTTCTATTGTAAATTATTCAAAAAATAATTTTCTACTGTCGCAAATTTTAATTACGCCAGGGATTGCCTTTTCTATAGTAAATTATTCAAAAAATAATTTTATACTGTCGCAAATTTTAATTACGCCAGGGATTGCCTTTTCTATAGTAAATTATTCAAAAAATAATTTTTTACTGTCGCAAATTTTAATTGCGCCAGGGATTGCCTTTTCTATAGTAAATTATTCAAAAAATAATTTTCTACTGTCGCAAATTTTAATTACGCCAAGGATTGCCTTTTCTATAGTAAATCATTCAAAAAATAGTTTTTTACTGTCGCAAAATTTAAGTGCGCCAGGGATTGCCTTTTCTATAGTAAATTATTCAAAAAATAATTTTATACTGTCGCAAATTTTAATTACGCCAGGGATTGCCTTGTCTATAGTAAATTATTCAAAAAATAATTTTCTACTGTCGCAAATTTCAATTACGCCAGGGATTGCCTTTTCTATAGTAAATTATTCAAAAAATAATTTTCTACTGTCGCAAATTTTAATTGCGCCAGGGATTGCCTTTTCTATAGTAAATTTTGCAAAAAATAATTTTTTACTGTCGCAAATTTTAATTGCGCCAGGGATTGCCTTTTCTATAGTAAATTATTCAAAAAATAATTTTCTACTGTCGCAAATTTTAATTACGCCAGGGATTGCTTTTTCTAAAGTAAATTATTCAAAAAATAATTTTCTACTGTCGCAAATTTTAATTACGCCAGGGATTGCCTTTTATATAGTAAATTTTTCAAAAATTAATTTTATACTGTCGCAAATTTTAAATACGCCAGGGATTGCCTTTTCTATAGTAAATTATTCAAAAAATAATTTTCTACTGTCGCAAATTTTAATTACGCCAGGGATTGCCTTTTCTATAGTAAATTATTCAAAAAATAATTTTATACTGTCGCAAATTTTAATTACGCCAGGGATTGGCTTTTCTATAGTAAATTATTCAAAAAATAATTTTCTACTGTCGCAAATTTTAAGTGCGCCAGGGATTGCCTTTTCTATAGTAAATTATTCAAAAAATAATTTTCTACTGTCGCAAATTTTAAGTGCGCCAGGGATTGCCTTTTCTATAATAAATTATTCAAAAAATAATATTTTAATATCGCAAGTTTTAATTGCGCCAGGGATTGCCTTTTCTACAGTAAATTATTCAAAAAATAATTTTCTACTGTCGCAAATTTTAATTACGCCAGGGATTGCCTTTTATATAGTAAATTATTCAAAAAATAATTTTATACTGTCGCAAATTTTAATTACGCCAGGGATTGCCTTTTCTACAGTAAATTATTCAAAAAATAATTTTATACTGTCGCAAATTTTAATTGCGCCAGGGATTGCCTTTTCTATAGTAAATTATTCAAAAAATAATTTTCTACTGTCCCAAATTTTAATTACGCCAGGGATTGCCTTTTCTATAGTAAATTTTGCAAAACATAATTTTCTACTGCCGCAATTTTTAATTGCGCCAGGGATTGCCTTTTCTATAGTAAATTTTGCAAAAAATAATTTTTTACTGTCGCAAATTTTAATTGCGCCAGGGATTGCCTTTTCTATAGTAAATTATTCAAAAAATAATTTTCTACTGCCGCAAATTTTAATTACGCCAGGGATTTCTTTTTCTACAGTAAATTATTCAAAAAATAATTTTCTACTGTCGCAAATTTTAATTACACCAGGGATTGCCTTTTATATAGTAAATTTTTCAAAAATTAATTTTATACTGTCGCAAATTTTAAATACGCCAGGGATTGCCTTTTCTATAGTAAATTATTCAAAAAATAATTTTCTACTGTCGCAAATTTTAATTACGCCAGGGATTGCTTTTTCTATAGTAAATTATTCAAAAAATAATTTTATACTGTCGCAAATTTTAATTACGCCAGGGATTGCCTTTTCTATAGTAAATTATTCAAAAAATAATTTTCTACTGTCGCAAATTTTAAGTGCGCCAGGGATTGCCTTTTCTATAGTAAATTATTCAAAAAATAATTTTCTACTGTCGGAAATTTTAAGTGCGCCAGGGATTGCCTTTTCTATAATAAATTATTCAAAAAATAATATTTTACTATCGGAAGTTTTAATTGCGCCAGGGATTGCCTTTTATACAGTAAATTATTCAAAAAATAATTTTCTACTGTCGCAAATTTTAATTACGCCAGGGATTGCCTTTTATATAGTAAATTATTCAAAAAATAATTTTATACTGTCGCAAATTTTAATTACGCCAGGGATTGCCTTTTTTACAGTAAATTATTCAAAAAATAATTTTATACTGTCGCAAATTTTAATTGCGCCAGGGATTGCCTTTTCTATAGTAAATTATTCAAAAAATAATTTTCTACTGTCGCAAATTTTAAGTGCGCCAGGGATTGCCTTTTCTATAGTAAATTATTCAAAAAATAATTTTATACTGTCGCAAATTTTAATTACGCCAGGGATTGCCTTTTCTATAGTAAATTATTCAAAAAATACCTTTATACTGTCACAAATTTTAATTGCGCCAGGGATTGCCTTTTCTATAGTAAATTATTCAAAAAATAATTTTCTACTGTCGCAAATTTTAATTACGCCAGGGATTGCCTTTTCTATAGTAAATCATTCAAAAAATAGTTTTTTACTGTCGCAAATTTTAAGTGCGCCAGGGATTGCCTTTTCTATAGTAAATTATTCAAAAAATAATTTTATACTGTCGCAAATTTTAATTACGCCAGGGATTGCCTTTTCTATAGTAAATTATTCAAAAAATAATTTTCTACTGTCGCAAATTTTAATTACGCCAGGGATTGCCTTTTCTATAGTAAATTATTCAAAAAATAATTTTCTACTGTCGCAAATTTTAATTGCGCCAGGGATTGCCTTTTCTATAGTAAATTATTCAAAAAATAATTTTCTACTGTCGCAAATTTTAAGTGCGCCAGGGATTGCCTTTTCTATAGTAAATTATTCAAAAAATAATTTTATACTGTCGCAAATTTTAATTGCGCCAGGGATTGCCATTTCTATAGTAAATTATTCAAAAAATAATTTTCTAGTGTCGCAAATTTTAATTACGCCAGGGATTGCCTTTTCTATAGTAAATTATTCAAAAAATAATTTTTTACTGTCGCAAATTTTAAGTACGCCAGGGATTGCCTTTTCTATAGTAAATTATTCAAAAAATAATTTTTTACTGTCGCAAATTTTAATTACGCCAGGGATTGCCTTTTCTATAGTAAATTATTCAAAAAATAATTTTTTACTATCGCAAGTTTTAATTGCGCCAGGGATTGCCTTTTCTATAGTAAATTATTCAAAAAATAATTTTCTTCTGTCGCAAATTTTAATTGCGCCAGGGATTGCCTTTTCTATAGTAAATTATTCAAAAAATAATTTTCTACTGTCGCAAATTTTAAATATCCCAGAAATTGCCTTTTCTATAGTAAATTTCTCACAAAATAATTTTTTACTGTCGCAAATTTTAATTGCGCCAGGGATTGCCTTTTCTATTGTAAATTATTCAAAAAATAATTTTCTACTGTCTCAAATTTTAATTACGCCAGGGATTGCCTTTTCTATAGTAAATTATTCAAAAAATAATTTTATACTGTCGCAAATTTTAATTACGCCAGGGATTGCCTTTTCTATAGTAAATTATTCAAAAAATAATTTTTTACTGTCGCAAATTTTAATTGCGCCAGGGATTGCCTTTTCTATAGTAAATTATTCAAAAAATAATTTTATACTGTCGCAAATTTTAATTACGCCAAGGATTGCCTTGTCTATAGTAAATTATTCAAAAAATAATTTTCTACTGTCGCAAATTTCAATTACGCCAGGGATTGCCTTTTCTATAGTAAATTATTCAAAAAATAATTTTCTACTGTCGCAAATTTTAATTGCGCCAGGGATTGCCTTTTCTATAGTAAATTATTCAAAAAATAATTTTCTACTGTCGCAAATTTTAAGTGCGCCAGGGATTGCCCTTTCTATAGTAAATTATTCAAAAAATAATTTTATACTGTCGCAAATTTTAATTGCGCCAGGGATTGCCTTTTCTATAGTAAATTATTCAAAAAATAATTTTCTACTGTCGCAAATTTTAATTACGCCAGGGATTGCCTTTTCTATAGTAAATTATTAAAAAAAATAGTTTTTTACTGTCGCAAATTTTAAGTGCGCCAGGGATTGCCTTTTCTATAGTAAATTATTCAAAAAATAATTTTTTACTGTCGCAAATTTTAATTACGCCAGGGATTGCCTTTTCTATAGTAAATTATTCAAAAAATAATTTTTTACTGTCGCAAATTTTAATTGCGCCAGGGATTGCCTTTTCTATAGTAAATTATTCAAAAAATAATTTTCTACTGTCGCAAATTTTAATTAGGCCAGGTATTGCCTTTTCTATAGTAAATTATTCAAAAAATAATTTTTTACTGTCGCAAATTTTAAGTGCGCCAGGGATTGCCTTTTCTATAGTAAATTTTGCAAAAAATAATTTTTTACTGTCGCAAATTTTAATTACGCCAGGGATTGCCTTTTCTATAGTAAATTATTCAAAAAATAATTTTTTACTATCGCAAGTTTTAATTGCGCCAGGGATTGCCTTTTCTACAGTAAATTATTCAAAAAATAATTTTCTACTGTCGCAAATTTTAATTACGCCAGGGATTGCCTTTTATATAGTAAATTTTTCAAAAATTAATTTTATACTGTCGCAAATTTTAAATACGCCAGGGATTACCTTTTCTATAGTAAATTATTCAAAAAATAATTTTCTACTGTCGCAAATTTTAATTACGCCAGGGATTGCCTTTTCTATAGTAAATTATTCAAAAAATAATTTTTTACTGTCGCAAATTTTAAATATCCCAGGGATTGCCTTTTCTATAGTAAATTATTCAAAAAATAATTTTTTACTGTCGCAAATTTTAATTGCGCCAGGGATTGCCTTTTCTATAGTAAATTATTCAAAAAATAATTTTCTACTGTCGCAAATTTTAATTGCGCCAGGGATTGCCTTTTCTATAGTAAATTATTCAAAAAATAATTTTCTACTGTCGCAAATTTTAAATATCCCAGGAATTGCCTTTTCTATAGTAAATTTCTCACAAAATAATTTTTTACTGTCGCAAATTTTAATTGCGCCAGGGATTGCCTTTTCTACAGTAAATTATTCAAAAAATAATTTTCTACTGTCGCAAATTTTAATTGCGCCAGGGATTGCCTTTTTTATAGTAAATTATTCAAAAAATAATTTTTTACTGTCGCAAATTTTAATTGCGCCAGGGATTGCCTTTTCTATAGTAAATTATTCAAAAAATAATTTTCTACTGTCGCAAATTTTAATTACGCCAGGGATTGCCTTTTCTATAGTAAATTATTCAAAAAATAATTTTTTACTGTCGCAAATTTTAATTACGCCAGGGATTGCCTTTTCTATAGTAAATTATTCCAAAAATAATTTTTTACTGTCGCAAATTTTAATTGCGCCAGGGATTGCCTTTTCTATAGTAAATTATTCAAAAAATAATTTTCAACTGTCGCAAATTTTAATTACGCCAGGGATTGCCTTTTCTATAGTAAATTATTCAAAAAATAATTTTCAACTGTCGCAAATTTTAATTACGCCAGGGATTGACTTTTCTATAGTAAATTTTTCAAAAAATAATTTTATACTGTCGCAAATTTTAAATACGCCAGGGATTGCCTTTTCTATAGTAAATTATTCAAAAAATAATTTTCTACTGTCGCAAATTTTAAGTGCGCCAGGGATTGCCTTTTCTGTAGTAAATTATTCAAAAAATAATTTTATACTGTCGCAAATTTTAATTAAGCCAGGGATTGCCTTTTCTATAGTAAATTATTCAAAAAATAATTTTTTACTGTCGCAAATTTTAAGTGCGCCAGGGATTGCCTTTTCTATAGTAAATTATTCAAAAAATAATTTTCTAGTGTCGCAAATTTTAATTACGCCAGGGATTGCCTTTTCTATAGTAAATTATTCAAAAAATAATTTTCTACTGTCGCAAATTTTAAGTGCACCAGGGATTGCCTTTTCTATAGTAAATTATTCAATTATAATTTTTTACTTTCGCAAGTTTTAATTGCGCCAGGGATTGCCTTTTCTACAGTAATTTATTCAAAAAATAATTTTTACTCTCGCAAATTTTAATTACGCCAGGGATTGCCTTTTCTATAGAAAATTATTCAAAAAATAATTTTTTACTGTCGCAAATTTTAATTGCGCCAGGGATTGCCTTTTCTATAGTAAATTATTCAAAAAATAATTATCTACTGTCGCAAATTTTAATTACGCCAGGGATTGCCTTTTCTATAGTAAATTATTCAAAAAATAATTTTTTACTGTCGCAAATTTTAATTACGCCAGGGAATGCCTTTTCTATAGTAAATTATTACAAAAATAATTTTTTACTGTCGCAAATTTTAATTGCGCCAGGGATTGCCTTTTCTATAGTAAATTATTCAAAAAATAATCTTTTACTGTCGCAAATTTTAATTGCGCCAGGGATTGCCTTTTCTATAGTAAATTATTCAAAAAATAATTTTATACTGTTGCAAATTTTAATTACGCCAGGGATTGCCTTTTCTATAGTAAATTATTCAAAAAATAATTTTATACTGTCGCAAATTCTAATTGCGCCAGGGATTGCCTTTTCTATAGTAAATTATTCAAAAAATAATTTTCTAATGTCGCAAATTTTAATTACCCCAGGGATTGCCTTTTCTATAGTAAATTATTCAAAAAATAATTTTCTACTGTCGCAAATTTTAATTGCGCCAGGGATTGCCTTTTCTATAGTAAATTATTCAAAAAATAATTTTCTACTGTCGCAAATTTTAATTACGCCAGGGATTGCCTTTTCTATAGTAAATTATTCAAAAAATAATTTTCAACTGTCGCAAATTTTAATTACGCCAGGGATTGCCTTTTCTATAGTAAATTATTCAAAAAATAATTTTCAACTGTCGCAAATTTTAAATACGCCAGGGATTGCCTTTTCTATAGTAAATTTTTCAAAAAATAATTTTATACTGTCGCAAATTTTAAATACGCCAGGGATTGCCTTTTCTATAGTAAATTATTCAAAAAATAATTTTCTACTGTCGCAAATTTTAAGTGCGCCAGGGATTGCCTTTTCTATAGTAAAGTATTCAAAAAATAATTTTATACTGTCGCAATTTTTAATTACGACAGGGATTGCCTTTTCTATAGTAAATTATTCAAAAAATTATTTTTTACTGTCGCAAATTTTAAGTGCGCCAGGGATTGCCTTTTCTATAGTAAATTATTCAAAAAATAATTTTCTACTGTCGCAAATTTTAATTACGCCAGGGATTGCCTTTTCTATAGTAAATTATTCAAAAAATAATTTTCTACTGTCGCAAATTGTAAGTGCGCCAGGGATTGCCTTTTCTATAGTAAATTATTCAAAAAATAATTTTTTACTATCGCAAGTTTTAATTGCGCCAGGGATTGCCTTTTCTATAGTAAATTATTCAAAAAATAATTTTTTACTGTCGCAAATTTTAATTGCGCCAGGGATTGCATTTTCTATAGTAAATTATTCAAAAAATAATTTTTTACTGTCGCAAATTTTAATTGCGCCAGGGATTGCATTTTCTATAGTAAATTATTCAAAAAATAATTTTCTACTGTCGCAAATTTTAATTACGCCAGGGATTGCCTTTTCTATAGTAAATTATTCAAAAAATAATTTTTTACTGTCGCAAATTTTAATTGCGCCAGGGATTGCCTTTTCTATAGTAAATTATTCAAAAAATAATTTTCTACTGTCGCAAATTTTAATTACGCCAGGGATTGCCTTTTCTATAGTAAATTATTCAAAAAATAATTTTTTGCTGTCGCAAATTTTAATTACGCCAGGGATTGCCTTTTCTATAGTAAATTATTCCAAAAATAATTTTTTACTGTCGCAAATTTTAATTGCGCCAGGGATTGCCTTTTCTATAGTAAATTATTCAAAAAATAATTTTTTACTTTCGCAAATTTTAAGTGCGCCAGGGATTGCCTTTTCTATAGTAAATTATTCAAAAAATAATTTTCTACTGTCGCAAATTTTAATTACGCCAGGGATTGCCTTTTCTATAGTAAATTATTCAAAAAATAATTTTCTACTGTCGCAAATTTTAAGTGCGCCAGGGATTGCCTTTTCTATAGTAAATTATTCAAAAAATAATTTTTTACTATCGCAAGTTTTAATTGCGCCAGGGATTGCCTTTTCTACAGTAAATTATTCAAAAAATAATTTTTTACTGTCGCAAATTTTAATTACGCCAGGGATTGCCTTTTCTATAGTAAATTATTCAAAAAATAATTTTTTACTGTCGCAAATTTTAATTGCGCCAGGGATTGCCTTTTCTATAGTAAATTATTCAAAAAATAATTTTCTACTGACGCAAATTTTAATTACCCAGGGATTGCCTTTTCTATAGTAAATTATTCAAAAAATAATTTTCTACTGTCGCAAATTTTAATTGCGCCAGTGATTGCCTTTTCTATAGTAAATTATTCAAAAAATAATTTTCTACTGTCGCAAATTTTAATTATGCCAGGGATTGCCTTTTCTATAGTAAATTATTCAAAAAATAATTTTCAACTGTCGCAAATTTTAATTACGCCAGGGATTGCCTTTTCTATAGTAAATTATTCAAAAAATAATTTTCAACTGTCGCAAATTTTAATTACGCCAGGGATTGCCTTTTCTATAGTAAATTTTTCAAAAAATAACTTTATACTGTCGCAAATTTTAAATACGCCAGGGATTGCCTTTTCTATAGTAAATTATTCAAAAAATAATTTTCTACTGTCGCAAATTTTAAGTGCGCCAGGGATTGCCTTTTCTATAGTAAATTATTCAAAAAATAATTTTATACTGTCGTAAATTTTAATTACGACAGGGATTGCCTTTTCTATAGTAAATTATTCAAAAAATAATTTTTTACTGACGCAAATTTTAAGTGCGCCAGGGATTGCCTTTTCTATAGTAAATTATTCAAAAAATAATTTTCTACTGTCGCAAATTTTAATTACGCCAGGGATTGCCTTTTCTATAGTAAATTATTCAAAAAATAATTTTCTACTGTCGCAAATTTTAAGTGCGCCAGGGATTGCCTTTTCTATAGTAAATTATTCAAAAAATAATTTTTTACTATCGCAAGTTTTAATTGCGCCAGGGATTGCCTTTTCTACAGTAAATTATTCAAAAAATAATTTTTTACTGTCGCAAATTTTAATTACGCCAGGGATTGCCTTTTCTATAGTAAATTATTCAAAAAATAATTTTTTACTGTCGCAAATTTGAATTGCGCCAGGGATTGCCTTTTCTATAGTAAATTATTCAAAAAATAATTTTCTACTGTCGCAAATTTTAATTACGCCAGGGATTGCCTTTTCTATAGTAAATTATTCAAAAAATAATTTTTTACTGTCGCAAATTTTAATTACGCCAGGGATTGCCTTTTCTATAGTAAATTATTCCAAAAATAATTTTTTACTGTCGCAAATTTTAATTGCGCCAGGGATTGCCTTTTCTATAGTAAATTATTCAAAAAATAATTTTCAACTGTCGCAAATTTTAATTACGCCAGGGATTGCCTTTTCTATAGTAAATTATTCAAAAAATAATTTTCAACTGTCGCAAATTTTAATTACGCCAGGGATTGACTTTTCTATAGTAAATTTTTCAAAAAATAATTTTATACTGTCGCAAATTTTAAATACGCCAAGGATTGCCTTTTCTATAGTAAATTATTCAAAAAATAATTTTCTACTGTCGCAAATTTTAAGTGCGCCAGGGATTGCCTTTTCTATAGTAAATTATTCAAAAAATAATTTTATACTGTCGCAAATTTTAATTAAGCCAGGGATTGCCTTTTCTATAGTAAATTATTCAAAAAATAATTTTTTACTGTCGCAAATTTTAAGTGCGCCAGGGATTGCCTTTTCTATAGTAAATTATTCAAAAAATAATTTTCTAGTGTCGCAAATTTTAATTACGCCAGGGATTGCCTTTTCTATAGTAAATTATTCAAAAAATAATTTTCTACTGTCGCAAATTTTAAGTGCACCAGGGATTGCCTTTTCTATAGTAAATTATTCAAATATAATTTTTTACTATCGCAAGTTTTAATTGCGCCAGGGATTGCCTTTTCTACAGTAATTTATTCAAAAAATAATTTTTACTCTCGCAAATTTTAATTACGCCAGGGATTGCCTTTTCTATAGAAAATTATTCAAAAAATAATTTTTTACTGTCGCAAATTTTAATTGCGCCAGGGATTGCCTTTTCTATAGTAAATTATTCAAAAAATAATTTTCTACTGTCGCAAATTTTAATTACGCCAGGGATTGCCTTTTCTATAGTAAATTATTCAAAAAATAATTTTTTACTGTCGCAAATTTTAATTACGCCAGGGATTGCCTTTTCTATAGTAAATTATTCCAAAAATAATTTTTTACTGTCGCAAATTTTAATTGCGCCCGGGATTGCCTTTTCTATAGTAAATTATTCAAAAAATAATCTTTTACTGTCGCAAATTTTAATTGCGCCAGGGATTGGCTTTTCTATAGTAAATTATTCAAAAAATAATTTTATACTGTTGCAAATTTTAATTACGCCAGGCATTGCCTTTTCTATAGTAAATTATTCAAAAAATAATTTTATACTGTCGCAAATTCTAATTGCGCCAGGGATTGCCTTTTCTATAGTAAATTATTCAAAAAATAATTTTCTAATGTCGCAAATTTTAATTACCCCAGGGATTGCCTTTTCTATAGTAAATTATTCAAAAAATAATTTTCTACTGTCGCAAATTTTAATTGCGCCAGGGATTGCCTTTTCTATAGTAAATTATTCAAAAAATAATTTTTTACTGTCGCAAATTTTAAGTGCGCCAGGGATTGCCTTTTCTATAGTAAATTATTCAAAAAATAATTTTCTACTGTCGCAAATTTTAATTACGTCAGGGATTGCCTTTTCTATAGTAAATTATTCAAAAAATAATTTTCTACTGTCGCAAATTTTAAGTGCGCCAGGGATTGCCTTTTCTATAGTAAATTATTCAAAAAATAATTTTTTACTATCCCAAGTTTTAATTGCGCCAGGGATTGCCTTTTCTACAGTAAATTATTCAAAAAATAATTTTTTACTGTCGCAAATTTTAATTACGCCAGGGATTGCCTTTTCTATAGTAAATTATTCAAAAAAAATTTTTTACTGTCGCAAATTTTAATTGCGCCAGGGATTGCCTTTTCTATAGTAAATTATTCAAAAAATAATTTTCTACTGTCGCAAATTTTAATTACGATAGGGATTGCCTTTTCTATAGTAAATTATTCAAAAAATAATTTTTTACTGTCGCAAATTTTAATTACGCCAGGGATTGCCTTTTCTATAGTAAATTATTCCAAAAATAATTTTTTACTGTCGCAAATTTTAATTGCGCCAGGGATTGCCTTTTCTATAGTAAATTATTCAAAAAATAATTTTTTACTGTCGCAAATTTTAATTGCGCCAGGGATTGCGTTTTCTATAGTAAATTATTCAAAAAATAGTTTTCTACTGTCGCAAATTTTAATTACGCCAGGGATTGCCTTTTCTATAGTAAATTATTCAAAAAATAATTTTCTACTGTCGCAAATTTTAATTGCGCCAGGGATTGCCTTTTCTATAGTAAATTATTCAAAAAATAATTTTCTACTGTCGCAAATTTTAAGTGCGCCAGGGATTGCCTTTTCTATAGTAAATTATTCAAAAAATAATTTTATACTGTCGCAAATTTTAATTACGCCAGGGATTGCCTTTTCTATAGTAAATTATTCAAAAAATAATTTTATACTCTCGCAAATTTTAATTGCGCCAGGGATTGCCTTTTCTATAGTAAATTATTCAAAAAATAATTTTCTACTGTCGCAAATTTTAAGTGCGCCACGGATTGCCTTTTCTATAGTAAATTATTCAAAAAATAATTTTCTACTGTCGCAAATTTTAAGTGCGCCAGGGATTGCCTTTTCTATAGTAAATTATTCAAAAAATAATTTTTTACTATCGCAAGTTTTAATTGCTCCAGGGATTGCCTTTTCTACAGTAAATTATTCAAAAAAAATTTTCTACTGTCGGAAATTTTAATTACGCCAGGGATTGCCTTTTCTATAGTAAATTATTCAAAAAATAATTTTCTACTGTCGCAAATTGTAATTGCGCCAGGGATTGCCTTTTCTATAGTAAATTATTCAAAAAATTATTTTCAATTGTCGCAAATTTTAATTGCGCCAGGGATTGCCTTTTCTATAGTAAATTTCTCACAAAATAATTTTTTACTGTCGCAAATTTTAAGTGCGCCAGGGATTGCCTTTTCTATAGTAAATTATTCAAAAAATAATTTTCTATTGTCGCAAATTTTAATTGCGCCAGGGATTGCCTTTTCTATAGTAAATTTTTCAAAAAATAATTTTCTACTGTCGCAAATTTTAATTACGCCAGGGATTGCCTTTTCTATAGTAAATTATTCAAAAAATAATTTTATACTGTCGCAAATTTTAAATATCCCAGGGTTTGCCTTTTCTATAGTAAATTATTCAAAAAATAATTTTCTACTGTCGCAAATTTTAAATACGCCAGGGATTGCCTTTTCTATAGTAAATTATTCAAAAAATAATTTTTTACTGTCGCAAATTTTAAGTGCGCCAGGGATTGCCTTTTCTATAGTAAATTATTCAAAAAATAATTTTCTACTGTCGCAAATTTTAATTGCGCCAGGGATTGCCTTTTCTATAGTAAATTATTCAAAAAATAATTTTTTACTGTCGCAAATTTTAATTACGCCAGGGATTGCCTTTTCTATAGTAAATTATTCAAAAAATAATTTTATACTGTCGCAAATTTTAATTACGCCAGGGATTGCCTTTTCTATAGTAAATTATTCAAAAAATAATTTTTTACTGCCGCAAATTTTAATTACGCCAGGGATTGCCTTTTCTATAGTAAATTATTCAAAAATAATTTTTTACTGTCGCAAATTTTAAATATCCCAGGGTTTGCCTTTTCTATAGTAAATTATTCAAAAAATAATTTTCTACTGTCGCAAATTTTAAATACGCCAGGGATTGCCTTTTCTATAGTAAATTATTCAAAAAATAATTTTCTACTGTCGCAAATTTTAATTACGCCAAGGATTGCTTTTTCTATAGTAAATTATTCAAAAAATAATTTTTTACTGTCGCAAGTTTTAATTACGCCAGGAATTGCCTTTTCTATAGTAAATTTTTCAAAAAATAATTTTTTACTGTCGCAAATTTTAAATATCCCAGGGATTGCCTTTTCTATAGTAAATTTCTCACAAATTAATTTCTTACTGTCGCAAATTTTAAGTGCGCCAGGGTTTGCCTTTTCTATAGTAAATTATTCAAAAAATAATTTTTTACTGTCGCAAATTTTAATTGCGCCAGGGATTGCCTTTTCTATAGTAAATTATTCAAAAAATAATTTTCAACTGTCGCAAATTTTAATTACGCCAGGGATTGCCTTTTCTATAGTAAATTTTGCAAAAAATAATTTTATACTGTAGCAAATTTTAATTACGCCAGGGATTGCCTTTTCTATAGTAAATTATTCAAAAAATAATTTTCTACTGTCGCAAATTTTAATTACGCCAGGGATTGCCTTTTTTATAGTAAATTATTCAAAAAATAATTTTCTATAGTCGCAAATTTTAATTACGCCAGGGATTGCCTTTTCTATAGTAAATTATTCAAAAAATAATTTTTTACTGTCGCAAATTTTAATTGCGCCAGGGATTGCCTTTTCTATAGTAAATTATTCAAAAAATAATTTTCTACTGTCGCAAATTTTAATTGCGCCAGGGATTGCCTTTTCTATAGTAAATTATTCAAAAAATAATTTTCTACTGTCGCAAATTTTAAGTGCGCCAGGGATTGCCTTTTCTATAGTAAATTATTTAAAAAATAATTTTTTACGGTCGCAAATTTTAATTGCGCCAGGGATTGCCTTTTCTATAGTAAATTATTCAAAAAATAATTTTCTACTGTCGCAAATTTTAATTACGCCAGGGATTGCCCTTTCTATAGTAAATTATTCAAAAAATAATTTTTTACTGTCGCTAATTTTAAGTGCGCCAGGGATTGCCTTTTCTATAGTAAATTTTGCAAAAAATAATTTTTTAATGTCGCAAATTTTAATTACGCCAGGGATTGCCTTTTCTATAGTAAATTATTCAAAAAATAATTTTTTACTATCGCAAGTTTTTATTGCGCCAGGGATTGCCTTTTCTATAGTAAATTATTAAAAAAATAATTTTCTACTGTCGCAAATTTTAATTACGCCAGGGATTGCCTTTTATATAGTAAATTTTTCAAAAATTAATTTTATACTGTCGCAAATTTTAAATACGCCAGGGATTGCCTTTTCTATAGTAAATTATTCAAAAAATAATTTTCTACTGTCGCAAATTTTAATTACGCCAGGGATTGCCTTTTCTATAGTAAATTATTCAAAAAATAATTTTTTACTGTCGCAAATTTTAAATATCCCAGGGATTGCCTTTTCTATAGTAAATTATTCAAAAAATAATTTTCTACTGTCGCAAATTTTAAGTGCGCCAGGGATTGCCTTTTCTATAGTAAATTATTCAAAAAATAATTTTCTACTGTCGCAAATTTTAAGTGCCCCAGGGATTGCCTTTTCTATAGTAAATTATTCAAAAAATAATTTTTTACTAACGCAAGTTTTAATTGCGCCAGGGATTGCCTTTTCTACAGTAAATAATTCAAAAAATAATTTTCTACTGTCGCAAATTTTAATTACGCAAGGGATTGCCTTTAATATAGTAAATTTTTCAAAAATTAATTTTATACTGTCGCAAATTTTAATTACGCCAGGGATTTCCTTTTCTATAGTAAATTATTCAAAAAATATTTTTTTAATGTCGCAAATTTTAATTGCGCCAGGGATTGCCTTTTCTATAGTAAATTATTCAAAAAATAATTTTCAACTGTCACAAATTTTAATTACGCCAGGGATTGCCTTTTCTATAGTAAATTATGCAAAAAATAATTTTTTACTATCGCAAGTTTTAATTGCGCCAGGGATTGCCTTTTCTACAGTAAATTATTCAAAAAATAATTTTCTACTGTCGCAAATTTTAATTACGCCAGGGATTGCCTTTTATATAGTAAATTTTTCAAAAATTAATTTTATACTGTCGCAAATTTTAAATACGCCAGGGATTGCCTTTTCTATAGTAAATTATTCAAAAAATAATTTTCTACTGTCGCAAATTTTAATTACGCCAGGGATTGCCTTTTCTATAGCAAATTTTTCAAAAAATAATTTTTTTACTGTCGCAAATTTTAAATATCCCAGGAATTGCCTTTTCTATAGTAAATTATTCAAAAAATAATTTTCTACTGTCGCAAATTTTAAGTGCCCCAGGGATTGCGTTTTCTATAGTAAATTTTTCAAAAAATAATTTTTTACTATCGCAAGTTTTAATTGCGCCAGGGATTGCCTTTTCTATAGTAAATTTTGCAAAAAATAATTTTCTACTGTCGCAAATTTTAATTACGCCAGGGATTGCCTTTTCTATAGTAAATTATTCAAAAAATAATTTTCTACAGTCGCAAATTTTAAATACGCCAGGGATTGCCTTTTCTATAGTAAATTATTCAAAAAATAATTTTCTACTTTCGCAAATTTTAATTACGCCAGGGATTGCCTTTTCTATAGTAAATTATTCAAAAAATAATTTTTTACTGTCGCAAATTTTAAATATCCCAGGGTTTGCCTTTTCCATAGTAAATTATTCAAAAAATAATTTTCTACTGTCGCAAATTTTAAGTGCGCCAGGGATTGCCTTTTCTATAGTAAATTATTCAAAAAATAATTTTCTACTGTCGCAAATTTTAAGTGCGCCAGGGATTGCCTTTTCTATAGTAAATTATTCAAAAAATAATTTTATACTGTCGCAAATTTTAATTACGCCAAGGATTGCATTTTCTATAGTAAATTATTCAAAAAATAATTTTATACTGTCGCAAATTTTAAATACGCCAGGGATTGCCTTTTATATAGTAAATTATTCAAAAAATAATTTTATACTGTCGCACATTTTAATTACGCCAGGGATTGCCTTTTCTATAGTAAATTATTCAAAAAATAATTTTTTACTGTCGCAAATTTTAATTACGCCAGGGATTGCCTTTTCTATAGTAAATTATTCAAAAAATAATTTTTTACTGTCGCAAATTTTAAATATCCCAGGGATTGCCTTTTCTATAGTAAATTATTCAAAAAATAATTTTCTACTGTTGCAAATTTTAATTACGCCAGGGATTGCCTTTTCTATAGTAAATTATTCAAAAAATAATTTTTTACTGTCGCTAATTTTAAGTGCGCCAAGGATTGCCTTTTCTATAGTAAATTTTGCAAAAAATAATTTTTTAATGTCGCAAATTTTAATTACGCCAGGGATTGCCTTTTCTATAGTAAATTATTCAAAAAATAATTTTTTACTATCGCAAGTTTTTATTGCGCCAGGGATTGCCTTTTCTACAGTAAATTATTCAAAAAATAATTTTCTTCTGTCGCAAATTTTAATTACGCCAGGGATTGCCTTTTATATAGTAAATTTTTCAAAAATTAATTTTATACTGTCGCAAATTTTAAATACGCCAGGGATTGCCTTTTCTATAGTAAATTATTCAAAAAATAATTTTCTACTGTCGCAAATTTTAATTACGCCAGGGATTGCCTTTTCTATAGTAAATTATTCAAAAAATTATTTTTTACTGTCGCAAATATTAAATATCCCAGGGATTGCCTTTTCTATAGTAAATTATTCAAAAAATAATTTCCTACTGTCGCAAATTTTAAGTGCGCCAGGGATTGCCTTTTCTATAGTAAATTATTCAAAAAATAATTTTCTACTGTCGCAAATTTTAAGTGCGCCAGGGATTGCCTTTTCTATAGTAAATTATTCAAAAAATAATTTTTTACTATCGCAAGTTTTAATTGCGCCAAGGATTGCCTTTTCTACAGTAAATTATTCAAAAAATAATTTTCTACTGTCGCAAATTTTAATTACGCCAGGGATTGCCTTTAATATAGTAAATTTTTCAAAAATTAATTTTATACTGTCGCAAATTTTAATTACGCCAGGGATTTCCTTTTCTATAGTAAATTATTCAAAAAATAATTTTTTACTGTCGCAAATTTTAATTGCGCCAAGGATTGCCTTTTCTATAGTAAATTATTCAAAAAATAATTTTCAACTGTCGCAAATTTTAATTACGCCAGGGATTGCCTATTCTATAGTAAATTATTCAAAAAATAATTTTTTACTATCGCAAGTTTTAATTGCGCCAGGGATTGCCTTTTCTACAGTAAATTATTCAAAAATAATTTTCTACTGTCGCAAATTTTAATTACGCCAGGGATTGCCTTTTATATAGTAAATTTTTCAAAAATTAATTTTATACTGTCGCAAATTTTAAATACGCCAGGGATTGCCTTTTCTATAGTAAATTATTCAAAAAATAATTTTCTACTGTCGCAAATTTTAATTACGCCAGGGATTGCCTTTTCTATAGTAAATTATTCAAAAAATAATTTTTTACTGTCGCAAGTTTTAATTACGCCAGGGATTGCCTTTTCTATAGTAAATTTTTCAAAAAATAATTTTTTACTGTCGCAAATTTTAAATATCCCAGGAATTGCCTTTTCTATAGTAAATTATTCAAAAAATAATTTTCTACTGTCGCAAATTTTAAGTGCGCCAGGGATTGCCTTTTCTATAGTAAATTTTTCAAAAAATAATTTTTTACTATCGCAAGTTTTAATTGCGCCAGGGATTGCCTTTTCTATAGTAAATTTTGCAAAAAATAATTTTCTACTGTCGCATATTTTAATTACGCCAGGGATTGCCTTTTCTATAGTAAATTATTCAAAAAATAATTTTCTACTGTCGCAAATTTTAAAGACGCCAGGGATTGCCTTTTCTATAGTAAATTATTCAAAAAATAATTTTCTACTGTCGCAAATTTTAATTACGCCAGGGATTGCCTTTTCTATAGTAAATTATTCAGAAAATAATTTTTTACTGTCGCAAATTTTAAATATCCCAGGGATTGCCTTTTCCATAGTAAATTATTCAAAAAATAATTTTCTACTGTCGCAAATTTTAAGTGCGCCAGGGATTGCCTTTTCTATAGTAAATTATTCAAAAAATAATTTTCTACTGTCGCAAATTTTAAGTGCGCCAGGGATTGCCTTTTCTATAGTAAATTATTCAAAAAATAATTTTATACTGTCGCAAATTTTAATTACGCCAGGGATTGCCTTTTCTATTGTAAATTATTCAAAAAATAATTTTTTACTGTCGCAAATTTTAATTACGCCAGGGATTGCCTTTTCTATAGTAAATTATTCAAAAAATAATTTTTTACTGTCGCAAATTTTAAATATCCCAGGGATTGCCTTTTCTATAGTAAATTATTCAAAAAATAATTTTATACTGTCGCAAATTTTAAGTGCGCCAGGGATTGCCTTTTCTATAGTAAATTATTCAAAAAATAATTTTCAACTGTCGCAAATTGTAATTGCGCCAGGGATTGCCTTTTCTATAGTAAATTATTCAAAAAATAATTTTTTACTGTCGCAAATTTTAATTACGCCTGGGATTGCCACTTTTATAGTAAATTATTCAAAAAATAATTTTTTACTGTCGCAAATTTTAAGTGCGCCAGGGATTGCCTTTTCTATAGTAAATTATTCAAAAAATAATTTTTTACTGTCGCAAATTTTAAGTGCGCCAGGGATTGCCTTTTCTATAGTAAATTATTCAAAAAATAATTTTATACTGTCGCAAATTTTAATTACGCCAGGGATTGCCTTTTCTATAGTAAATTATTCAAAAAATAATTTTTTACTGTCGCAAGTTTTAATTGCGCCAGGGATTGCCTTTTCTACAGTAAATTATTCAAAAAATAATTTTCTACTGTTGCAAATTTTAATTACGCCAGGGATTGCCTTTTATACAGTAAATTATTCAAAAAATAATTTTATACTGTCGCAAATTTTAAATACGCCAGGGATTGCCTTTTCTATAGTAAATTTTGCAAAAAATAATTTTTTACTGTCGCAAATTTTAAATATCCCAGGGATTGCCTTTTCTATAGTAAATTATTCAAAAAATAATTTTCTACTGTCGCAAATTTTAAATACGCCAGGGATTGCCTTTTCTATAGTAAATTATTCAAAAAATAATTTTCAACTGTCGAAAATTTTAATTACGCCAGGGATTGCCTTTTCTATAGTAAATTATTCAAAAAATAATTTTTTACTGTCGCAAATTTTAAGTGCGCCAGGGATTGCCTTTTCTATAGTAAATTATTCAAAAAATAATTTTTTACTGTCGCAAATTTTAATTACGCCAGGGATTGCCTTTTCTATAGTAAATTATTCAAAAAATAATTTTTTACTGTCGCAAATTTTAATTACGCCAGGGATTGCCTTTTCTATAGTAAATTATTCAAAAAATAATTTTCTACTGTCGCAAATTTTAATTACGCCAGGGATTGCCTTTTCTATAGTAAATTATTCAAAAAATAATTTTTTACTGTCGCAAATTTTAATTACGCCAGGGATTGCCTTTTCTATAGTAAATTATTCAAAAAATAATTTTATACTGTCGCAAATTTTAATTACGCCAGAGATTGCCTTTTCTATAGTAAATTATTCAAAAAATAATTTTTTGCTGTCGCAAATTTTAATTACGCCAGGGATTGCCTTTTCTATAGTAAATTATTCAAAAAATTATTTTTTACTGTCGCAAATTTTAAATGTCCCAGGGATTGCCTTTTCTATAGTAAATTATTCAAAAAATAATTTTTAACTGTCGCAAATTTTAAGTGCGCCAGGGATTGCCTTTTCTATAGAAAAATTATTCAAAAAATAATTTTCAACTGTCGCAAATTGTAATTGCGCCAGGGATTGCCTTTTCTATAGTAAATTATTCAAAAAATAATTTTTTACTGTCGCAAATTTTAATTACGCCAGGGATTGCCTTTTCTATAGTAAATTATTCAAAAAATAATTTTTTACTGTCGCAAATTTTAATTACGCCAGGGATTGCCTTTTCTATAGTAAATTATTCAAAAAATAGTTTTATACTGTCGCAAATTTTAATTACGCCAGAGATTGCCTTTTCTATAGTAAATTATTCAAAAAATAATTTTTTGCTGTCGCAAATTTTAATTACGCCAGGGATTGCCTTTTCTATAGTAAATTATTCAAAAAATAATTTTTTACTGTCGCAAATTTTAAATGTCCCAGGGATTGCCTTTTCTATAGTAAATTATTCAAAAAATAATTTTTTACTGTCGCAAATTTTAAGTGCGCCAGGGATTGCCTTTTCTATAGAAAAATTATTCAAAAAATAATTTTCAACTGTCGCAAATTGTAATTGCGCCAGGGATTGCCTTTTCTATAGTAAATTATTCAAAAAATAATTTTTTACTGTCGCAAATTTTAATTACGCCAGGGATTGCCTTTTCTATAGTAAATTATTCAAAAAATAATTTTTTACTGTCGCAAATTTTAAGTGCGCCAGGGATTGCCTTTTCTATAGAAAAATTATTCAAAAAATAATTTTCAACTGTCGCAAATTGTAATTGCGCCAGGGATTGCCTTTTCTATAGTAAATTATTCAAAAAATAATTTTTTACTGTCGCAAATTTTAATTACGCCAGGGATTGCCTTTTCTATAGTAAATTATTCAAAAAACAATTTTATACTGTCGCAAATTTTAATTACGCCAGAGATTGCCTTTTCTATAGTAAATTATTCAAAAAATAATTTTTTGCTCTCGCAAATTTTAATTACGCCAGGGATTGCCTTTTCTATAGTAAATTATTCAAAAAATAATTTTTTACTGTCGCAAATTTTAAATGTCCCAGGGATTGCCTTTTCTATAGTAAATTATTCAAAAAATAATTTTTTACTGTCGCAAATTTTAAGTGCGCCAGGGATTGCCTTTTCTATAGAAAAATTATTCAAAAAATAATTTTCAACTGTCGCAAATTGTAATTGCGCCAGGGATTGCCTTTTCTATAGTAAATTATTCAAAAAATAATTTTTTACTGTCGCAAATTTTAATTACGCCAGGGATTGCCTTTTCTATAGTAAATTATTCAAAAAATAATTTTTTACTGTCGCAAATTTTAAGTGCGCCAGGGATTGCCTTTTCTATAGTAAATTATTCAAAAAATAATTTTTTACTGTCGCAAATTTTAAGTGCGCCAGGTATTGCCTTTTCTATAGTAAATTATTCAAAAAATAATTTTCTACTGTCGCAAATTTTAATTACGCCAGGGATTGCCTTTTCTATAGTAAATTATTCAAAAAATAATTTTTTACTGTCGCAAATTTTAATTACGCCAGGGATTGCCTTTTCTATAGTAAATTATTCAAAAATAATTTTATACTGTCGCAAATTTTAATTACGCCACAGATTGCCTTTTCTATAGTAAATTATTCAAAAAATAATTTTTTGCTGTCGCAAATTTTAATTACGCCAGGGATTGCCTTTTCTATAGTAAATTATTCAAAAAATAATTTTTTACTGTCGCAAATTTTAAATGTCCCAGGGATTGCCTTTTCTATAGTAAATTATTCAAAAAATAATTTTTTACTGTCGCAAATTTTAAGTGCGCCAGGGATTGCCTTTTCTATAGAAAAATTATTCAAAAAATAATTTTCAACTGTCGCAAATTGTAATTGCGCCAGGGATTGCCTTTTCTATAGTAAATTATTCAAAAAATAATTTTTTACTGTCGCAAATTTTAATTACTCCAGGGATTTCCTTTTCTATAGTAAATTATTCAAAAAATAATTTTTTACTGTCGCAAATTTTAAGTGCGCCAGGGATTGCCTTTTCTATAGTAAATTATTCAAAAAATAATTTTTTACTGTCGCAAATTTTAAGTGCGCCAGGGATTGCCTTTTCTATAGTAAATTATTCAAAAAATAATTTTATACTGTCGCAAATTTTAATTAAGCCAGGGATTGCCTTTTCTATAGTAAATTATTAAAAAAATAATTTTTTACTATCGCAAGTTTTAATTGCGCCAGGGATTGCCTTTTCTACAGTAAATTATTCAAAAAATAATTTTCTACTGTCGCAAATTTTAATTACGCCAGGGATTGCCTTTTATATAGTAAATTATTCAAAAAATAATTTTATACTGTCGCAAATTTTAATTACGCCAGGGATTGCCTTTTCTATAGTAAATTTTGCAAAAAATAATTTTTTACTGTCGCAAATTTTAATTAAGCCAGGGATTGCCTTTTCTATAGTAAATTATTCAAAAAATAATTTTTTACTATCGCAAGTTTTAATTGCGCCAGGGATTGCCTTTTCTACAGTAAATTATTCAAAAAATAATTTTCTACTGTCGCAAATTTTAATTACGCCAGGGATTGCCTTTTATATAGTAAATTTTTCAAAAATTAATTTTATACTGTCGCAAATTTTAAATACACCAGGGATTGCCTTTTCTATAGTAAATTATTCAAAAAATAATTTTATACTGTCGCAAATTTTAAATATCCCAGGGATTGCCTTTTCTATAGTAAATTATTCAAAAAATAATTTTCTACTGTCACAAATTTTAAATACGCCAGGGATTGCCTTTTCTATAGTAAATTATTCAAAAAATAATTTTCAACTGTCACAAATTTTAATTACGCCAGGGATTGCCTTTTCTATAGTAAATTATTCAAAAAATAATTTTTTACTGTCGCAAATTTTAAGCGCGCCAAGGATTGCCTTTTCTATAGTAAATTATTCAAAAAATTATTTTTACTGTCGCAAATTTTAATTACGCCAGGGATTGCCTTTTCTATAGTAAATTATTCAAAAAATAATTTTTTACTGTCGCAAATTTTAATTACGCCAGGGATTGCCTTTTCTATAGTAAATTATTCAAAAAATAATTTTCTACTGTCGCAAATTTTAATTACGCCAGGGATTGCCTTTTCTATAGTAAATTATTCAAAAAATAATTTTTTACTGTCGCAAATTTTAACTACGCCAGGGATTGCCTTTTCTATAGTAAATTATTCAAAAAATAATTTTCTACTGTCGCAAATTTTAAATACGCCAGGGATTGCCTTTTCTATAGTAAATTATTCAAAAAATAATTTTATACTGTCGCAAATTTTAATTACGACAGGGATTGCCTTTTCTATGGTAAATTATTCAAAAAATAATTTTTTACTGTCGCAAATTTTAATTGCGCCAGGGATTGCCTTTTCTATAGTAAATTATTCAAAAAATAATTTTCAACTGTCGCAAACTTTAATTACGCCAGGGATTGCTTTTTATATAGTAAATTTTTCAAAAATTAATTTTATACTGTCGCAAATTTTAAGTGCGCCAGGGATTGCCTTTTCTATAGTAAATTATTCAAAAAATAATTTTTTACTGTCGCAAATTTTAAGTGCGCCAGGGATTGCCTTTTCTATAGTAAATATTGCAAAAAATAATTTTTTACTGTCGCAAATTTTAATTGCGCCAGGGATTGCCTTTTCTATAGTAAATTATTCAAAAAGTAATTTTCAACTGTCGCAAATTGTAATTGCGCCAGGGATTGCCTTTTCTATAGTAAATTATTCAAAAAATATTTTTTTACTGTCGCAAA
Organism: Dioctria linearis; assembly: GCA_963930735.1. NCBI lineage: Eukaryota > Metazoa > Arthropoda > Insecta > Diptera > Asilidae > Dioctria > Dioctria linearis. The sequence goes on along the minus strand of CAWVNZ010002397.1, from coordinate 124,279 downwards.
TTTTAAGTGCGCCAGGGATTGCCTTTTCTATAGTAAATTTTTCAAAAAATAATTCTATACTGTCGCAAATTTTAAATACGCCAGGGATTGCCTTTTCTATAGTAAATTATTCAAAAAATAATTTTATACTATCGCAAATTTTAATTACGCCAGGGATTGCCTTTTCTATAGTAAATTATTCAAAAAATAATTTTATACTGTTGCAAGTTTTAATTACGCCAGGGATTGACTTTTCTATAGTAAATTATTCAAAAAATAATTTTATACTGTCGCAAATTCTAATTGCGCCAGGGATTGCCTTTTCTATAGTAAATTATTCAAAAAATAATTTTCTACTGTCGCAAATTTTAATTACCCCAGGGATTGCCTTTTCTATAGTAAATTATTCAAAAAATAATTTCCTACTGTCGCAAATTTTAATTGCGCCAGGGATTGCCTTTTCTATAGTAAATTATTCAAAAAATAATTTTCTACTGTCGCAAATTTTAATTACGCCAGGGATTGCCTTTTCTATAGTAAATTATTCAAAAAATAATTTTCAACTGTCGCAAATTTTAATTACGCCAGGGATTGACTTTTCTATAGTAAATTATTCAAAAAATAATTTTCAATTGTCGCAAATTTTAATTACGCCAGGGATTGCCTTTTCTATAGTAAATTTTTCAAAAAATAATTTTATACTGTCGCAAATTTTAAATACGCCAGGGATTGCCTTTTCTATAGTAAATTATTCAAAAAATAATTTTCTACTGTCGCAAATTTTAAATGCGCCAGGGATTGCCTTTTCTATAGTAAATTATTCAAAAAATAATTTTATACTGTCGCAAATTTTAATTACGCCAGGGATTGCCTTTTCTATAGTAAATTATTCAAAAAATAATTTTTTACTGTCGCAAATTTTAAGTGCGCCAGGGATTGACTTTTCTATAGTAAATTATTCAAAAAATAATTTTCTACTGTCGCAAATTTTAATTACGCCAGGGATTGCCTTTCTATAGTAAATTATTAAAAAAATAATTTTCTACTGTCGCAAATTATAAGTGCGCCAGGGATTGCCTTTTCTATAGTAAATTATTCAAAAAATAATTTTTTACTATCGCAAGTTTTAATTGCGCCAGGGATTGCCTTTTCTACAGTAAATTATTCAAAAAATAATTTTTTACTGTCGCAAATTTTAATTACGCCAGGGATTGCCTTTTCTATAGTAAATTATTCAAAAAATAATTTTTTACTGTCGCAAATTTTAATTGCGCCAGGGATTGCCTTTTCTATAGTAAATTATTCAAAAAATAATTTTCTACTGTCGCAAATTTTAATTACGCCAGGGATTGCCTTTTCTATAGTAAATTATTCAAAAAGTAATTTTTTACTGTCGCAAATTTTAATTACGCCAGGGATTGCCTTTTCTATAGTAAATTATTCAAAAAATAATTTTCTACTGTCGCAAATTTTAAATACGCCAGGGATTGCCTTTTCTATAGTAAATTATTCAAAAAATAATTTTATACTGTCGCAAATTTTAATTACGCCAGGGATTGCCTTTTCTATAGTAAATTATTCAAAAAATAGTTTTTTACTGTCGCAAATTTTAATTGCGCCAGGGATTGCCTTTTCTATAGTAAATTATTCAAAAAATAATTTTCAACTGTCGCAAATTTTAATTACGCCAGGGATTGCCTTCTATATAGTAAATTTTTCAAAAATTAATTTTATACTGTCGCAAATTTTAAGTGCGCCAAGGATTGCCTTTTCTATAGTAAATTTTGCAAAAAATAATTTTTTACTGTCGCAAATTTTAATTACGCCAGGGATTGCCTTTTCCATAGTAAATTATTCAAAAAATAATTTTTTACTATCGCAAGTTTTAATTGCGCCAGGGATTGCCTTTTCTACAGTAAATTATTCAAAAAATAATTTTCTACTGTCGCAAATTTTAAATACGCCAGGGATTGCCTTTTCTATAGTAAATTATTCAAAAAATAATTTTCAACTGTCGCAAATTTTAATTACGCCAGGGATTGCCTTTTCTATAGTAAATTATTCAAAAAATAATTTTTTACTGTCGCAAATTTTAAGTGCGCCAGGGATTGCCTTTTCTATAGTAAATTATTCAAAAAATAATTTTCAACTGTCGCAAATTGTAATTGCGCCAGGGATTGCCTTTTCTATAGTAAATTATTCAAAAAATAATTTTTTACTGTCGCAAATTTTAAGTGCGCCAGGGATTACCTTTTCTATAGTAAATTATTCAAAAAATAATTTTCTACTGTCGCAAATTTTAAATACGCCAGGGATTGCCTTTTCTATAGTAAATTATTCAAAAAATAATTTTATACTGTCGCAAATTTTAATTACGACAGGGATTGCCTTTTCTATGGTAAATTATTCAAAAAATAATTTTTTACTGTCGCAAATTTTAATTGCGCCAGGGATTGCCTTTTCTATAGTCAATTATTCAAAAAATAATTTTCAACTGTCGCAAACTTTAATTACGCCAGGGATTGCTTTTTATATAGTAAATTTTTCAAAAATTAATTTTATACTGTCGCAAATTTTAAGTGCGCCAGGGATTGCCTTTTCTATAGTAAATTATTCAAAAAATATTTTTTTACTGTCGCAAATTTTAAGTGCGCCAGGGATTGCCTTTTCTATAGTAAATTTTTCAAAAAATAATTCTATACTGTCGCAAATTTTAAATACGCCAGGGATTGCCTTTTCTATAGTAAATTATTCAAAAAATAATTTTATACTATCGCAAATTTTAATTACGCCAGGGTTTGCCTTTTCTATAGTAAATTATTCAAAAAATAATTTTATACTGTTGCAAATTTTAATTACGCCAGGGATTGACTTTTCTATAGTAAATTATTCAAAAAATAATTTTATACTGTCGCAAATTCTAATTGCGCCAGGGATTGCCTTTTCTATAGTAAATTATTCAAAAAATAATTTTCTACTGTCGCAAATTTTAATTACCCCAGGGATTGCCTTTTCTATAGTAAATTATTCAAAAAATAATTTCCTACTGTCGCAAATTTTAATTGCGCCAGGGATTGCCTTTTCTATAGTAAATTATTCAAAAAATAATTTTCTACTGTCGCAAATTTTAATTACGCCAGGGATTGCCTTTTCTATAGTAAATTATTCAAAAAATAATTTCCTACTGTCGCAAATTTTAATTGCGCCAGGGATTGCCTTTTCTATAGTAAATTATTCAAAAAATAATTTTCTACTGTCGCAAATTTTAATTACGCCAGGGATTGCCTTTTCTATAGTAAATTATTCAAAAAATAATTTTCAACTGTCGCAAATTTTAATTACGCCAGGGATTGACTTTTCTATAGTAAATTATTCAAAAAATAATTTTCAATTGTCGCAAATTTTAATTACGCCAGGGATTGCCTTTTCTATAGTAAATTTTTCAAAAAATAATTTTATACTGTCGCAAATTTTAAATACGCCAGGGATTGCCTTTTCTATAGTAAATTATTCAAAAAATAATTTTCTACTGTCGCAAATTTTAAATGCGCCAGGGATTGCCTTTTCTATAGTAAATTATTCAAAAAATAATTTTATACTGTCGCAAATTTTAATTACGCCAGGGATTGCCTTTTCTATAGTAAATTATTCAAAAAATAATTTTTTACTGTCGCAAATTTTAAGTGCGCCAGGGATTGACTTTTCTATAGTAAATTATTCAAAAAATAATTTTCTACTGTCGCAAATTTTAATTACGCCAGGGATTGCCTTTTCTATAGTAAATTATTCAAAAAATAATTTTTTACTGTCGCAAATTTTAAGTGCGCCAGGGATTGACTTTTCTATAGTAAATTATTCAAAAAATAATTTTCTACTGTCGCAAATTTTAATTACGCCAGGGATTGCCTTTCTATAGTAAATTATTCAAAAAATAATTTTCTACTGTCGCAAATTATAAGTGCGCCAGGTATTGCCTTTTCTATAGTAAATTATTCAAAAAATAATTTTTTACTATCGCAAGTTTTAATTGCGCCAGGGATTGCCTTTTCTACAGTAAATTATTCAAAAAATAATTTTTTACTGTCGCAAATTTTAATTACGCCAGGGATTGCCTTTTCTATAGTAAATTATTCAAAAAATAATTTTTTACTGTCGCAAATTTTAATTGCGCCAGGGATTGCCTTTTCTATAGTAAATTATTCAAAAAATAATTTTCTACTGTCGCAAATTTTAATTACGCCAGGGATTGCCTTTTCTATAGTAAATTATTCAAAAAATAATTTTTTACTGTCGCAAATTTTAATTACGCCAGGGATTGCCTTTTCTATAGTAAATTATTCAAAAAATAATTTTCTACTGTCGCAAATTTTAAATACGCCAGGGATTGCCTTTTCTATAGTAAATTATTCAAAAAATAATTTTATACTGTCGCAAATTTTAATTACGCCAGGGATTAACTTTTCTATAGTAAATTATTCAAAAAATAATTTTTTACTGTCGCAAATTTTAATTGCGCCAGGGATTGCCTTTTCTATAGTAAATTATTCAAAAAATAATTTTCAACTGTCGCAAATTTTAATTACGCCAGGGATTGCCTTCTATATAGTAAATTTTTCAAAAATTAATTTTATACTGTCGCAAATTTTAAGTGCGCCAAGGATTGCCTTTTCTATAGTAAATTTTGCAAAAAATAATTTTTTACTGTCGCAAATTTTAATTACGCCAGGGATTGCCTTTTCCATAGTAAATTATTCAAAAAATAATTTTTTACTATCGCAAGTTTTAATTGCGCCAGGGATTGCCTTTTCTACAGTAAATTATTCAAAAAATAATTTTCTACTGTCGCAAATTTTAAATACGCCAGGGATTGCCTTTTCTATAGTAAATTATTCAAAAAATAATTTTCAACTGTCGCAAATTTTAATTACGCCAGGGATTGCCTTTTCTATAGTAAATTATTCAAAAAATAATTTTTTACTGTCGCAAATTTTAAGTGCGCCAGGGATTGCCTTTTCTATAGTAAATTATTCAAAAAATAATTTTCAACTGTCGCAAATTGTAATTGCGCCAGGGATTGCCTTTTCTATAGTAAATTATTCAAAAAATAATTTTTTACTGTCGCAAATTTTAAGTGCGCCAGGGATTACCTTTTCTATAGTAAATTTTTCAAAAAATAATTTTATACTGTCGCAAATTTTAAATACGCCAGGGATTGCCTTTTCTATAGTAAATTATTCAAAAAATAATTTTATACTATCGCAAATTTTATTTACCCCAGGGATTGCCTTTTCTATAGTAAATTATTCAAAAAATAATTTTATACTGTTGCAAATTTTAATTACGCCAGGGATTGCCTTTTCTATAGTAAATTATCCAAAAAATAATTTTATACTGTCGCAAATTCTAATTGCGCCAGGGATTGCCTTTTCTATAGTAAATTATTCAAAAAATAATTTTTTACTTTCGCAAATTTTAATTGCGCCAGGGATTGCCTTTTCTATAGTAAATTATTCAAAAAATAATTTTCAACTGTCGCAAATTGTAATTGCGCCAGGGATTGCCTTTTCTATAGTAAATTATTCAAAAAATAATTTTTTACTGTCGCAAATTTTAAGTGCGCCAGGGATTGTCTTTTCTATAGTAAATTTTTCAAAAAATAATTTAATACTGTCGCAAATTTTAAATACGCCAGGGATTGCCTTTTCTATAGTAAATTATTCAAAAAATATTTTTATACTATCGCAAATTTTAATTACGCCAGGGATTGCCTTTTCTATAGTAAATTATTCAAAAAATAATTTTATACTGTTGCAAATTTTAATTACGCCAGGGATTGCCTTTTCTATAGTAAATTATTCAAAAAATAATTTTATACTGTCGCAAATTCTAATTGCGCCAGGGATTGCCTTTTCTATAGTAAATTATTCAAAAAATAATTTTCTACTGTCGCAAATTTTAATTACCCCAGGGACTGCCTTTTCTATAGTAAATTATTCAAAAAATAATTTTCTACTGTCGCAAATTTTAATTGCGCCAGGGATTGCCTTTTCTATAGTAAATTATTCAAAAAATAATTTTCTACTGTCGCAAATTTTAATTACGCCAGGGATTGCCTTTTCTATAGTAAATTATTCAAAAAATAATTTTCAACTGTCGCAAATTTTAATTACGCCAGGGATTGCCTTTTCTATAGTAAATTATTCAAAAAATAATTTTTTACTGTCGCAAATTTTAAGTGCGCCAGGGATTGCCTTTTCTATAGTAAATTTTGCAAAAAATAATTTTTTACTGTCGCAAATTTTAATTGCGCCAGGGATTGCCTTTTCTATAGTAAATTATTCAAAAAATAATTTTCAACTGTCGCAAATTGCAATTGCGCCAGGGATTGCCTTTTCTATAGTAAATTATTCAAAAAATAATTTTTTACTGTCGCAAATTTTAAGTGCGCCAGGGATTGCCTTTTCTATAGTAAATTTTTCAAAAAATAATTTTATACTGTCGCAAATTTTAAATACGCCAGGGATTGCCTTTTCTATAGTAAATTATTCAAAAAATAATTTTATACTATCGCAAATTTTAATTACGCCAGGGATTGCCTTTTCTATAGTAAATTATTCAAAAAATAATTTTATACTGTTGCAAATTTTAATTACGCCAGGGATTGCCTTTTCTATAGTAAATTATTCAAAAAATAATTTTATACTGTCGCAAATTCTAATTGCGCCAGCGATTGCCTTTTCTATAGTAAATTATTCAAAAAATAATTTTCTACTGTCGCAAATTTTAATTACCCCAGGGATTGCCTTTTCTATAGTAAATTATTCAAAAAATAATTTTCTACTGTCGCAAATTTTAATTGCGCCAGGGATTGCCTTTTCTATAGCAAATTATTCAAAAAATAATTTTCTACTGTCGCAAATTTTAATTACGCCAGGGATTGCCTTTTCTATAGTAAATTATTCAAAAAATAATTTTCAACTGTCGCAAATTTTAATTACGCCAAGTATTGCCTTTTCTATAGTTAATTATTCAAAAAATAATTTTCAACTGTCGCAAATTTTAATTACGCCAGGGATTGCCTTTTCTATAGTAAATTTTTCAAAAAATAATTTTATACTGTCGCAAATTTTAAATACGCCAGGGATTGCCTTTTCTATAGTAAATTATTCAAAAAATAATTTTCTACCGTCGCAAATTTTAAATGCGCCAGGGATTGCCTTTTCTATAGTAAATTATTCAAAAAATAATTTTATACTGTCGCAAATTTTAATTACGCCAGGGATTGCCTTTTCTATAGTAAATTATTCAAAAAATAATTTTTTACTGTCGAAAATTTTAAGTGCGCCAGGGATTGCCTTTTCTATAGTAAATTATTCAAAAAATAATTTTCTACTGTCGCAAATTTTAATTACGCCAGGGATTGCCTTTTCTATAGTAAATTATTCAAAAAATAATTTTCTACTGTCGCAAATTTTAAGTGCGCCAGGGATTGCCTTTTCTATAGTAAATTATTCAAAAAATAATTTTTTACTATCGCAAGTTTTAATTGCGCCAGGGATTGCCTTTTCTACAGTAAATTATTCAAAAAATAATTTTTTACTGTCGCAAATTTTAATTACGCCAGGGATTGCCTTTTCTATAGTAAATTATTCAAAAAATAATTTTCTACTGTCGCAAATTTTAAGTGCGCCAGGGATTGCCTTTTCTATAGTAAATTATTCAAAAAATAATTTTTTACTATCGCAAGTTTTAATTGCGCCAGGGATTGCCTTTTCTACAGTAAATTATTCAAAAAATAATTTTCAACTGTCGCAAATTTTTATTACGCCAGGGATTGCCTTTTCTATAGTAAATTATTCAAAAAATAATTTTCAATTGTCGCAAATTTTAATTACGCCAGGGATTGCCTTTTCTATAGTAAATTTTTCAAAAAATAATTTTATACTGTCGCAAATTTTAAATACGCCAGGGATTGCCTTTTCTATAGTAAATTATTCAAAAAATAATTTTCTACTGTCGCAAATTTTAAATGCGCCAGGGATTGCCTTTTCTATAGTAAATTATTCAAAAAATAATTTATACTGTCGCAAATTTTAATTACGCCAGGGATTGCTTTTTCTATAGTAAATTATTCAAAAAATAATTTTTTACTGTCGAAAATTTTAAGTGCGCCAGGGATTGCCTTTTCTATAGTAAATTATTCAAAAAATAATTTTCTACTGTCGCAAATTTTAATTACGCCAGGGATTGCCTTTTCTATAGTAAATTATTCAAAAAATAATTTTCAACTGTCGCAAATTGTAATTGCGCCAGGGATTGCCTTTTCTATAGTAAATTATTCAAAAAATAATTTTTTACTGTCGCAAATTTTAAGTGCGCCAGGGATTGTCTTTTCTATAGTAAATTTTTCAAAAAATAATTTAATACTGTCGCAAATTTTAAATACGCCAGGGATTGCCTTTTCTATAGTAAATTATTCAAAAAATATTTTTATACTATCGCAAATTTTAATTACGCCAGGGATTGCCTTTTCTATAGTAAATTATTCAAAAAATAATTTTATACTGTTGCAAATTTTAATTACGCCAGGGATTGCCTTTTCTATAGTAAATTATTCAAAAAATAATTTTATACTGTCGCAAATTCTAATTGCGCCAGGGATTGCCTTTTCTATAGTAAATTATTCAAAAAATAATTTTCTACTGTCGCAAATTTTAATTACCCCAGGGACTGCCTTTTCTATAGTAAATTATTCAAAAAATAATTTTCTACTGTCGCAAATTTTAATTGCGCCAGGGATTGCCTTTTCTATAGTAAATTATTCAAAAAATAATTTTCTACTGTCGCAAATTTTAATTACGCCAGGGATTGCCTTTTCTATAGTAAATTATTCAAAAAATAATTTTCAACTGTCGCAAATTTTAATTACGCCAGGGATTGCCTTTTCTATAGTAAATTATTCAAAAAATAATTTTTTACTGTCGCAAATTTTAAGTGCGCCAGGGATTGCCTTTTCTATAGTAAATTTGCAAAAAATAATTTTTTACTGTCGCAAATTTTAATTGCGCCAGGGATTGCCTTTTCTATAGTAAATTATTCAAAAAATAATTTTCAACTGTCGCAAATTGCAATTGCGCCAGGGATTGCCTTTTCTATAGTAAATTATTCAAAAAATAATTTTTTACTGTCGCAAATTTTAAGTGCGCCAGGGATTGCCTTTTCTATAGTAAATTTTTCAAAAAATAATTTTATACTGTCGCAAATTTTAAATACGCCAGGGATTGCCTTTTCTATAGTAAATTATTCAAAAAATAATTTTATACTATCGCAAATTTTAATTACGCCAGGGATTGCCTTTTCTATAGTAAATTATTCAAAAAATAATTTTATACTGTTGCAAATTTTAATTACGCCAGGGATTGCCTTTTCTATAGTAAATTATTCAAAAAATAATTTTATACTGTCGCAAATTCTAATTGCGCCAGCGATTGCCTTTTCTATAGTAAATTATTCAAAAAATAATTTTCTACTGTCGCAAATTTTAATTACCCCAGGGATTGCCTTTTCTATAGTAAATTATTCAAAAAATAATTTTCTACTGTCGCAAATTTTAATTGCGCCAGGGATTGCCTTTTCTATAGCAAATTATTCAAAAAATAATTTTCTACTGTCGCAAATTTTAATTACGCCAGGGATTGCCTTTTCTATAGTAAATTATTCAAAAAATAATTTTCAACTGTCGCAAATTTTAATTACGCCAAGTATTGCCTTTTCTATAGTTAATTATTCAAAAAATAATTTTCAACTGTCGCAAATTTTAATTACGCCAGGGATTGCCTTTTCTATAGTAAATTTTTCAAAAAATAATTTTATACTGTCGCAAATTTTAAATACGCCAGGGATTGCCTTTTCTATAGTAAATTATTCAAAAAATAATTTTCTACCGTCGCAAATTTTAAATGCGCCAGGGATTGCCTTTTCTATAGTAAATTATTCAAAAAATAATTTTATACTGTCGCAAATTTTAATTACGCCAGGGATTGCCTTTTCTATAGTAAATTATTCAAAAAATAATTTTTTACTGTCGAAAATTTTAAGTGCGCCAGGGATTGCCTTTTCTATAGTAAATTATTCAAAAAATAATTTTCTACTGTCGCAAATTTTAATTACGCCAGGGATTGCCTTTTCTATAGTAAATTATTCAAAAAATAATTTTCTACTGTCGCAAATTTTAAGTGCGCCAGGGATTGCCTTTTCTATAGTAAATTATTCAAAAAATAATTTTTTACTATCGCAAGTTTTAATTGCGCCAGGGATTGCCTTTTCTACAGTAAATTATTCAAAAAATAATTTTTTACTGTCGCAAATTTTAATTACGCCAGGGATTGCCTTTTCTATAGTAAATTATTCAAAAAATAATTTTCTACTGTCGCAAATTTTAAGTGCGCCAGGGATTGCCTTTTCTATAGTAAATTATTCAAAAAATAATTTTTTACTATCGCAAGTTTTAATTGCGCCAGGGATTGCCTTTTCTACAGTAAATTATTCAAAAAATAATTTTCAACTGTCGCAAATTTTTATTACGCCAGGGATTGCCTTTTCTATAGTAAATTATTCAAAAAATAATTTTCAATTGTCGCAAATTTTAATTACGCCAGGGATTGCCTTTTCTATAGTAAATTTTTCAAAAAATAATTTTATACTGTCGCAAATTTTAAATACGCCAGGGATTGCCTTTTCTATAGTAAATTATTCAAAAAATAATTTTCTACTGTCGCAAATTTTAAATGCGCCAGGGATTGCCTTTTCTATAGTAAATTATTCAAAAAATAATTTTATACTGTCGCAAATTTTAATTACGCCAGGGATTGCTTTTTCTATAGTAAATTATTCAAAAAATAATTTTTTACTGTCGAAAATTTTAAGTGCGCCAGGGATTGCCTTTTCTATAGTAAATTATTCAAAAAATAATTTTCTACTGTCGCAAATTTTAATTACGCCAGGGATTGCCTTTTCTATAGTAAATTATTCAAAAAATAATTTTCTACTGTCGCAAATTTTAAGTGCGCCAGGGATTGCCTTTTCTATAGTAAATTATTCAAAAAATAATTTTTTACTATCGCAAGTTTTAATTGCGCCAGGGATTGCCTTTTCTACAGTAAATTATTCAAAAAATAATTTTTTACTGTCGCAAATTTTAATTACGCCAGGGATTGCCTTTTCTATAGTAAATTATTCAAAAAATAATTTTTTACTGTCGCAAATTTTAATTGCGCCAGGGATTGCCTTTTCTATAGTAAATTATTCAAAAAATAATTTTCTACTGTCGCAAATTTTAATTACGCCAGGGATTGCCTTTTCTATAGTAAATTATTCAAAAAATAATTTTTTACTGTCGCAAATTTTAATTACGCCAGGGATTGCCTTTTCTATAGTAAATTATTCCAAAAATAATTTTTTACTGTCGCAAATTTTAATTGCGCCAGGGATTGCCTTTTCTATAGTAAATTATTCAAAAAATAATTTTTTACTGTCGCAAATTTTAATTGCGCCAGGGATTGCGTTTTCTGTAGTAAATTATTTAAAAAATAATTTTCTACTGTCGCAAATTTTAATTACGCCAGGGATTGCCTTTTCTATAGTAAATTATTCAAAAAATAATTTTCTACTGTCGCAAATTTTAACTGCGCCAGGGATTGCCTTTTCTATAATAAATTATTCAAAAAATAATTTTCAACTGTCGCAAATTTTAAGTGCGCCAGGGATTGCCTTTTCTATAGTAAATTATTCAAAAAATAATTTTATGCTGTCGCAAATTCTAATTACGCCAGGGATGGCCTTTTCTATAGTAAATTATTCAAAAAATTATTTTATACTCTCGCAAATTTTAATTGCGCCAGGGATTGCCTTTTCTATAGTAAATTATTCAAAAAATAATTTTCTACTGTCGCAAATTTTAAGTGCGCCAGGGATTGCCTTTTCTATAGTAAATTATTCAAAAAATAATTTTCTACTGTCGCAAATTTTAAGTGCGCCAGGGATTGCCTTTTCTATAGTAAATTATTCAAAAAATAATTTTTTACTATCGCAAGTTTTAATTGCGCCAGGGATTGCCTTTTCTACAGTAAATTATTCAAAAAATAATTTTCTACTGTCGCAAATTTTAATTGCGCCAGGGAGTGCGTTTTCTATAGTAAATTATTCAAAAAATAATTTTCTACTGTCGCAAATTTTAATTATGCCAGGGATTGCCTTTTCTATAGTAAATTATTCAAAAAATAATTTTCTACTGTCGCAAATTTTAATTGCGCCAGGGATTGCCTTTTCTATAGTAAATTATTCAAAAAATAATTTTCAACTGTCGCAAATTTTAAGTGCGCCAGGGATTGCCTTTTCTATAGTAAATTATTCAAAAAATAATTTTATACTGTCGCAAATTCTAATTACGCCAGGGATTGCCTTTTCTATAGTAAATTATTCAAAAAATTATTTTATACTCTCGCAAATTTTAATTGCGCCAGGGATTGCCTTTTCTGTAGTAAATTATTCAAAAAATAATTTTCTACTGTCGCAAACTTTAAGTGCGCCAGGGATTGCCTTTTCTATAGTAAATTATTCAAAAAATTATTTTATACTGTCGCAAATTTTAAGTGCGCCAGGGATTGCCTTTTCTATAGTAAATTATTCAAAAAATAATTTTTTACTATCGCAAGTTTTAATTGCGCCAGGGATTGCCTTTTCTACAGTAAATTATTCAAAAAATAATTTTCTACTGTCGCAAATTTTAAGTGCGCCAGGGATTGCCTTTTCTATAGTAAATTATTCAAAAAATAATTTTCTACTGTGGCAAATTTTAAGTGCGCCAGGGATTGCCTTTTCTATAGTAAATTATTCAAAAAATAATTTTTTATTATCGCAAGTTTTAATTGCGCCAGGGATTGCCTTTTCTACAGTAAATTATTCAAAAAATAATTTTCTACTGTCGCAAATTTTAATTACGCCAGGGATTGCCTTTTCTATAGTAAATTATTCAAAAAATAATTTTTTACTGTCGCAAATTTTAAATATCCCAGGGATTGACTTTTCTAAAGTAAATTATTCAAAAAATAATTTTTTACTGTCGCAAATTTTAATTACGGCAGGGATTGCCTTTTCTATAGTAAATTATTCAAAAAATAATTGTCTACTGTCGCAAATTTTAATTGCGCCAGGGATTGCCTTTTCTATAGTAAATTATTCAAAAAATAATTTTCAACTGTCGCAAATTTTAAGTGCGCCAGGGATTGCCTTTTCTATAGTAAATTATTCAAAAAATAAATTTATACTGTCGCAAATTCTAATTACGCCAGGGATTGCCTTTTCTATAGTAAATTATTCAAAAAATTATTTTATACTCTCGCAAATTTTAATTGCGCCAGGGATTGCCTTTTCTATAGTAAATTATTCAAAAAATAATTTTCTACTGTCGCAAACTTTAAGTGCGCCAGGGATTGCCTTTTCTATAGTAAATTATTCAAAAAATAATTTTCTACTGTCGCAAATTTTAAGTGCGCCAGGGATTGCCTTTTCTATAGTAAATTATTCAAAAAATAATTTTTTACTATCGCAAGTTTTAATTGCGCCAGGGATTGCCTTTTCTACAGTAAATTATTCAAAAAATAATTTTCTACTGTCGCAAATTTTAAGTGCGCCAGGGATTGCCTTTTCTATAGTAAATTATTCAAAAAATAATTTTCTACTGTCGCAAATTTTAAGTGCGCCAGGGATTGTCTTTTCTATAGTAAATTATTCAAAAAATAATTTTTTACTATCGCAAGTTTTAATTGCGCCAGGGATTGCCTTTTCTACAGTAAATTATTCAAAAAATAATTTTCTACTGTCGCAAATTTTAATTGCGCCAGGGATTGCCTTTTCTATAGTAAATTATTCAAAAAATAATTTTTTACTGTCGAGAATTTTAAATATCCCAGGGATTGCCTTTTCTATAGTAAATTATTCAAAAAATAATTTTTTACTGTCGCAAATTTTAATTACGCCAGGGATTGCCTTTTCTATAGTAAATTATTCAAAAAATAATTTTCTACTGTCGCAAATTGTAATTGCGCCAGGGATTGCCTTTTCTATAGTAAATTATTCAAAAAATAATTTTCTACTGTCGCAAATTTTAATTGCGCCAGGGATTGCCTTTTCTATAGTAAATTTCTCACAAAATAATTTTTTACTGTCGCAAATTTTAAGTGCGCCAGGGATTGCCTTTTCTATAGTAAATTATTCAAAAAATAATTTTCTACTGTCGGATATTTTAATTGCGCCAGGGATTGCCTTTTCTATAGTAAATTTTTCAAAAAATAATTTTATACTGTCGCAAATTTTAATTACGCCAGGGATTGCCTTTTCTATAGTAAATTATTCAAAAAATAATTTTCTACTGTCGCAAATTTTAATTGCGCCAGGGATTGCCTTTTCTATAGTAAATTATTCAAAAAATAATTTTCTACTGTTTCAAATTTTAATTACGCCAGGGATTGCCTTTTATATAGTAAATTATTCAAAAAATAATTTTATACTGTCGCAAATTTTAATTACGTCAGGGATTGCCTTTTCTATAGTAAATTATTCAAAAAATAATTTTTTACTGTCGCAAATTTTAATTGCCCCAGGGATTGCCTTTTCTATAGTAAATTATTCAAAAAATAATTTTCTACTGTTTCAAATTTTAATTACGCCAGGGATTGCCTTTTATATAGTAAATTATTCAAAAAATAATTTTCTACTGTCGCAAATTTTAATTACGTCAGGGATTGCCTTTTCTATAGTAAATTATTCAAAAAATAATTTTATACTGTCGCAAATTTTAATTACGCCAGGGATTGCCTTTTCTATAGTAAATTATTCAAAAAATAATTTTCTACTGTCGCAAATTGTAATTGCGCCAGGGATTGCCTTTTCTATAGTAAATTATTCAAAAAATAATTTTTTACTGTCGCAAATTTTAATTGCGCCAGGGATTGCCTTTTCTATAGTAAATTATTCAAAAAATAATTTTCTACTGTCGCAAATTTTAATTACGCCAGGGATTGCCTTTTATATAGTAAATTTTTCAAAAATTAATTTTAAACTGTCGCAAATTTTAAATACGCCAGGGATTGCCTTTTCTATAGTAAATTATTCAAAAAATAATTTTCGACTGTCGCAAATTTTAATTACGCCAGGGATTGCCTTTTCTATAGTAAATTATTCAAAAAATAATTTTTTATTGTCGCAAATTTTAATTACGCCAGGGATTGCCTTTTCTATAGTAAATTATTCAAAAAATAATTTTCAACTGTCACAAATTTTAATTACGCCAGGGATTGCCTTTTCTATAGTAAATTATTCAAAAAATAATTTTCTACTGTTGCAAATTTTAAATATCCCAGGGATTGCCTTTTCTATAGTAAATTTCTCACAAAATAATTTTTTACTGTCGCAAATTTTAGGTGCGCCAGGGATTGCCTTTTCTGTAGTAAATTATTCAAAAAATAATTTTCTATTGTCGCAAATTTTAATTGCGCCAGGGATTGCCTTTTCTATAGTAAATTTTTCAAAAAATAATTTTCTACTGTCGCAAATTTTAATTACGCCAGGGATTGCCTTTTCTATAGTAAATTTTTCAAAAAATAATTTTTTACTGTCGCAAATTTTAAATACCCCAGGGATTGCCTTTTCTATAGTAAATTTCTCACAAATTAATTTCTTACTGTCGCAAATTTTAAATACGCCAGTGTTGCCTTTTCTATAGTAAATTATTCAAAAAATAATTTTTTACTGTCGCAAATTTTAATTACGCCAGGGATTGCCTTTTCTATAGTAAATTATTCAAAAAATAATTTTCAACTGTCGCAAATTTTAATTACGCCAGGGATTGCCTTTTCTATAGTAAATTATTCAAAAAATAATTTTTTACTGTCGCAAATTTTAATGAGGCCAGGGATTGCCTTTTCTATAGTAAATTATTCAAAAAATAATTTTATACTGTCGCAAATTTTAATTACGCCAGGGATTGCCTTTTCTACAGTAAATTCTTCAAAAAATAATTTTCTATTGTCGCAAATTTTAATTACGCCAGGGATTGCCTTTTCTATAGTAAATTATTCAAAAAATAATTTTTTACTGTCGCAAATTTTAATTACGCCAGGGATTGCCTTTTCTATAGTAAATTATTCAAAAAATAATTTTTTACTGTCGCAAATTTTAAATATCCCAGGGATTGCCTTTTCTATAGTAAATTTCTCACAAATTAATTTCTTACTGTAGCAAATTTTAAGTGCGCCAGGGTTTGCCTTTTCTATAGTAAATTATTCAAAAAATAATTTTTTACTGTAGCAAATTTTAATTACGCCAGGGATTGCCTTTTCTATAGTAAATTATTCAAAAAATAATTTTCAACTGTCGCAAATTTTAATTACGCCAGGGATTGCCTTTTCTATAGGAAATTATTCAAAAAATAATTTTTTACTGTCGCAAATTTTAAATATCCCAGGGTTTGCCTTTTATATAGTAAATTATTCAAAAAATAATTTTCTACTGTCGCAAATTTTAAATACGCCAGGGATTGCCATTTCTATAGTAAATTATTCAAAAAATAATTTTCTACTGTCGCAAATTTTAATTACGCCAGGGATTGCTTTTTCTATAGTAAATTATTCAAAAAATAATTTTTTACTGTCGCAAGTTTTAATTACGCCAGGGATTGCCTTTTCTATAGTAAATTTTTCAAAAAATAATTTTTTACTGTCGCAAATTTTAAATATCCCAGGGATTGCCTTTTCTATAGTAAATTTCTCACAAATTAATTTCTTACTGTAGCAAATTTTAAGTGCGCCAGGGTTTGCCTTTTCTATAGTAAATTATTCAAAAAATAATTTTTTACTGTCGCAAATTTTAATTGCGCCAGGGATTGCCTTTTCTATAGTAAATTATTCAAAAAATAATTTTCAACTCTCGCAAATTTTAATTACGCCAGGGATTGCCTTTTCTATAGTAAATTTTGCAAAAAATAATTTTATACTGTAGCAAATTTTAATTACTCCAGGGATTGCCTTTTCTATAGTAAATTATTCAAAAAATAATTTTCAACTGTCGCAAATTTTAATTACGCCAGGGATTGCCTTTTCTATAGTAAATTTTGCAAAAAATAATTTTATACTGTAGCAAATTTTAATTACGCCAGGGTTTGCCTTTTCTATAGTAAATTATTCAAAAAATAATTTTATACTGTCGCAAATTTTAATTACGCCAGGGATTGCCTTTTCTATAGTAAATTATTCAAAAAATAATTTTCTACTGTCGCAAATTTTTTTTTTTTATACTGTCGCAAATTCTAATTACGCCAGGGATTTCCTTTTCTATAGTAAATTATTCAAAAAATAATTTTCTACTGTCGCAAATTTTAGTTGCGCCAGGGATTGCCTTTTCTATAGTAAATTATTCAAAAAATAATTTTCTACTGTCGCAAATTTTACGTGCGCCAGGGATTGCCTTTAATATAGTAAATTTTTCAAAAATTAATTTTATACTGTCGCAAATTTTAATTACGCCAGGGATTTCCTTTTCTATAGTAAATTATTCAAAAAATAATTTTTTACTGTCGCAAATTTTAAATATCCCAGGGATTGCCTTTTCTATAGTAAATTTCTCACAAATTAATTTCTTACTGTAGCAAATTTTAAGTGCGCCAGGGTTTGCCTTTTCTATAGTAAATTATTCAAAAAATAATTTTTTACTGTCGCAAATTTTAATTGCGCCAGGGATTGCCTTTTCTATAGTAAATTATTCAAAAAATAATTTTCAACTCTCGCAAATTTTAATTACGCCAGGGATTGCCTTTTCTATAGTAAATTTTGCAAAAAATAATTTTATACTGTAGCAAATTTTAATTACGCCAGGGATTGCCTTTTCTATAGTAAATTATTCAAAAAATAATTTTCAACTGTCGCAAATTTTAATTACGCCAGGGATTGCCTTTTCTATAGTAAATTTTGCAAAAAATAATTTTATACTGTAGCAAATTTTAATTACGCCAGGGTTTGCCTTTTCTATAGTAAATTATTCAAAAAATAATTTTATACTGTCGCAAATTTTAATTAGGCCAGGGATTGCCTTTTCTATAGTAAATTATTCAAAAAATAATTTTCTACTGTCGCAAATTTTAATTACGCCAGGGATTGCCTTTTCTATAGTAAATTATTCAAAAAAATAATTTTTTACTGTCGCAAATTTTAATTGCGCCAGGGATTGCCTTTTCTATAGTAAATTATTCAAAAAATAATTTTCTACTGTCGCAAATTTTAATTGCGCCAGGGATTGCCTTTTCTATAGTAAATTATTCAAAAAATAATTTTCTACTTTCGCAAATTTTAAGTGCGCCAGGGATTGCCTTTTCTATAGTAAATTATTCAAAAAATAATTTTCTACTGTCGCAAATTTTAAGTGCGCCAGGGATTGCCTTTGATATAGTAAATTATTCAAAAAATAATTTTTTACTATCGCAAGTTTTAATTGCGCCAGGGATTGCCTTTTCTACAGTAAATTATTCAAAAAATAATTTTCTACTGTCGCAAATTTTAATTACGCCAGGGATTGCCTTTAATATAGTAAATTTTTCAAAAATTAATTTTATACTGTCGCAAATTCTAATTACGCCAGGGATTTCCTTTTCTATAGTAAATTATTCAAAAAATAATTTTCTACTGTCGCAAATTTTAATTGCGCCAGGGATTGCCTTTTCTATAGTAAATTATTCAAAAAATAATTTTCTACTGTCGCAAATTTTACGTGCGCCAGTGATTGCCTTTTCTATAGTAAATTATTCAAAAAATAATTTTCTACTGTCGCAAATTTTAAGTGCGCCAGGGATTGCCTCCTCTATAGTAAATTATTCAAAAAATAATTTTTTACTATCGCAAGTTTTAATTGCGCCAGGGATTGCCTTTTCTACAGTAAATTATTCAAAAAATAATTTTCTACTGTCGCAAATTTTAATTACGCCAGGGATTGCCTTTAATATAGTAAATTTTTCAAAAATTAATTTTATACTGTCGCAAATTTTAATTACGCCAGGGATTTCCTTTTCTATAGTAAATTATTCAAAAAATAATTTTTTACTGTCGCAAATTTTAATTGCGCCAGGGATTGCCTTTTCTATAGTAAATTATTCAAAAAATAATTTTCAACTGTCGCAAATTTTAATTACGCCAGGGATTGCCTTTTCTATAGTAAATTATTCAAAAAATAATTTTTTACTATCGCAAGTTTTAATTGCGCCAGGGATTGCCTTTTCTACAGTAAATTATTCAAAAAATAATTTTCTACTGTCGCAAATTTTAATTACGCCACGGATTGCCTTTTATATAGTAAATTTTTCAAAAAATAATTTTTTACTGTCGCAAATTTTAAATATCCCAGGAATTGCCTTTTCTATAGTAAATTATTCAAAAAATAATTTTCTACTGTCGCAATTTTAAGTGCGCCAGGGATTGCCTTTTCTATAGTAAATTTTTCAAAAAATAATTTTTTACTATCGCAAGTTTTAATTTCGCCAGGGATTGCCTTTTCTATAGCAAATTTTGCAAAAAATAATTTTCTACTGTCGCAAATTTTAATTACGCCAGGGATTGCCTTTTATATAGTAAATTATTCAAAAAATAATTTTTTACTGTCGCTAATTTTAAGTGCGCCAGGGATTGCCTTTTCTATAGTAAATTTTGCAAAAAATAATTTTTTAATGTCGCAAATTTTAATTACGCCAGGGATTGCCTTTTCTATAGTAAATTATTCAAAAAATAATTTTTTACTATCGCAAGTTTTTATTGCGCCAGGGATTGCCTTTTCTACAGTAAATTATTCAAAAAATAATTTTCTACTGTCGCAAATTTTAATTACGCCAGGGATTGCCTTTTATATAGTAAATTTTTCAAAAATTAATTTTATACTGTCGCAAATTTTAAATACGCCAGGGATTGCCTTTTCTATAGTAAATTATTCAAAAAATAATTTTCTACTGTCGCAAATTTTAAGTGCGCCAGGGATTGCCTTTTCTATAGTAAATTATTCAAAAAATAATTTTCTACTGTCGCAAATTTTAAGTGCGCCAGGGATTGCCTTTTCTATAGTAAATTATTCAAAAAATAATTTTTTACTATCGCAAGTTTTAATTGCGCCAGGGATTGCCTTTTCTACAGTAAATTATTCAAAAAATAATTTTCTACTGTCGCAAATTTTAATTACGCCAGGGATTGCCTTTAATATAGTAAATTTTTCAAAAATTAATTTGATACTGTCGCAAATTTTAATTACGCCAGGGATTTCCTTTTCTATAGTAAATTATTCAAAAAATAATTTTTTACTGTCGCAAATTTTAATTGCGCCAGGGATTGCCTTTTCTATAGTAAATTATTCAAAAAATAATTTTCAACTGTCGCAAATTTCAATTACGCCAGGGATTGCCTTTTCTATAGTAAATTATTCAAAAAATAATTTTTTACTATCGCAAGTTTTAATTGCGCCAGGGATTGCCTTTTCTACAGTAAATTATTCAAAAAATAATTTTATACTGTCGCAAATTTTAATTACGGCAGGGATTGCCTTTTATATAGTAAATTTTTCAAAAATTAATTTTATACTGTCGCAAATTTTAAATACGCCAGGGATTGCCTTTTCTATAGTAAATTATTCAAAATATAATTTTCTACTGTCGCAAATTTTAATTACGCCAGGGACTGCCTTTTCTATAGTAAATTATTCAAAAAATAATTTTTTACTGTCGCAAGTTTTAATTACGCCAGGGATTGCCTTTTCTATAGAAAATTTTTCAAAAAATAATTTTTTACTGTCGCAAATTTTAAATATCCCAGGAATTGCCTTTTCTATAGTAAATTATTCAAAAAATAATTTTCTACTGTCGCAAATTTTAAGTGCGCCAGGGATTGCCTTTTCTATAGTAAATTTTTCAAAAAATAATTTTTTACTATCGCAAGTTTTAATTGCGCCAGGGATTGCCTTTTCTATAGTAAATTTTGCAAAAATAATTTTCTACTGTCGCAAATTTTAATTACGCCAGGGATTGCCTTTTCTATAGTAAATTATTCAAAAAATAATTTTCTACTGTCGCAAATTTTAAATACGCCAGGGATTGCCTTTTCTATAGTAAATTATTCAAAAAATAATTTTCTACTGTCGCAAATTTTAATTACGCCAGGGATTGCCTTTTCTATAGTAAATTATTCAAAAAATAATTTTTTACTGTCGCAAATTTTAAATATCCCAGGGATTGCCTTTTCCATAGTAAATTATTCAAAAAATAATTTTCTACTGTCGCAAATTTTAAGTGGGCCAGGGATTGCCTTTTCTATAGTAAATTATTCAAAAAATAATTTTCTACTGTCGCAAATTTTAAGTGCGCCAGGGATTGCCTTTTCTATAGTAAATTATTCAAAAAATAATTTTATACTGTCGCAAATTTTAATTACGCCAGGGATTGCATTTTCTATAGTAAATTATTCAAAAAATAATTTTATACTGTCGCATATTTTAAATACGCCAGGGATTGCCTTTTATATAGTAAATTATTCAAAAAATAATTTTATACTGTCGCAAATTTTAATTACGCCAGGGATTGCCTTTTCTATAGTAAATTATTCAAAAAATAATTTTTTACTGTCGCAAATTTTAAATATCCCAGGGATTGCCTTTTCTACAGTAAATTATTCAAAAAATAATTTTCTACTGTCGCAAATTTTAATTACGCCAGGGATTGCCTTTTATATAGTAAATTTTTCAAAAATTAATTTTATACTGTCGCAAATTTTAAATTCGCCAGGGACTGCCTTTTCTATAGTAAATTATTCAAAAAATAATTTTATACTGTCGCAAATTTTAAATATCCCAGGGATTGCCTTTTCTATAGAAAATTATTCAAAAAATAATTTTCTACTGTCGCAAATTTTAAATACGCCAGGGATTGCCTTTTCTATAGTAAATTATTCAAAAAATAATTTTTTACTGTCGCAAATTTTAAGTGCGCCTGGGATTTCCTTTTCTATAGTAAATTATTCAAAAAATAATTTTTTACTGTCGCTAATTTTAAGTGCGCCAGGGATTGCCTTTTCTATAGTAAATTTTTCAAAAAATAATTTTTTACTATCGCAAGTTTTAATTTCGCCAGGGATTGCCTTTTCTATAGCAAATTTTGCAAAAAATAATTTTCTACTGTCGCAAATTTTAAATATCCCAGGAATTGCCTTTTCTATAGTAAATTATTCAAAAAATAATTTTCTACTGTCGCAATTTTAAGTGCGCCAGGGATTGCCTTTTCTATAGTAAATTTTTCAAAAAATAATTTTTTACTATCGCAAGTTTTAATTTCGCCAGGGATTGCCTTTTCTATAGCAAATTTTGCAAAAAATAATTTTCTACTGTCGCAAATTTTAATTACGCCAGGGATTGCCTTTTATATAGTAAATTATTCAAAAAATAATTTTTTACTGTCGCTAATTTTAAGTGCGCCAGGGATTGCCTTTTCTATAGTAAATTTTGCAAAAAATAATTTTTTAATGTCGCAAATTTTAATTACGCCAGGGATTGCCTTTTCTATAGTAAATTATTCAAAAAATAATTTTTTACTATCGCAAGTTTTTATTGCGCCAGGGATTGCCTTTTCTACAGTAAATTATTCAAAAAATAATTTTCTACTGTCGCAAATTTTAATTACGCCAGGGATTGCCTTTTATATAGTAAATTTTTCAAAAATTAATTTTATACTGTCGCAAATTTTAAATACGCCAGGGATTGCCTTTTCTATAGTAAATTATTCAAAAAATAATTTTCTACTGTCGCAAATTTTAAGTGCGCCAGGGATTGCCTTTTCTATAGTAAATTATTCAAAAAATAATTTTCTACTGTCGCAAATTTTAAGTGCGCCAGGGATTGCCTTTTCTATAGTAAATTATTCAAAAAATAATTTTTTACTATCGCAAGTTTTAATTGCGCCAGGGATTGCCTTTTCTACAGTAAATTATTCCAAAAATAATTTTCTACTGTCGCAAATTTTAATTACGCCAGGGATTGCCTTTAATATAGTAAATTTTTCAAAAATTAATTTGATACTGTCGCAAATTTTAATTACGCCAGGGATTTCCTTTTCTATAGTAAATTATTCAAAAAATAATTTTTTACTGTCGCAAATTTTAATTGCGCCAGGGATTGCCTTTTCTATAGTAAATTATTCAAAAAATAATTTTCAACTGTCGCAAATTTCAATTACGCCAGGGATTGCCTTTTCTATAGTAAATTATTCAAAAAATAATTTTTTACTATCGCAAGTTTTAATTGCGCCAGGGATTGCCTTTTCTACAGTAAATTATTCAAAAAATAATTTTATACTGTCGCAAATTTTAATTACGGCAGGGATTGCCTTTTATATAGTAAATTTTTCAAAAATTAATTTTATACTGTCGCAAATTTTAAATACGCCAGGGATTGCCTTTTCTATAGTAAATTATTCAAAATATAATTTTCTACTGTCGCAAATTTTAATTACGCCAGGGACTGCCTTTTCTATAGTAAATTATTCAAAAAATAATTTTTTACTGTCGCAAGTTTTAATTACGCCAGGGATTGCCTTTTCTATAGAAAATTTTTCAAAAAATAATTTTTTACTGTCGCAAATTTTAAATATCCCAGGAATTGCCTTTTCTATAGTAAATTATTCAAAAAATAATTTTCTACTGTCGCAAATTTTAAGTGCGCCAGGGATTGCCTTTTCTATAGTAAATTTTTCAAAAAATAATTTTTTACTATCGCAAGTTTTAATTGCGCCAGGGATTGCCTTTTCTATAGTAAATTTTGCAAAAATAATTTTCTACTGTCGCAAATTTTAATTACGCCAGGGATTGCCTTTTCTATAGTAAATTATTCAAAAAATAATTTTCTACTGTCGCAAATTTTAAATACGCCAGGGATTGCCTTTTCTATAGTAAATTATTCAAAAAATAATTTTCTACTGTCGCAAATTTTAATTACGCCAGGGATTGCCTTTTCTATAGTAAATTATTCAAAAAATAATTTTTTACTGTCGCAAATTTTAAATATCCCAGGGATTGCCTTTTCCATAGTAAATTATTCAAAAAATAATTTTCTACTGTCGCAAATTTTAAGTGGGCCAGGGATTGCCTTTTCTATAGTAAATTATTCAAAAAATAATTTTCTACTGTCGCAAATTTTAAGTGCGCCAGGGATTGCCTTTTCTATAGTAAATTATTCAAAAAATAATTTTATACTGTCGCAAATTTTAATTACGCCAGGGATTGCATTTTCTATAGTAAATTATTCAAAAAATAATTTTATACTTTCGCATATTTTAAATACGCCAGGGATTGCCTTTTATATAGTAAATTATTCAAAAAATAATTTTATACTGTCGCAAATTTTAATTACGCCAGGGATTGCCTTTTCTATAGTAAATTATTCAAAAAATAATTTTTTACTGTCGCAAATTTTAAATATCCCAGGGATTGCCTTTTCTACAGTAAATTATTCAAAAAATAATTTTCTACTGTCGCAAATTTTAATTACGCCAGGGATTGCCTTTTATATAGTAAATTTTTCAAAAATTAATTTTATACTGTCGCAAATTTTAAATTCGCCAGGGACTGCCTTTTCTATAGTAAATTATTCAAAAAATAATTTTATACTGTCGCAAATTTTAAATATCCCAGGGATTGCCTTTTCTATAGAAAATTATTCAAAAAATAATTTTCTACTGTCGCAAATTTTAAATACGCCAGGGATTGCCTTTTCTATAGTAAATTATTCAAAAAATAATTTTTTACTGTCGCAAATTTTAAGTGCGCCAGGGATTGCCTTTTCTATAGTAAATTATTCAAAAAATAATTTTCAACTGTCGCAAATTGTAATTGCGCCAGGGATTGCCTTTTCTATAGTAAATTATTCAAAAAATAATTTTTTACTGTCGCAAATTTTAATTACGCCAGGGATTGCCTTTTCTATAGTAAATTATTCAAAAAATTATTTTTTACTGTCGCAAATTTTAAGTGCGCCAGGGATTGCCTTTTCTATAGTAAATTATTCAAAAAATAATTTTTTACTGTCGCAAATTTTAAGTGCGCCAGGGATTGCCTTTTCTATAGTAAATTATTCAAAATATAATTTTATACTGTCGCAAATTTTAATTACGCCAGGGATTGCCTTTTCTATAGTAAATTATTCAAAAAATAATTTTTTACTATCGCAAGTTTTATTTGCGTCAGGGATTGCCTTTTCTACAGTAAATTATTCAAAAAATAATTTTCTACTGTCGCAAATTTTAATTACGCCAGGGATTGCCTTTTATATAGTAAATTATTCAAAAAATAATTTTATACTGTCGCAAATTTTAATTACGCCAGGGATTGCCTTTTCTATAGTAAATTTTGCAAAAAATAATTTTTTACTGTCGCAAATTTTAATTACGCCAGGGATTGCCTTTTCTATAGTAAATTATTCAAAAAATAATTTTTTACTATCGCAAGTTTTAATTGCGCCAGGGATTGCCTTTTCTACAGTAAATTATTCAAAAAATAATTTTCTACTGTCGCAAATTTTAATTACGCCAGGGATTGCCTTTTATATAGTAAATTTTTCAAAAATTAATTTTATACTGTCGCAAATTTTAAATACGCCAGGGATTGCCTTTTCTATAGTAAATTATTCAAAAAATAATTTTATACTGTCGCAAATTTTAAATATCCCAGGGATTGCCTTTTCTATAGTAAATTATTCAAAAAATAATTTTCTACTGTCGCAAATTTTAAATACGCCAGGGATTGCCTTTTCTATAGTAAATTATTCAAAAAATAATTTTCAACTGTCGCAAATTTTAATTACGCCAGGGATTGCCTTTTCTATAGTAAATTATTGAAAAAATAATTTTTTACTGTCGCAAATTTTAAGTGCGCCAGGGATTGCCTTTTATATAGTAAATTATTCAAAAAATAATTTTTACTGTCGCAAATTTTAATTACGCCAGGGATTGCCTTTTCTATAGTAAATTATTCAAAAAATAATTTTTTACTGTCGCAAATTTTAATTACGCCAGGGATTGCCTTTTCTATAGTAAATTATTCAAAAAATAATTTTCTACTGTCGCAAATTTTAAATACGCCAGGGACTGCCTTTTCTATAGTAAATTATTCAAAAAATAATTTTATACTGTCGCAAATTTTAATTACGCCAGGGATTACCTTTTCTATAGTAAATTATTCAAAAAATAATTTTTTACTGTCGCAAATTTTAATTGCGCCAGGGATTGCCTTTTCTATAGTAAATTATTCAAAAAGTAATTTTCAACTGTCGCAAATTTTAATTACGCCAGGGATTGCCTTTTATATAGTAAATTTTTCAAAAATTAATTTTATACTGTCGCAAATTTTAAGTGCGCCAGGGATTGCCTTTTCTACAGTAAATTTTGCAAAAAATAATTTTTTACTGTCGCAAATTTTAATTACGCCAGGGATTGCCTTTTCTATAGTAAATTATTCAAAAAATAATTTTTTACTATCGCAAGTTTTAATTGCGCCAGGGATTGCCTTTTCTACAGTAAATTATTCAAAAAATAATTTTCTACTGTCGCAAATTTTAAATACGCCAGGGATTGCCTTTTCTATAGTAAATTATTCAAAAAATAATTTTCAACTGTCGCAAATTTTAATTACGCCAGGGATTGCCTTTTCTATAGTAAATTATTCAAAAAATAATTTTTTACTGTCGCAAATTTTAAGTGCGCCAGGGATTGCCTTTTCTATAGTAAATTTTGCAAAAAATAATTTTTTACTGTCGCAAATTTTAATTGCGCCAGGGATTGCCTTTTCTATAGTAAATTATTCAAAAAATAATTTTCAACTGTCGCAAATTGTAATTGCGCCAGGGATTGCCTTTTCTATAGTAAATTATTCAAAAAAT
Organism: Dioctria linearis; assembly: GCA_963930735.1. Taxonomy (NCBI): domain Eukaryota; kingdom Metazoa; phylum Arthropoda; class Insecta; order Diptera; family Asilidae; genus Dioctria; species Dioctria linearis. Next base: position 97,303 of record CAWVNZ010002397.1, on the reverse strand, counting down.
AATTTTTTACTGTCGCAAATTTTAAGTGCGCCAAGGATTGCCTATTCTATAGTAAATTTTTCAAAAAATAATTTTATACTGTCGCAAATTTTAAATACGCCAGGGATTGCCTTTTCTATAGTAAATTATTCAAAAAATAATTTTATACTATCGCAAATTTTAATTACGCCAGGTATTGCCTTTTCTATAGTAAATTATTCAAAAAATAATTTTTTACTGTCGCAAATTTTAATTGCGCCAGGGATTGCCTTTTCTATAGTAAATTATTCAAAAAATAATTTTCAACTGTCGCAAATTTTAATTACGCCAGTGATTGCCTTTTATATAGTAAATTTTTCAAAAATTAATTTTATACTGTCGCAAATTTTAAGTGCGCCAGGTTTTGCCTTTTCTATAGTAAATTTTGCAAAAAATAATTTTTTACTGTCGCAAATTTTAATTACGCTAGGGATTGCCTTTTCTATAGTAAATAATTCAAAAAATAATTTTTTACTATCGCAAGTTTTAATTGGGCCAGGGATTGCCTTTTCTACAGTAAATTATTCAAAAAATAATTTTCCACTGTCGCAAATTTTAAATACGCCAGGGATTGCTTTTTCTATAGTAAATTATTCAAAAAATAATTTTCAACTGTCGCAAATTTGAATTACGCCAGGGATTGCCTTTTCTATAGTAAATTATTCAAAAAATAATTTTTTACTGTCGCAAATTTTAAGTGCGCCAGGGATTGCCTTTTCTATAGTAAATTTTGCAAAAAATAATTTTTTACTGTCGCAAATTTTAATTGCGCCAGGGATTGCCTTTTCTATAGTAAATTATTCAAAAAATCATTTTCAACTGTCGCAAATTGTAATTGCGCCAGGGATTGCCTTTTCTATAGTAAATTATTCAAAAAATAATTTTTTACTGTCGCAAATTTTAAGTGCGCCAAGGATTGCCTTTTCTATAGTAAATTTTTCAAAAAATAATTTTATACTGTCGCAAATTTTAAATACGCCAGGGATTGCCTTTTCTATAGTAAATTATTCAAAAAATAATTTTATACTGTCGCAAATTTTAATTACGCCAGGGATTGCCTTTTCTATAGTAAATTCTTCAAAAAATAATTTTTTACTGTCGCAAATTTTAATTGCGCCAGGGATTGCTTTTTCTATAGTAAATTATTCAAAAAATAATTTTCAACTGTCGCAAATTTTAATTACGCCAGGGATTGCCTTTTATATAGTAAATTTTTCAAAAAATAATTTTTTACTATCGCAAGTTTTAATTGCGCCAGGGGTTGCCTTTTCTACAGTAAATTATTCAAAAAATAATTTTCTACTGTCGCAAATTTTAAATACGCCAGGGATTGCCTTTTCTATAGTAGATTATTCAAAAAATAATTTTCAACTGTCGCAAATTTTAATTACGCCAGGGATTGCCTTTTCTATAGTAAATTATTCAAAAAATAATTTTTTACTGTCGCAAATTTTAAGTGCGCCAGGGATTGCCTTTTCTATAGTAAATTTTGCAAAAAATAATTTTTTACTGTCGCAAATTTTAATTGCGCCAGGGATTGCCTTTTCTATAGTAAATTATTCAAAAAATAATTTTCAACTGTCGCAAATTGTAATTGCGCCAGGGATTGCCTTTTCTATAGTAAATTATTCAAAAAATAATTTTTTACTGTCGCAAATTTTAAGTGCACCAGGGATTGCCTTTTCTATAGTAAATTTTTCAAAAAATAATTTTATACTGTCGCAAATTTTAAATACGCCAGGGATTGCCTTTTCTATAGTAAATTATTCAAAAAATAATTTTATACTGTCGCAAATTTTAATTACGCCAGGGATTGCCTTTTCTATAGTAAATTATTCAAAAAATAATTTTTTACTGTCGCAAATTTCAATTGCGCCAGGGATTGCCTTTTCTATAGTAAATTATTCAAAAAATAATTTTCAACTGTCGCAAATTTTAATTACGCCAGGGATTGCCTTTTCTATAGTAAATTATTCAAAAAATAATTTTTTACTATCGCAAGTTTTAATTGCGCCAGGGATTGCCTTTTCTACAGTAAATTATTCAAAAAATAATTTTCTACTGTCGCAAATTGTAAATACGCCAGGGATTGCCTTTTCTATAGTAAATTATTCAAAAAATAATTTTCAACTGTCGCAAATTTAAATTACGCCAGGGATAGCCTTTTCTATATTAAATTATTCAAAAAATAATTTTCAACTGTCGCAAATTGTAATTGCGCCAGGGATTGCCTTTTCTATAGTAAATTATTCAAAAAATAATTTTTTACTGTCGCAAATTTTAAGTGCGCCAGGGATTGATTGCCTTTTCTATAGTAAATTATTCAAAAAATAATTTTATAATGTCGCAAATTTTAATTACGCCATGGATTGCCTTTTCTATAGTAAATTATTCAAAAAATAATTTTATACTGTCGCAAATTTTAATTGCGCCAGGGATTGCCTTTTCTTTAGTAAATTTTGCAAAAATAAATTTTTTACTTTCGCAAATTTTAATTACACCAGGTATTGCCTTTTCTATAGTAAATTATTCAAAAAATAATTTTTTACTATCGCAAGTTTTAATTGCGCCAGGGATTGCCTTTTCTATAGTAAATTATTTAAAAAATAATTTTTTACTGTCGCAAATTTTAAGTGCGCCAGGGATTGACTTTTCTATAGTAAATTATTCAAAACATAATTTTATACTGTCGCAAATTTTAATTACGCCATGGATTGCCTTTTCTATAGTAAATTATTCAAAAAATAATTTTATACTGTCGCAAATTTTAATTGCGCCAGGGATTGCCTTTTCTATAGTAAATTATTCAAAAAATAATTTTTTACTGTCGCAAATTTTAAGTGCGCCAGGGATTGCCTTTTCTATAGTAAATTATTCAAAAAATAATTTTATACTGTCGCAAATTTTAATTACGCCAGGGATTGCCTTTTCTATAGTAAATTATTCAAAAAATAATTTTCTACTGTCGCAAATTATAAATATCACAGGCATTGCCTTTTCTATAATAAATTTCTCACAAATTAATTTTTTACTGTCGCAAATTTTAAGTGCGCCAGGGATTGCCTTTTCTATAGTAAATTATTCAAAAAATAATATTCTACTGTCGCAAATTTTAATTGCGCCAGGGATTGCCTTTTCTATAGTAAGTTTTTCAAAAAATTATTTTATACTGTCGCAAATTTTAATTACGCCAGGGATTGCCTTTTCTATAGTAAATTATTCAAAAAATAATTTTCTACTGTCGCAAATTTTAATTGCGCCAGGGATTGCCTTTTCTATAGTAAATTATTCAAAAAATAATTTTCTACTGTCGCAAATTTTAATTACGCCAGGGATTGCCTTTTCTATAGTAAATTATTCAAAAAATAATTTTTTACTGTCGCAAATTTTAATTAAGCCAGGGATTGCGTTTTCTATAGTAAATTATTCAAAAAATAATTTTCTACTGTCGCAAATTTTAATTACGCCAGGGATTGCCTTTTCTATAGTAAATTATTCAAAAAATAATTTTTTACTGTCGCAAATTTTAATTACGCCAGGGATTGCCTTTTCTACAGTAAATTATTCAAAAAATAATTTTCTACTGTCGCAAATTTTAATTACGCCAGCGATTGCCTTTTATATAGTAAATTTTTCAAAAATTAATTTTATACTGTCGCAAATTTTAAATACGCCAGGGATTGCCTTTTCTATAGTAAATTATTCAAAAAATAATTTTATACTGTCGCAAATTTTAAATAACCCAGGGATTGCCTTTTCTATAGTAAATTATTCAAAAAATAATTTTCTACTGTCGCAAATTTTAAATACGCCAGGGATTGCCTTTTCTATAGTAAATTATTCAAAAAATATTTTTTACTGTCGCAAATTTTAAATATCCCAGGGATTGCCTTTTCTATAGTAAATTATTCAAAAAATAATTTTCTACTGTCGCAAATTTTAAATAGTAAATTTTGCAAAAAATAATTTTTTACTGTCGCAAATTTTAATTGCGCCAGGGATTGCCTTTTCTATAGTAAATTATGCAAAAAATAATTTTCTACTGTCGCAAATTTTAATTGCGCCAGGGATTGCCTTTTCTATAGTAAATTTTTCAAAAAATAATTTTTTACTATCGCAAGTTTTAATTGCGCCAGGGATTGCCTTTTCTACAGTAAATTATTCAAAAAATAATTTTCTACTGTCGCAAATTTTAATTACGCCAGGGATTGCCTTTTATATAGTAAATTTCTCACAAAATAATTTATACTGTCGCAAATTTTAATTACGCCAGGGATTGCCTTTTCTATAGTAAATTATTCAAAAAATAATTTTCTACTCTCGCAAATTTTAATTGCGCCAGGGATTGCCTTTTCTACAGTAAATTTTTCAAAAAATAATTTTCTACTGTCGCAAATTTTAATTGCGCCAGGGATTGCCTTTTCTACAGTAAATTATTCAAAAAATTATTTTATACTGTCGCAAATTTTAATTACGCCAGGGATTGCCTTTTCTATAGTAAATTATTCAAAAAATAATTTTTTACTGTCGCAAATTTTCATTGCGCCAGGGATTGCCTTTTCTATAGTAAATTTTTCAAAAAATAATTTTATACTGTCGCAAATTTTAATTATCCCAGGGATTACCTTTTCTATAGTAAATTATTCAAAAATTAATTTTATACTGTCGCAAATTTTAAGTGCGCCAGGGATTGCCTTTTTTGTAGTAAATTTTGCAAAAAATAATTTTTTACTGTCGCAAATTTTAATTACGCCAGGGATTGCCTTTTCTATAATAAATTATTCAAAAAATAATTTTTTACTATCGCACGTTTTAATTGCGCCAGGGATTGCCTTTTCTACAGTAAATTATTCAAAAAATAATTTTCTACTGTCGCAAATTTTAAATACGCCAGGGATTGCCTTTTCTATAGTAAATAATTCAAAAAATAATTTTCAACTGTCGCAAATTTTAATTACGCCAGGGATTGCCTTTTCTATAGTAAATTATTCAAAAAATAATTTTTTACTGTCGCAAATTTTAAGTGCGCCAGGGATTGCCTTTTCTATAGTAAATTTTGCAAAAAATAATTTTTTACTGTCGCAAATTTTAATTGCGCCAGGGATTGCCTTTTCTATAGTAAATTATTCAAAAAATAATTTTCTACTGTCGCAAATTTTAATTGCGCCAGGGATTGCCTTTTCTATAGTAAATTTTTCAAAAAATAATTTTTTACTATCGCAAGTTTTAATTGCGCCAGGGATTGCCTTTCCTACAGTAAATTATTCAAAAAATAATTTTCTACTGTCGCAAATTTTAATTACGCCAGGGATTGCCTTTTATATAGTAAATTTCTCACAATATAATTTTATACTGTCGCAAATTTTAATTACGCCAGGGATTGCCTTTTCTATAGTAAATTATTCAAAAAAAAATTTTTTACTGTCGCAAATTTTAATTGCGCCAGGGATTGCCTTTTCTATAGTAAATTATTCAAAAAATATTTTTCAACTGTCGCAAATTTTAATTACGCCAGGGATTGCCTTTTCTATAGTAAAATATTCAAAAAATAATTTTTTACTCTCGCAAATTTTAAGTGCGCCAGGGATTGCCTTTTATATAGTAAATTTCTCACAATATAATTTTATACTGTCGCAAATTTTAATTACGCCAGGGATTGCCTTTTCTATAGTAAATTATTCAAAAAAAAATTTTTTACTGTCGCAAATTTTAATTGCGCCAGGGATTGCCTTTTCTATAGTAAATTATTCAAAAAATATTTTTCAACTGTCGCAAATTTTAATTACGCCAGGGATTGCCTTTTCTATAGTAAAATATTCAAAAAATAATTTTTTACTCTCGCAAATTTTAAGTGCGCCAGGGATTGCCTTTTCTATAGTAAATTATTCAAAAAATAAATTTATACTGTCGCAAATTTTAATTACGCCAGGGATTGCCTTTTCTATAGTAAATTATTCAAAAAATAATTTTCTACTGTCGCAAATTTTAAATATCCCAGGGATTGCGTTTTCTATAGTAAATTTCTCACAAAATAATTTTTTACTGTCGCAAATTTTAAGTGCGCCAGGGATTGCCTTTTCTATAGTAAATTATTCAAAAAATAATTTTTTACTGTCGCAAATTTTAATTACGCCAGGGATTGCCTTTTCTATAGTAAATTATTCAAAAAATAATTTTTTACTGTCGGAAATTTTAAATATCCCAGGGATTGCTTTTTCTATAGTAAATTATTCAAAAAATAATTTTCTACTGTCGCAAATTTTAAATACGCCAGGGATTGCCTTTTCTATAGTAAATTATTCAAAAAATAATTTTCTACTGTCGCAAATTTTAAATACGCCAGGGATTGCCTTTTCTGTAGTAAATTATTCAAAAAATAATTTTATACCGTCGCAAATTTTAATTACGCCAGGGATTGCCTTTTCTATAGTCAATTATTCAAAAAATAATTTTTTACTGTCGCAAATTTTAATTGCGCCAGGGATTGCCTTTTCTATAGTAAATTATTCAAAAAATAATTTTCAACTGTCGCAAATTTTAATTACGCCAGGGATTGCCTTTTATATAGTAAATTTTTCAAAAATTAATTTTATACTGTCGCAAATTTTAAGTGCGCCAGGGATTGCCTTTTCTATAGTAAATTTTGCAAAAAATAATTTTTTACTGTCGCAAATTTTAATTACGCCAGGGATTGCCTTTTCTATAGTAAATTATTCAAAAAATAATTTTTTACTATCGCAAGTTTTAATTGCGCCAGGGATTGCCTTTTCTACAGTAAATTATTCAAAAAATAATTTTCTACTGTCGCAAATTTTAAATACGCCAGGGATTGCCTTTTCTATAGTAAATTATTCAAAAAATAATTTTCAACTGTCGCAAATTTCAATTACGCCAGGGATTGCCTTTTCTATAGTAAATTATTCAAAAAATAATTTTTTACTGTCGCAAATTTTATGTGCGCCAGGGATTGCCTTTTCTATAGTAAATTTTGCAAAAAATAATTTTTTACTGTCGCAAATTTTAACTGCGCCAGGGATTGCCTTTTCTATAGTAAATTATTCAAAAAATAATTTTCTATTGTCGCAAATTTTAATTGCGCCAGGGATTGCCTTTTCTATAGTAAATTTTTCAAAAAATAATTTTTTACTATCGCAAGTTTTGATTGCGCCAGGGATTGCCTTTTCTACAGTAAATTATTCAAAAAATAATTTTCTACTGTCGCAAATTTTAATTACGCCAGGGATTGCCTTTTATATAGTAAATTTCTCACAAAATAATTTTATACTGTCGCAAATTTTAATTACGCCAGGGATTGCCTTTTCTATAGTAAATTATTCAAAAAATAATTTTCTACTGTCGCAATATTTTAATTGCGCCAGGGATTGCCTCTTGAACAGTAAATTTTTCAAAAAATAATTTTCTACTGTCGCAAATTTTAATTGCGCCAGGGATTGCCTTTTCTACAGTAAATTATTCAAAAAATAATTTTATACTGTCGCAAATTTTAATTACGCCAGGGATTGCCTTTTCTATAGTAAATTATTCAAAAAATAATTTTTTACTGTCGCAAATTTTAATTGCGCCAGGGATTGCCTTTTGTATAGTAAATTATTCAAAAAATAATTTTCAACTGTCGCAAATTTTAATTACGCCAGGGATTGCCTTTTCTATAGTAAATTATTCAAAAAATAATTTTTTACTGTCGCAAATTTTAAGTGCGCCAGGGATTGCCTTTTCTATAGTAAATTATTCAAAAAATAATTTTCTACTGTCGCAAATTTTAATTGCGCCAGGGATTGCCTTTTCTATAGTAAATTATTCAAAAAATTATTTTCTACTGTCGCAAATTTTAATTACGCCAGGGATTGCCTTTTCTATAGTAAATTATTCAAAAAATAATTTTATACTGTCGCAAATTTTAATTACGCCAGGGATTGCCTTTTCTATAGTAAATTATTCAAAAAATAATTTTCTACTGTCGCAAATTTTAATTACGCCAGGGATTGCCTGTAAATTATTCAAAAAATAATTTTCTACTGTCGCAAATTTTAATTGCGCCAGGGATTGCCTTTTCTATAGTAAATTATTCAAAAAATAATTTTCTACTGTCGCAAATTTTAATTGCGCCAGGGATTGCCTTTTCTATAGTTAATTATTCAAAAAATAATTTTCTACTGTCGCAAATTTTAATTACGCCAGGGATTGCCTTTTCTATAGTAAATTATTCAAAAAATAATTTTCTACTGTCGCAAATTTTAATTGCGCCAGGGATTGCCTTTTCTATAGTAAATTATTCAAAAAATAATTTTCTACTGTCGCAAATTTTAATTGCGCCAGGGATTGCCTTTTCTATAGTAAATTATTCAAAAAATAATTTTCTACTGTCGCAAATTTTAATTACGCCAGGGATTGCCTTTTCTATAGTAAATTATTCAAAAAATAATTTTCTAATGTCACAAATTTTAAGTGCGCCAGGGATTGCCTTTTCTATAGTAAATTATTCAAAAAATAATTTTCTACTGTCGCAAATTTTAATTGCGCCAGGGATTGCCTTTTCTGTAGTAAATTATTCAAAAAATAATTTTCTACTGTCGCAAATTTTAATTGCGCCAGGGATTGCCTTTTCTATAGTTAATTATTCAAAAAATAATTTTCTACTGTCGCAAATTTTAATTGCGCCAGGGATTGCCTTTTCTATAGTAAATTATTCAAAAAATAATTTTCTACTGTCGCAAATTTTAATTGCGCCAGGGATTGCCTTTTCTATAGTAAATTATTCAAAAAATAATTTTCTACTGTCGCAAATTTTAATTGCGCCAGGGATTGCCTTTTTTATAGTTAATTATTCAAAAAATAATTTTCTACTGTCGCAAATTTTAATTACGCCAGGGATTGCCTTTTCTATAGTAAATTATTCAAAAAATAATTTTTTAATGTCACAAATTTTAAGTGCGCCAGGGATTGCCTTTTCTATAGTAAATTATTCAAAAAATAATTTTCTACTGTCGCAAATTTTAATTGCGCCAGGGATTGCCTTTTCTATAGTAAATTATTCAAAAAATTATTTTCTACTGTCGCAAATTTTAATTACGCCAGGGATTGCCTTTTCTATAGTAAATTATTCAAAAAATAATTTTATACTGTCGCAAATTTTAATTACGCCAGGGATTGCCTTTTCTATAGTAAATTATTCAAAAAATAATTTTCTACTGTCGCAAATTTTAATTACGCCAGGGATTGCCTTTTCTATAGTAAATTATTCAAAAAATAATTTTCTACTGTCGCAAATTTTAATTGCGCCAGGGATTGCCTTTTCTATAGTAAATTATTCAAAAAATAATTTTCTACTGTCGCAAATTTTAATTGCGCCAGGGATTGCCTTTTCTATAGTAAATTATTCAAAAAATAATTTTCTACTGTCGCAAATTTTAATTGCGCCAGGGATTGACTTTTCTATAGTAAATTAATCAAAAAATAATTTTCTACTGTCGCAAATTTTAAATATACCAGGGATTGCCTTTTCTATAGTAAATTTCTCACAAAATAATTGTTTACTGTCGCAAATTTTAAGTGCGCCAGGGATTGCCTTTTCTATAGTAAATTTTTCAAAAAATAATTTTTTACTATCGCAAGTTTTAATTGCGCCAGGGATTGCCTTTTCTACAGTAAATTATTCAAAAAATAATTTTCTACTGTCGCAAATTTTAATTACGCCAGGGATTGCCTTTTATATAGTAAATTTCTCACAAAATAATTTTATACTGTCGCAAATTTTAATTACGCCAGGGATTGCCTTTTCTATAGTAAATTATTCAAAAAATAATTTTCTACTGTCGCAAATTTTAATTGCGCCAGGGATTGCCTTTTCTACCGTAAATTTTTCAAAAAATAATTTTCTACTGTCGCAAATTTTAATTGCGCCAGGGATTGCCTTTTCTATAGTAAATTATTCAAAAAATAATTTTATACTGTCGCAAATTTTAATTACGCCAGGGATTGCCTTTTCTATAGTAAATTATTCAAAAAAATAATTTTCTACTGTCGCAAATTTTAATTACGCCAGGGATTGCCTTTTCTATAGTAAATTATTCAAAAAATAATTTTTTACTGTCGCAAATTTTAATTACGCCAGGGATTGCCTTTTCTATAGTAAATTATTCAAAAAATAATTTTTTACTGTCGCAAATTTTAAATATCCCAGGAATTGCCTTTTCTATAGTAAATTATTCAAAAAATAATTTTCAACTGTCGCAAATTTTAATTACGCCAGGGATTGCCTTTTCTATAGTAAATTATTCAAAAAATAATTTTTTACTGTCGCAAATTTTAAGTGCGCCAGGGATTGCCTTTTCTATAGTAAATTATTCAAAAAATAATTTTCTACTGTCGCAAATTTTAATTGCGCCAGGGATTGCCTTTTCTATAGTAAATTATTCAAAAAATTATTTTCTACTGTCGCAAATTTTAATTACGCCAGGGATTGCCTTTTCTATAGTAAATTATTCAAAAAATAATTTTATACTGTCGCAAATTTTAATTACGACAGGGATTGCCTTTTCTATAGTAAATTATTCAAAAAATAATTTTCTACTTTCGCAAATTTTAATTACGCCAGGGATTGCTTTTTCTATAGTAAATTATTCAAAAAATAATTTTCTACTGTCGCAAATTTTAATTGCGCCAGGGATTGCCTTTTCTATAGTAAATTATTCAAAAAATAATTTTCTACTGTCGCAAATTTTAATTGCGCCAGGGATTGCCTTTTCTATAGTAAATTATTCAAAAAATAATTTTCTACTGTCGCAAATTTTAATTGCGCCAGGGATTGCCTTTTCTATAGTTAATTATTCAAAAAATAATTTTCTACTGTCGCAAATTTTAATTACGCCAGGGATTGCCTTTTCTATAGTAAATTATTCAAAAAATAATTTTCTAATGTCACAAATTTAAGTGCGCCAGGGATTTCCTTTTCTATAGTAAATTATTCAAAAAATAATTTTCTACTGTCGCAAATTTTAATTGCGCCAGGGATTGCCTTTTCTATAGTAAATTATTCAAAAAATTATTTTCTACTGTCGCAAATTTTAATTACGCCAGGGATTGCCTTTTCTATAGTAAATTATTCAAAAAATAATTTTATACTGTCGCAAATTTTAATTACGCCAGGGATTTCCTTTTCTATAGTAAATTATTCAAAAAATAATTTTCTACTGTCGCAAATTTTAATTACGCCAGGGATTGCCTTTTCTATAGTAAATTATTCAAAAAATAATTTTCTACTGTCGCAAATTTTAATTGCGCCAGGGATTGCCTTTTCTATAGTAAATTATTCAAAAAATAATTTTCTACTGTCGCAAATTTTAATTGCGCCAGGGATTGCCTTTTCTATAGTAAATTATTCAAAAAATAGTTTTCTACTGTCGCAAATTTTAATTGCGCCAGGGATTGCCTTTTCTATAGTAAATTATTCAAAAAATAATTTTCTACTGTCGCAAATTTTAAATATCCCAGGGATTGCCTTTTCTATAGTAAATTTCTCACAAAATAATTGTTTACTGTCGCAAATTTTAAGTGCGCCAGGGATTGCCTTTTCTATAGTAAATTTTTCAAAAAATAATTTTTTACTATCGCAAGTTTTAATTGCGCCAGGGATTGCCTTTTCTACAGTAAATTATTCAAAAAATAATTTTCTACTGTCGCAAATTTTAATTACGCCAGGGATTGCCTTTTATATAGTAAATTTCTCACAAAATAATTTTATACTGTCGCAAATTTTAATTACGCCAGGGATTGCCTTTTCTATAGTAAATTATTCAAAAAATAATTTTCTACTGTCGCAAATTTTAATTGCGCCAGGGATTGCCTTTTCTACCGTAAATTTTTCAAAAAATAATTTTCTACTGTCGCAAATTTTAATTGCGCCAGGGATTGCCTTTTCTATAGTAAATTATTCAAAAAATAATTTTATACTGTCGCAAATTTTAATTACGCCAGGGATTGCCTTTTCTATAGTAAATTATTCAAAAAAATAATTTTCTACTGTCGCAAATTTTAATTACGCCAGGGATTGCCTTTTCTATAGTAAATTATTCAAAAAAATAATTTTTTACTGTCGCAAATTTTAATTACGCCAGGGATTGCCTTTTCTATAGTAAATTATTCAAAAAATAATTTTTTACTGTCGCAAATTTTAAATATCCCAGGAATTGCCTTTTCTATAGTAAATTATTCAAAAAATAATTTTCTACTGTCGCAAATTTTAAATACGCCAGGGATTGCCTTTTCTATAGTAAATTATTCAAAAAATAATTTTATACTGTCGCAAATTTTAATTACGCAAGGGATTGCCTTTTCTATAGTAAATTATTCAAAAGATAATTTTTTACTGTCGCAAATTTTAATTACGCCAGCGATTGCCTTTTATATAGTAAATTTTTCAAAAATTAATTTTATACTGTCGCAAATTTTAAATACGCCAGGGATTGCCTTCTCTATAGTAGGTAAATTATTCAAAAAATAATTTTATACTGTCGCAAATTTTAAATATCCCAGGGATTGCCTTTTCTATAGTAAATTGTTCAAAAAATAATTTTCTACTGTCGCAAATTTTAATTACGCCAGGGATTGCCTTTTCTATAGTAAATTATTCAAAAAATAATTTTCTAATGTCACAAATTTTAAGTGCGCCAGGGATTGCCTTTTCTATAGTAAATTATTCAAAAAATAATTTTATACTGTCGCAAATTTTAATTACGCCAGGGATTGCCTTTTCTATAGTAAATTATTCAAAAAAATAATTTTCTACTGTCGCAAATTTTAATTACGCCAGGGATTGCCTTTTCTATAGTAAATTATTCAAAAAATAATTTTTTACTGTCGCAAATTTTAATTACGCCAGGGATTGCCTTTTCTATAGTAAATTATTCAAAAAATAATTTTTTACTGTCGCAAATTTTAAATATCCCAGGAATTGCCTTTTCTATAGTAAATTATTCAAAAAATAATTTTCAACTGTCGCAAATTTTAATTACGCCAGGGATTGCCTTTTCTATAGTAAATTATTCAAAAAATAATTTTTTACTGTCGCAAATTTTAAGTGCGCCAGGGATTGCCTTTTCTATAGTAAATTATTCAAAAAATAATTTTCTACTGTCGCAAATTTTAATTGCGCCAGGGATTGCCTTTTCTATAGTAAATTATTCAAAAAATTATTTTCTACTGTCGCAAATTTTAATTACGCCAGGGATTGCCTTTTCTATAGTAAATTATTCAAAAAATAATTTTATACTGTCGCAAATTTTAATTACGACAGGGATTGCCTTTTCTATAGTAAATTATTCAAAAAATAATTTTCTACTGTCGCAAATTTTAATTACGCCAGGGATTGCCTTTTCTATAGTAAATTATTCAAAAAATAATTTTCTACTGTCGCAAATTTTAATTGCGCCAGGGATTGCCTTTTCTATAGTAAATTATTCAAAAAATAATTTTCTACTGTCGCAAATTTTAATTGCGCCAGGGATTGCCTTTTCTATAGTAAATTATTCAAAAAATAATTTTCTACTGTCGCAAATTTTAATTGCGCCAGGGATTGCCTTTTCTATAGTTAATTATTCAAAAAATAATTTTCTACTGTCGCAAATTTTAATTACGCCAGGGATTGCCTTTTCTATAGTAAATTATTCAAAAAATAATTTTTTAATGTCACAAATTTTAAGTGCGCCAGGGATTGCCTTTTCTATAGTAAATTATTCAAAAAATAATTTTCTACTGTCGCAAATTTTAATTGCGCCAGGGATTGCCTTTTCTATAGTAAATTATTCAAAAAATTATTTTCTACTGTCGCAAATTTTAATTACGCCAGGGATTGCCTTTTCTATAGTAAATTATTCAAAAAATAATTTTATACTGTCGCAAATTTTAATTACGCCAGGGATTTCCTTTTCTATAGTAAATTATTCAAAAAATAATTTTCTACTGTCGCAAATTTTAATTACGCCAGGGATTGCCTTTTCTATAGTAAATTATTCAAAAAATAATTTTCTACTGTCGCAAATTTTAATTGCGCCAGGGATTGCCTTTTCTCTAGTAAATTATTCAAAAAATAATTTTCTACTGTCGCAAATTTTAATTGCGCCAGGGATTGCCTTTTCTATAGTAAATTATTCAAAAAATAATTTTCTACTGTCGCAAATTTTAATTGCGCCAGGGATTGCCTTTTCTATAGTAAATTATTCAAAAAATAATTTTCTACTGTCGCAAATTTTAAATATCCCAGGGATTGCCTTTTCTATAGTAAATTTCTCACAAAATAATTGTTTACTGTCGCAAATTTTAAGTGCGCCAGGGATTGCCTTTTCTATAGTAAATTTTTCAAAAAATAATTTTTTACTATCGCAAGTTTTAATTGCGCCAGGGATTGCCTTTTCTACAGTAAATTATTCAAAAAATAATTTTCTACTGTCGCAAATTTTAATTACGCCAGGGATTGCCTTTTATATAGTAAATTTCTCACAAAATAATTTTATACTGTCGCAAATTTTAATTACGCCAGGGATTGCCTTTTCTATAGTAAATTATTCAAAAAATAATTTTCTACTGTCGCAAATTTTAATTGCGCCAGGGATTGCCTTTTCTACCGTAAATTTTTCAAAAAATAATTTTCTACTGTCGCAAATTTTAATTGCGCCAGGGATTGCCTTTTCTATAGTAAATTATTCAAAAAATAATTTTATACTGTCGCAAATTTTAATTACGCCAGGGATTGCCTTTTCTATAGTAAATTATTCAAAAAAATAATTTTCTACTGTCGCAAATTTTAATTACGCCAGGGATTGCCTTTTCTATAGTAAATTATTCAAAAAATAATTTTTTACTGTCGCAAATTTTAATTACGCCAGGGATTGCCTTTTCTATAGTAAATTATTCAAAAAATAATTTTTTACTGTCGCAAATTTTAAATATCCCAGGAATTGCCTTTTCTATAGTAAATTATTCAAAAAATAATTTTCTACTGTCGCAAATTTTAAATACGCCAGGGATTGCCTTTTCTATAGTAAATTATTCAAAAAATAATTTTATACTGTCGCAAATTTTAATTACGCAAGGGATTGCCTTTTCTATAGTAAATTATTCAAAAGATAATTTTTTACTGTCGCAAATTTTAATTACGCCAGCGATTGCCTTTTATATAGTAAATTTTTCAAAAATTAATTTTATACTGTCGCAAATTTTAAATACGCCAGGGATTGCCTTTTCTATAGTAGGTAAATTATTCAAAAAATAATTTTATACTGTCGCAAATTTTAAATATCCCAGGGATTGCCTTTTCTATAGTAAATTGTTCAAAAAATAATTTTCTACTGTCGCAAATTTTAATTACGCCAGGGATTGCCTTTTCTATAGTAAATTATTCAAAAAAATAATTTTCTACTGTCGCAAATTTTAATTACGCCAGGGATTGCCTTTTCTATAGTAAATTATTCAAAAAATAATTTTTTACTGTCGCAAATTTTAATTACGCCAGGGATTGCCTTTTCTATAGTAAATTATTCAAAAAATAATTTTTTACTGTCGCAAATTTTAAATATCCCAGGGATTGCCTTTTTATAGTAAATTATTCAAAAAATAATTTTCTACTGTCGCAAATTTTAAATACGCCAGGGATTGCCTTTTCTATAGTAAATTATTCAAAAAATAATTTTATACTGTCGCAAATTTTAATTATGCCAGGGATTGCCTTTTCTATAGTAAATTATTCAAAAAATAATTTTTTACTGTCGCAAATTTTAATTGCGCCAGGGATTGCCTTTGCTATAGTAAATTATTCAAAAAATTATTTTTTACTATCGCAAGTTTTAATTGCGCCAGGGATTGCCTTTTCTACAGTAAATTATTCAAAAAATAATTTTCTACTGTCGCAAATTTTAAATACTCCAGGGATTGCCTTTTCTATAGTAAATTATTCAAAAAATAATTTTCAACTGTCGCAAATTTTAATTACGCCAGGGATTGCCTTTTCTATAGTAAATTTTGCAAAAAATAATTTTTTACTGTCGCAAATTTTAATTGCGCTAGGGATTGCCTTTTCTATAGTAAATTATTCAAAAAATAATTTTCTACTGTCGCAAATTTTAATTGCGCCAGGGATTGCCTTTTCTATAGTAAATTTTTCAAAAAATAATTTTTTACTATCGCAAGTTTTAATTGCGCCAGGGATTGCCTTTTCTACAGTAAATTATTCAAAAAATAATTTTCTACTGTCGCAAATTTTAATTACGCCAGGGATTGCCTTTTATATAGTAAATTTCTCACAAAATAATTTTATACTGTCGCAAATTTTAATTACGCCAGGGATTGCCTTTTCTATAGTAAATTATTCAAAAAATAATTTTCTACTGTCGCAAATTTTAATTGCGCCAGGGATTGCCTTTTCTACAGTAAATTTTTCAAAAAATAATTTTCTACTGTCGCAAATTTTAATTGCGCCAGGGATTGCCTTTTCTACAGTAAATTATTCAAAAAATTATTTTATACTGTCGCAAATTTTAATTACGCCAGGGATTGCCTTTTCTATAGTAAATTATTCAAAAAATAATTTTTTACTGTCGCAAATTTTAATTGCGCCAGGGATTGCCTTTTCTATAGTAAATTTTTCAAAAAATAATTTTATACTGTCGCAAATTTTAATTACGCCAGGGATTGCCTTTTCTATAGTAAATTATTCAAAAATTAATTTTATACTGTCGCAAATTTTAAGTGCGCCAGGGATTGCCTTTTCTATAGTAAATTTTGCAAAAAATAATTTTTTACTGTCGCAAATTTTAATTACGCCAGGGATTGCCTTTTCTATAGTAAATTATTCAAAAAATAATTTTTTACTATCGCAAGTTTTAATTGCGCCAGGGATTGCCATTTCTACAGTAAATTATTCAAAAAATAATTTTCTACTGTCGCAAATTTTAAATACCCCAGGGATTGCCTTTTCTATAGTAAATTATTCAAAAAATAATTTTCAACTGTCGCAAATTTTAATTGCGCCAGGGATTGCCTTTTCTATAGTTAATTATTCAAAAAATAATTTTCTACTGTCGCAAATTTTAATTACGCCAGGGATTGCCTTTTCTATAGTAAATTATTCAAAAAATAATTTTCTAATGTCACAAATTTTAATTACGCCAGGGATTGCCTTTTCTATCGTAAATTATTCAAAAAATAATTTTCTACTGTCGCAAATTTTAAATATCCCAGGGATTGCCTTTTCTATAGTAAATTTCTCACAAAATAATTGTTTACTGTCGCAAATTTTAAGTGCGCCAGGGATTGCCTTTTCTATAGTAAATTTTTCAAAAAATAATTTTTTACTATCGCAAGTTTTAATTGCGCCAGGGATTGCCTTTTCTACAGTAAATTATTCAAAAAATAATTTTCTACTGTCGCAAATTTTAATTACGCCAGGGATTGCCTTTTATATAGTAAATTTCTCACAAAATAATTTTATACTGTCGCAAATTTTAATTACGCCAGGGATTGCCTTTTCTATAGTAAATTATTCAAAAAATAATTTTCTACTGTCGCAAATTTTAATTGCGCCAGGGATTGCCTTTTCTACAGTAAATTTTTCAAAAAATAATTTTCTACTGTCGCAAATTTTAATTGCGCCAGGGATTGCCTTTTCTATAGTAAATTATTCAAAAAATAATTTTATACTGTCGCAAATTTTAATTACGCCAGGGATTGCCTTTTCTATAGTAAATTATTCAAAAAAATAATTTTCTACTGTCGCAAATTTTAAATATCCCAGGAATTGCCTTTTCTATAGTAAATTATTCAAAAAATAATTTTCTACTGTCGCAAATTTTAAATACGCCAGGGATTGCCTTTTCTATAGTAAATTATTCAAAAAATAATTTTATACTGTCGCAAATTTTAATTACGCCAGGGATTGCCTTTTCTATAGTAAATTATTCAAAAAATAATTTTTTACTGTCGCAAATTTTAATTACGCCAGCGATTGCCTTTTATATAGTAAATTTTTCAAAAATTAATTTTATACTGTCGCAAATTTTAAATACGCCAGGGATTGCCTTTTCTATAGTAGGTAAATTATTCAAAAAATAATTTTATACTGTCGCAAATTTTAAATATCCCAGGGATTGCCTTTTCTATAGTAAATTATTCAAAAAATAATTTTCTACTATCGCAAATTTTAATTACGCCAGGGATTGCCTTTTCTATAGTAAATTATTCAAAAAATAATTTTTTACTGTCGCAAATTTTAAGTGCGCCAGGGATTGCCTTTTCTATAGTAAATTATTCAAAAAATAATTTTTTATTGTCGCAAATTTTAATTACGCCAGGGATTGCCTTTTCTATAGTAAATTATTCAAAAAATAATTTTTTACTGTCGCAAATTTTAATTACGCCAGGGATTGCCTTTTCTATAGTAAATTATTCAAAAAAATAATTTTCTACTGTCGCAAATTTTAATTACGCCAGGGATTGCCTTTTCTATAGTAAATTATTCAAAAAATAATTTTTTACTGTCGCAAATTTTAATTACGCCAGGGATTGCCTTTTCTATAGTAAATTATTCAAAAAATAATTTTTTACTGTCGCAAATTTTAAATATCCCAGGGATTGCCTTTTTATAGTAAATTATTCAAAAAATAATTTTCTACTGTCGCAAATTTTAAATACGCCAGGGATTGCCTTTTCTATAGTAAATTATTCAAAAAATAATTTTATACTGTCGCAAATTTTAATTACGCCAGGGATTGCCTTTTCTATAGTAAATTATTCAAAAAATAATTTTTTACTGTCGCAAATTTTAATTGCGCCAGGGATTGCCTTTTCTATAGTAAATTATTCAAAAAATTATTTTTTACTATCGCAAGTTTTAATTGCGCCAGGGATTGCCTTTTCTACAGTAAATTATTCAAAAAATAATTTTCTACTGTCGCAAATTTTAAATACTCCAGGGATTGCCTTTTCTATAGTAAATTATTCAAAAAATAATTTTCAACTGTCGCAAATTTTAATTACGCCAGGGATTGCCTTTTCTATAGTAAATTTTGCAAAAAATAATTTTTTACTGTCGCAAATTTTAATTGCGCCAGGGATTGCCTTTTCTATAGTAAATTATTCAAAAAATAATTTTCTACTGTCGCAAATTTTAATTGCGCCAGGGATTGCCTTTTCTATAGTAAATTTTTCAAAAAATAATTTTTTACTATCGCAAGTTTTAATTGCGCCAGGGATTGCCTTTTCTACAGTAAATTATTCAAAAAATAATTTTCTACTGTCGCAAATTTTAATTACGCCAGGGATTGCCTTTTATATAGTAAATTTCTCACAAAATAATTTTATACTGTCGCAAATTTTAATTACGCCAGGGATTGCCTTTTCTATAGTAAATTATTCAAAAAATAATTTTCTACTGTCGCAAATTTTAATTGCGCCAGGGATTGCCTTTTCTACAGTAAATTTTTCAAAAAATAATTTTCTACTGTCGCAAATTTTAATTGCGCCAGGGATTGCCTTTTCTACAGTAAATTATTCAAAAAATTATTTTATACTGTCGCAAATTTTAATTACGCCAGGGATTGCCTTTTCTATAGTAAATAATTCAAAAAATAATTTTTTACTGTCGCAAATTTTAATTGCGCCAGGGATTGCCTTTTCTATAGTAAATTTTTCAAAAAATAATTTTATACTGTCGCAAATTTTAATTACGCCAGGGATTGCCTTTTCTATAGTAAATTTTGCAAAAAATAATTTTTTACTGTCGCAAATTTTAATTGCACCAGGGATTGACTTTTCTATAGTAAATTATTCAAAAAATAATTTTCTACTGTCGCAAATTTTAATTGCGCCAGGGACTGCCTTTTCTATAGTAAATTTTTCAAAAAATAATTTTTTACTATCGCAAGTTTTAATTGCGCCAGGGATTGCCTTTTCTACAGTAAATTATTCAAAAAATAATTTTCTACTGTCGCAAATTTTAATTACGCCAGGGATTGCCTTTTATATAGTAAATTTCTCACAATATAATTTTATACTGTCGCAAATTTTAATTACGCCAGGTATTGCCTTTTCTATAGTAAATTATTCAAAAAATAATTTTCTACTGTCGCAAATTTTAATTGCGCCAGGGATTGCCTTTTCTACAGTAAATTTTTCAAAAAATAATTTTCTACTGTCGCAAATTTTAATTGCGCCAGGGATTGCCTTTTCTATAGTAAATTATTCAAAAAATAATTTTATACTGTCGCAAATATTAATTACGCCAGGGATTGCCTTTTCTATAGTAAATTATTCAAAAAATAATTTTTTACTGTCGCAAATTTTAATTGCGCCAGGGATTGCCCTTTCTATAGTAAATTATTCAAAAAATAATTTTCAACTGTCGCAAATTTGAATTACGCCAGGGATTGCCTTTTCTATAGTAAATTATTCAAAAAATAATTTTTTACTGTCGCAAATTTTAAGTGCGCCAGGGATTGCCTTTTCTATAGT
Organism: Dioctria linearis; assembly: GCA_963930735.1. Lineage (NCBI taxonomy): Eukaryota > Metazoa > Arthropoda > Insecta > Diptera > Asilidae > Dioctria > Dioctria linearis. The sequence continues at coordinate 76,768 of CAWVNZ010002397.1, read as the reverse complement.
AAATTATTCAAAAAATAATTTTTTACTGTCGCAAATTTTAATTACGCCAGGGATTGCCTTTTCTATAGTAAATTATTCAAAAAATAATTTTTTACTGTCGCAAATTTTAATTACGCCAGGGATTGCCTTTTCTATAGTAAATTATTCAAAAAAATAATTTTCTACTGTCGCAAATTTTAATTACGCCAGGGATTGCCTTTTCTATAGTAAATTATTCAAAAAATAATTTTTTACTGTCGCAAATTTTAATTACGCCAGGGATTGCCTTTTCTATAGTAAATTATTCAAAAAATAATTTTTTACTGTCGCAAATTTTAAATATCACAGGGATTGCCTTTTTATAGTAAATTATTCAAAAAATAATTTTCTACTGTCGCAAATTTTAAATACGCCAGGGATTGCCTTTTCTATAGTAAATTATTCAAAAAATAATTTTATACTGTCGCAAATTTTAATTACGCCAGGGATTGCCTTTTCTATAGTAAATTATTCAAAACATAATTTTTTACTGTCGCAAATTTTAATTGCGCCAGGGATTGCCTTTTCTATAGTAAATTATTCAAAAAATTATTTTTTACTATCGCAAGTTTTAATTGCGCCAGGGATTGCCTTTTCTACAGTAAATTATTCAAAAAATAATTTTCTACTGTCGCAAATTTTAAATACTCCAGGGATTGCCTTTTCTATAGTAAATTATTCAAAAAATAATTTTCAACTGTCGCAAATTTTAATTACGCCAGGGATTGCCTTTTCTATAGTAAATTTTGCAAAAAATAATTTTTTACTGTCGCAAATTTTAATTGCGCCAGGGATTGCCTTTTCTATAGTAAATTATTCAAAAAATAATTTTCTACTGTCGCAAATTTTAATTGCGCCAGGGATTGCCTTTTCTATAGTAAATTTTTCAAAAAATAATTTTTTACTATCGCAAGTTTTAATTGCGCCAGGGATTGCCTTTTCTACAGTAAATTATTCAAAAAATAATTTTCTACTGTCGCAAATTTTAATTACGCCAGGGATTGCCTTTTATATAGTAAATTTCTCACAAAATAATTTTATACTGTCGCAAATTTTAATTACGCCAGGGATTGCCTTTTCTATAGTAAATTATTCAAAAAATAATTTTCTACTGTCGCAAATTTTAATTGCGCCAGGGATTGCCTTTTCTACAGTAAATTTTTCAAAAAATAATTTTCTACTGTCGCAAATTTTAATTGCGCCAGGGATTGCCTTTTCTACAGTAAATTATTCAAAAAATTATTTTATACTGTCGCAAATTTTAATTACGCCAGGGATTGTCTTTTCTATAGTAAATTATTCAAAAAATAATTTTTTACTGTCGCAAATTTTAATTGCGCCAGGGATTGCCTTTTCTATAGTAAATTTTTCAAAAAATAATTTTATACTGTCGCAAATTTTAATTACGCCAGGGATTGCCTTTTCTATAGTAAATTATTCAAAAATTAATTTTATACTGTCGCAAATTTTAAGTGCGCCAGGGATTGCCTTTTCTATAGTAAATTTTGCAAAAATTAATTTTTTACTGTCGCAAATTTTAATTACGCCAGGGATTGCCTTTTCTATAGTAAATTATTCAAAAAATAATTTTTTACTATCGCAAGTTTTAATTGCGCCAGGGATTGCCATTTCTACAGTAAATTATTCAAAAACTAATTTTCTACTGTCGCAAATTTTAAATACGCCAGGGATTGCCTTTTCTATAGTAAATTATTCAAAAAATAATTTTCAACTGTCGCAAATTTTAATTACGCCAGGGATTGCCTTTTCTATAGTAAATTATTCAAAAAATAATTTTTTACTGTCGCAAATTTTAAGTGCGCCAGGGATTGCCTTTTCTATAGTAAATTTTGCAAAAAATAATTTTTTACTGTCGCAAATTTTAATTGCACCAGGGATTGACTTTTCTATAGTAAATTATTCAAAAAATAATTTTCTACTGTCGCAAATTTTAATTGCGCCAGGGACTGCCTTTTCTATAGTAAATTTTTCAAAAAATAATTTTTTACTATCGCAAGTTTTAATTGCGCCAGGGATTGCCTTTTCTACAGTAAATTATTCAAAAAATAATTTTCTACTGTCGCAAATTTTAATTACGCCAGGGATTGCCTTTTATATAGTAAATTTCTCACAATATAATTTTATACTGTCGCAAATTTTAATAACGCCAGGTATTGCCTTTTCTATAGTAAATTATATAAAAAATAATTTTCTACTGTCGCAAATTTTAATTGCGCCAGGGATTGCCTTTTCTACAGTAAATTTTTCAAAAAATAATTTTCTACTGTCGCAAATTTTAATTGCGCCAGGGATTGCCTTTTCTACAGTAAATTATTCAAAAAATAAATTTATACTGTCGCAAATTTTAATTACGCCAGGGATTGCCTTTTCTATAGTAAATTATTCAAAAAATAATTTTTTACTGTCGCAAATTTTAATTGCGCCAGGGATTGCCCTTTCTATAGTAAATTATTCAAAAAATAATTTTCAACTGTCGCAAATTTTAATTAAGCCAGGGATTGCCTTTTCTATAGTACATTATTCAAAAAATAATTTTATACTGTCGCAAATTTTAATTACGCCAGGGATTGCCTTTTCTATAGTAAATTATTCAAAAAATAATTTTCTACTGTCGCAAATTTTAATTGCGCCAGGGATTGCCTTTTCTATAGTAAATTATTCAAAAAATAATTTTCTACTGTCGCAAATTTTAATTACGCCAGGGATTGCCTTTTCTATAGTAAATTATTCAAAAAATAATTTTCTACTGTCGCAAATTTTAATTACGCCAGGGATTGCCTTTTCTATAGTAAATTATTCAAAAAATAATTTTTTACTGTCGCAAATTTTAATTACGCCAGGGATTGCCTTTTCTATAGTAAATTATTCAAAAAATAATTTTTTACTGTCGCAAATTTTAAATATCCCAGGGATTGCCTTTTTATAGTAAATTATTCAAAAAATAATTTTCTACTGTCGCAAATTTTAAATACGCCAGGGATTGCCTTTTCTATAGTAAATTATTCAAAAAATAATTTTATACTGTCGCAAATTTTAATTACGCCAGGGATTGCCTTTTCTATAGTAAATTATTCAAAAAATAATTTTTTACTGTCGCAAATTTTAATTGCGCCAGGGATTGCCTTTTCTATAGTAAATTATTCAAAAAATTATTTTTTACTATCGCAAGTTTTAATTGCGCCAGGGATTGCCTTTTCTACAGTAAATTATTCAAAAAATAATTTTCTACTGTCGCAAATTTTAAATACTCCAGGGATTGCCTTTTCTATAGTAAATTATTCAAAAAATAATTTTCAACTGTCGCAAATTTTAATTACGCCAGGGATTGCCTATTCTATAGTAAATTTTGCAAAAAATAATTTTTTACTGTCGCAAATTTTAATTGCGCCAGGGATTGCCTTTTCTATAGTAAATTATTCAAAAAATAATTTTCTACTGTCGCAAATTTTAATTGCGCCAGGAATTGCCTTTTCTATAGTAAATTTTTCAAAAAATAATTTTTTACTATCGCAAGTTTTAATTGCGCCAGGGATTGCCTTTTCTACAGTAAATTATTCAAAAAATAATTTTCTACTGTCGCAAATTTTAATTACGCCAGGGATTGCCTTTTATATAGTAAATTTCTCACAAAATAATTTTATACTGTCGCAAATTTTAATTACGCCAGGGATTGCCTTTTCTATAGTAAATTATTCAAAAAATAATTTTCTACTGTCGCAAATTTTAATTGCGCCAGGGATTGCCTTTTCTACAGTAAATTTTTCAAAAAATAATTTTCTACTGTCGCAAATTTTAATTGCGCCAGGGATTGCCTTTTCTACAGTAAATTATTCAAAAAATTATTTTATACTGTCGCAAATTTTAATTACGCCAGGGATTGCATTTTCTATAGTAAATTATTCAAAAAATAATTTTTTACTGTCGCAAATTTTAATTGCGCCAGGGATTGCCTTTTCTATAGTAAATTTTTCAAAAAATAATTTTATACTGTCGCAAATTTTAATTACGCCAGGGATTGCCTTTTCTATAGTAAATTATTCAAAAATTAATTTTATACTGTCGCAAATTTTAAGTGCGCCAGGGATTGCCTTTTCTATAGTAAATTTTGCAAAAATTAATTTTTTACTGTCGCAAATTTTAATTACGCCAGGGATTGCCTTTTCTATAGTAAATTATTCAAAAAATAATTTTTTACTATCGCAAGTTTTAATTGCGCCAGGGATTGCCATTTCTACAGTAAATTATTCAAAAAATAATTTTCTACTGTCGCAAATTTTAAATACGCCAGGGATTGCCTTTTCTATAGTAAATTATTCAAAAAATAATTTTCAACTGTCGCAAATTTTAATTACGCCAGGGATTGCCTTTTCTATAGTAAATTATTCAAAAAATAATTTTTTACTGTCGCAAATTTTAAGTGCGCCAGGGATTGCCTTTTCTATAGTAAATTTTGCAAAAAATAATTTTTTACTGTCGCAAATTTTAATTGCACCAGGGATTGACTTTTCTATAGTAAATTATTCAAAAAATAATTTTCTACTGTCGCAAATTTTAATTGCGCCAGGGACTGCCTTTTCTATAGTAAATTTTTCAAAAAATAATTTTTTACTATCGCAAGTTTTAATTGCGCCAGGAATTGCCTTTTCTACAGTAAATTATTCAAAAAATAATGTTCTACTGTCGCAAATTTTAATTACGCCAGGGATTGCCTTTTATATAGTAAATTTCTCACAATATAATTTTATACTGTCGCAAATTTTAATAACGCCAGGTATTGCCTTTTCTATAGTAAATTATTCAAAAAATAATTTTCTACTGTCGCAAATTTTAATTGCGCCAGGGATTGCCTTTTCTACAGTAAATTTTTCAAAAAATAATTTTCTACTGTCGCAAATTTTAATTGCGCCAGGGATTGCCTTTTCTACAGTAAATTATTCAAAAATAATTTTATACTGTCGCAAATTTTAATTACGCCAGGGATTGCCTTTTCTATAGTAAATTATTCAAAAAATAATTTTTTACTGTCGCAAATTTTAATTGCGCCAGGAATTGCCCTTTCTATAGTAAATTATTCAAAAAATAATTTTCAACTGTCGCAAATTTTAATTACGCCAGGGATTGCCTTTTCTATAGTACATTATTCAAAAAATAATTTTATACTGTCGCAAATTTTAATTACGCCAGGGATTGCCTTTTCTATAGTAAATTATTCAAAAAATAATTTTTTACTGTCGCAAATTTTAATTGCGCCAGGGATTGCCTTTTCTTTAGTAAATTTTTCAAAAAATAATTTTATACTGTCGCAAATTTTAATTACGCCAGGGATTGCCTTTTCTATAGTAAATTATTCAAAAATTAATTTTATACTGTGGCAAATTTTAAGTGCGCCAGGGATTGCCTTTTCTATAGTAAATTTTGCAAAAAATAATTTTTTGCTGTCGCAAATTTTAATTACGCCAGGGATTGCCTTTTCTATAGTAAATTATTCAAAAAATAATTTTTTACTATCGCAAGTTTTAATTGCGCCAGGGATTGCCTTTTCTACAGTAAATTATTCAAAAAATAATTTTCTACTGTCGCAAATTTTAATTACGCCAGGGATTGCCTTTTATATAGTAAATTTCTCACAATATAATTTTATACTGTCGCAAATTTTAATTACGCCAGGTATTGCCTTTTCTATTGTAAATTATTCAAAAAATAATTTTCTACTGTCGCAAATTTTAATTGCGCCAGGGATTGCCTTTTCTACAGTAAATTTTTCAAAAAATAATTTTCTACTGTCGCAAATTTTAATTGCGCCAGGGATTGCCTTTTCTACAGTAAATTATTCAAAAAATAATTTTATACTGTCGCAAATTTTAATTACGCCAGGGATTGCCTTTTCTATAGTAAATTATTCAAAAAATAATTTTTTACTGTCGCAAATTTTAATTGCGCCAGGGATTGCCCTTTCTATAGTAAATTATTCAAAAAATAATTTTCAACTGTCGCAAATTTTAATTACGCCAGGGATTGCCTTTTCTATAGTACATTATTCAAAAAATAATTTTTTACTGTCGCAAATTTTAAGTGCGCCAGGGATTGCCTTTTCTGTAGTAAATTATTCAAAAAATAATTTTATACTGTCGCAAATTTCAATTACGCCAGGGATTGCCTTTTCTATAGTAAATTATTCAAAAAATAATTTTCTACTGTCGCAAATTTTAAATATCCCAGGGATTGCCTTTTCTATAGTAAATTTCTCACAAAATAATTTTTTACTGTCGCAAATTTTAATTACGCCAGGGATTGCCTTTTCTATAGTAAATTATTCAAAAAATAATTTTCTACTGTCGCAAATTTTAATTACGCCAGGGGTTGCCTTTTCTATAGTAAATTATTCAAAAATAATTTTTTACTGTCGCAAATTTTAATTACGCCAGGGATTGCCTTTTTTATAGTAAATTATTCAAAAAATAATTTTTTACTGCCGCAAATTTTAAATATCCCAGGGATTGCCTTTTCTATAGTAAATTATTCAAAAAATAATTTTCTACTGTCGCAAATTTTAAATACGCCAGGGATTGCCTTTTCTATAGTAAATTATTCAAAAAATAATTTTTTACTGTCGCAAATTTTAATTACGCCAGGGATTGCCTTTTATATAGTAAATTATTCAAAAAATAATTTTTTACTGTCGCAAATTTTAAATATCCCAGGGATTGCCTTTTCTATAGTAAATTATTCAAAAAATAATTTTCTACTGTCGCAAATTTTAAATACGCCATGGATTGCCTTTTCTATAGTAAATTATTCAAAAAATAATTTTATACCGTCGCAAATTTTAATTACGCCAGGGATTGCCTTTTCCATAGTAAATTATTCAAAAAATAATTTTTTACTGTCGCAAATTTTAATTGCGCCAGGGATTGCCTTTTCTATAGTAAATTATTCAAAAAATAATTTTCAACTGTCGCAAATTTTAATTACGCCAGGGATTGCCTTTTATATAGTAAATTTTTCAAAAATTAATTTTATACTGTCGCAAATTTTAAGTGCGCCAGGGATTGCCTTTTCTATAGTAAATTTTGCAAAAAATAATTTTTTACTGTCGCAAATTTTAATTACGCCAGGGATTGCCTTTTCTATAGTAAATTATTCAAAAAATAATTTTTTACTATCGCAAGTTTTAATTGCGCCAGGGATTGCCTTTTCTACACTAAATTATTCAAAAAATAATTTTCTACTGTCGCAAATTTTAAATACGCCAGGGATTGCCTTTTCTATAGTAAATTATTCAAAAAATAATTTTCAACTGTCGCAAATTTTAATTACGCCAGGGATTGCCTTTTCTATAGTAAATTATTCAAAAAATAATTTTTTGCTGTCGCAAATTTTAAGTGCGCCAGGGATTGCCTTTTCTATAGTAAATTTTGCAAAAAATAATTTTTTACTGTCGCAAATTTTAATTGCGCCAGGGATTGCCTTTTCTATAGTAAATTATTCAAAAAATAATTTTCTATTGTCGCAAATTTTAATTGCGCCAGGGATTGCCTTTTCTATAGTAAATTTTTCAAAAAATAATTTTTTACTATCGCAAGTTTTAATTGCGCCAGGGATTGCCTTTTCTACAGTAAGTTATTCAAAAAATAATTTTCTACTGTCGCAAATTTTAATTACGCCAGGGATTGCCTTTTATATAGTAAATTTCTCACAAAATAATTTTATACTGTCGCAAATTTGAATTACGCCAGGGATAGCCTTTTCTATAGTAAATTATTCAAAAAATAATTTTCTACTGTCGCAATATTTTAATTGCGCCAGGGATTGCCTCTTGAACAGTAAATTTTTCAAAAAATAATTTTCTACTGTCGCAAATTTTAATTGCGCCAGGGATTGCCTTTTCTACAGTAAATTATTCAAAAAATAATTTTATACTGTCGCAAATTTTAATTACGCCAGGGATTGCCTTTTCTATAGTAAATTATTCAAAAAATAATTTTTTACTGTCGCAAATTTTAATTGCGCCAGGGATAGACTTTTCTATAGTAAATTATTCAAAAAATAATTTTCAACTGTCGCAAATTTTAATTACGCCAGGGATTGCCTTTTCTATAGTAAATTATTCAAAAACTAATTTTTTACTGTCGCAAATTTTAAGTGCGCCAGGGATTGCCTTTTCTAGAGTAAATTATTCAAAAAATAATTTTCTACTGTCGCAAATTTTAATTGCGCCAGGGATTGCCTTTTCTATAGTAAATTATTCAAAAAATAATTTTCTACTGTCGCAAATTTTAATTACGTCAGGGATTGCCTTTTCTATAGTAAATTATTCAAAAAATAATTTTATACTGTCGCAAATTTTAATTACGCCAGGGATTGCCTTTTCTATAGTAAATTATTCAAAAAATAATTTTCAACTGTCGCAAATTTTAATTACGCCAGGGATTGCCTTTTCTATAGTAAATTATTCAAAAAATAATTTTCTACTGTCGCAAATTTTAATTGCGCCAGGGATTGCGTTTTCTATAGTAAATTATTCAAAAAATAATTTTCTACTGTCGCAAATTTTAATTGCGCCAGGGATTGCCTTTTCTATAGTAAATTATTCAAAAAATAATTTTCTACTGTCGCAAATTTTAATTGCGCCAGGGATTGCCTTTTCTATAGTAAATTATTCAAAAAATAATTTTCTACTGTCGCAAATTTTAATTACGCCAGGGATTGCCTTTTCTATAGTAAATTATTCAAAAAATAATTTTCTACTGTCACAAATTTTAATTACGCCAGGGATTGCCTTTTCTATAGTAAATTATTCAAAAAATAATTTTCTACTGTCGCAAATTTTAAATATCCCAGGGATTGCCTTTTCTATAGTAAATTACTCACAAAATAATTTTTTACTGTCGCAAATTTTAAGTGCGCCAGGGATTGCCTTTTCTATAGTAAATTTTTCAAAAAATAATTTTTTACTATCGCAAATTTTAAATATCCCAGGGATTGCCTTTTCTATAGTAAATTTCTCACAAAATAATTTTTTACTGTAGCAAATTTTAAGTGCGCCAGGGATTGCCTTTTCTATAGTAAATTATTCAAAAAATAATTTTCTACTGTCGCAAATTTTAATTACGCCAGGGTTTGCCTTTTATATAGTAAATTTCTCACAAAATAATTTTATACTGTCGCAAATTTTAATTACGCCAGGGATTGCCTTTTCTATAGTAAATTATTCAAAAAATAATTTTCTACTGTCGCAAATTTTAATTGCGCCAGGGATTGCCTTTTCTACAGTAAATTTGTCAAAAAATAATTTTCTACTGTCGCAAATTTTATTTGCGCCAGGGATTGCCTTTTCTACAGTAAATTATTCAAAAAATAATTTTATACTGTCGCAAATTTTAATTACGCCAGGGATTGCCTTTTCTATAGTAAATTATTCAAAAATAATTTTTTACTGTCGCAAATTTTAATTGCGCCAGGGATTGCCTTTTCTATAGTAAATTATTCAAAAAATAATTTTCAACTGTCGCAAATTTTAATTACGCCAGGGATTGCCTTTTCTATAGTAAGTTATTCAAAAAATAATTTTTTACTGTCGCAAATTTTAAGTGCGCCAGGAATTGCCTTTTCTATAGTAAATTATTCAAAAAATAATTTTATACTGTCGCAAATTTTAATTACGCCAGGGATTGCCTTTTCTATAGTAAATTATTCAAAAAATAATTTTCTACTGTCGCAAATTTTAAATATCCCAGGGATTGCCTTTTCTATAGTCAATTTCTCACAAAATAATTTTTTACTGTCGCAAATTTTAAGTGCACCAGGGATTGCCTTTTCTATAGTAAATTATTCAAAAAATAATTTTCTACTGTCGCAAATTTTAATTGCGCCAAGGATTGCCTTTTCTATAGTAAATTATTCAAAAAATAATTTTCTACTGTCGCAAATTTTAATTACGCCAGGGATTGCCTTTTCTACAGTAAATTATTCAAAAAATAATTTTATACTGTCGCAAATTTTAATTACGCCAGGGATTGCCTTTTCTATAGTAAATTATTCAAAAAATAATTTTTTACTGTCGCAAATTTTAATTGCGCCAGGGATTGCCTTTTCTATAGTAAATTATTCAAAAAATAATTTTCAACTGTCGCAAATTTTAATTACGCCAGGGATTGCCTTTTCTATAGTAAGTTATTCAAAAAATAATTTTTTACTGTCGCAAATTTTAAGTGCGCCAGGGATTGCCTTTTCTATAGTAAATAATTCAAAAAATAATTTTCTACTGTCGCAAATTTTAATTGCGCCAAGGATTGCCTTTTCTATAGTAAATTATTCAAAAAATAATTTTCTACTGTCGCAAATTTTAATTACGCAAGGGATTGCCTTTTCTATAGTAAATTATTCAAAAAATAATTTTATACTGTCGCAAATTTTAATTACGCCAGGGATTGCCTTTTCTATAGTAAATTATTCAAAAAATAATTTTCAACTGTCGCAAATTTTAGTTACGCCAGGGATTGCCTTTTCTATAGTAAATTATTCAAAAAATAATTTTCTACTGTCGCAAATTTTAATTGCGCCAGGGATTGCCTTTTCTATAGTAAATTATTCAAAAAATAATTTTCTACTGTAGCAAATTTTAATTGCGCCAGGGATTGCCTTTTCTATAGTAAATTATTCAAAAAATAATTTTCTACTGTCGCAAATTTTAATTACGCCAGGGATTGCCTTTTCTATAGTAAATTATTCAAAAAATAATTTTATACTGTCGCAAATTTTAATTACGCCAGGGATTGCCTTTTCTATAGTAAATTATTCAAAAAATAATTTTCAACTGTCGCAAATTTTAATTACGCCAGGGATTGCCTTTTCTATAGTAAATTATTCAAAAAATAATTTTCTACTGTCGCAAATTTTAATTGCGCCAGGGATTGCCTTTTCTATAGTAAATTATTCAAAAAATAATTTTATACTGTCGCAAATTTTAATTACGCCAGGGATTGCCTTTTCTATAGTAAATTATTCAAAAAATAATTTTCTACTGTCGCAAATTTTAATTACGCCAGGGCTTGCCTTTTCTATAGTAAATTATTCAAAAAATAATTTTCTACTGTCGCAAATTTTAAATATCCCAGGGATTGCCTTTTCTATAGTCAATTTCTCACAAAATAATTTTTTACTGTCGCAAATTTTAAGTGCGCCAGGGATTGCCTTTTCTATAGTAAATTATTCAAAAAATAATTTTCTACTGTCGCAAATTTTAATTGCGCCAAGGATTGCCTTTTCTATAGTAAATTATTCAAAAAATAATTTTCTACTGTCGCAAATTTTAATTACGCCAGGGATTGCCTTTTCTACAGTAAATTATTCAAAAAATAATTTTATACTGTCGCAAATTTTAATTACGCCAGGGATTGCCTTTTCTATAGTAAATTATTCAAAAAATAATTTTTTACTGTCGCAAATTTTAATTGCGCCAGGGATTGCCTTTTCTATAGTAAATTATTCAAAAAATAATTTTCAACTGTCGCAAATTTTAATTACGCCAGGGATTGCCTTTTCTATAGTAAGTTATTCAAAAAATAATTTTTTACTGTCGCAAATTTTAAGTGCGCCAGGAATTGCCTTTTTTATATTAAATTATTCAAAAAATAATTTTATACTGTCGCAAATTTTAATTACGCCAGGGATTGCCTTTTCTATAGTAAATTATTCAAAAAATAATTTTCTACTGTCGCAAATTTTAAATATCCCAGGGATTGCCTTTTCTATAGTCAATTTCTCACAAAATAATTTTTTACTGTCGCAAATTTTAAGTGCGCCAGGGATTGCCTTTTCTATAGTAAATTATTCAAAAAATAATTTTCTACTGTCGCAAATTTTAATTGCGCCAAGGATTGCCTTTTCTATAGTAAATTATTCAAAAAATAATTTTCTACTGTCGCAAATTTTAATTACGCCAGGGATTGCCTTTTCTATAGTAAATTATTCAAAAAATAATTTTATACTGTCGCAAATTTTAATTACGCCAGGGATTGCCTTTTCTATAGTAAATTATTCAAAAAATAATTTTCAACTGTCGCAAATTTTAATTACGCCAGGGATTGCCTTTTCTATAGTAAATTATTCAAAAAATAATTTTCTACTGTCGCAAATTTTAATTGCGCCAGGGATTGCCTTTTCTATAGTAAATTATTCAAAAAATAATTTTCTACTGTAGCAAATTTTAATTGCGCCAGGGATTGCCTTTTCTATAGTAAATTATTCAAAAAATAATTTTCTACTGTCGCAAATTTTAATTACGCCAGGGATTGCCTTTTCTATAGTAAATTATGCAAAAAATAATTTTCAACTGTCGCAAATTTTAATTACGCCAGGGATTGCCTTTTCTATAGTAAATTATTCAAAAAATAATTTTCTACTGTCGCAAATTTTAATTGCGCCAGGGATTGCCTTTTCTATAGTAAATTATTCAAAAAATAATTTTATACTGTCGCAAATTTTAATTACGCCAGGGATTGCCTTTTCTATAGTAAATTATTCAAAAAATAATTTTCTACTGTCGCAAATTTTAAATATCCCAGGGATTGCCTTTTCTATAGTAAATTTCTCACAAAATAATTTTTTACTGTCGCTAATTTTAAGTGCGCCAGGGATTGCCTTTTCTATAGTAAATTATTCAAAAAATAATTTTATACTGTCGCAAATTTTAATTACGCCAGGAATTGCCTTTTCTATAGTAAATTATTCAAAAAATAATTTTTTTCTGTCGCAAATTTTAAGCACGCCAGGGATTGCCTTTACTATAGTAAATTATTCAAAAAATAATTTTATACTGTCGCAAATTTTAATTACGCCAGGGATTGCCTTTTCTATAGTAAATTATTCAAAAAATAATTTTCTACTGTCGCAAATTTTAAATATAACAGGGATTGCCTTTTCTATAGTAAATTTCCAACAAAATAATTTTTTACTGTCGCAAATTTTAAGTGCGCCAGGGATTGCCTTTTCTATAGTAAATTATTCAAAAAATAATTTTCTACTGTCGCAAATTTTAAGTACGCCAGGGATTGCCTTTACTATAGTAAATTATTCAAAAAATAATTTTATACTGTCGCAAATTTTAATTACGCCAGGGATTGCCTTTTCTATAGTAAATTATTCAAAAAATAATTTTCTACTGTCGCAAATTTTAAATATCCCAGGGATTGCCTTTTCTATAGTAAATTTGTCACAAAATAATTTTTTACTGTCGCTAATTTTAAGTGCGCCAGGGATTGCCTTTTCTATAGTAAATTATTCAAAAAATAATTTTATACTGTCGCAAATTTTAATTACGCCAGGAATTGCCTTTTCTATAGTAAATTATTCAAAAAATAATTTTTTTCTGTCGCAAATTTTAAGTACGCCAGGGATTGCCTTTACTATAGTAAATTATTCAAAAAATAATTTTATACTGTCGCAAATTTTAATTACGCCAGGGATTGCCTTTTCTATAGTAAATTATTCAAAAAATAATTTTCTACTGTCGCAAATTTTAAATATCCCAGGGATTGCCTTTTCTATAGTAAATTTCCAACAAAATAATTTTTTACTGTCGCAAATTTTAAGTGCGCCAGGGATTGCCTTTTCTATAGTAAATTATTCAAAAAATAATTTTCTACTGTCGCAAATTTTAAGTGCGCCAGGGATTGCCTTTTCTATAGTAAATTATTCAAAAAATAATTTTCTACTGTCGCAAATTTTAATTACGCCAGGGTTTGCCTTTTATATAGTAAATTTCTCACAAAATAATTTTATACTGTCGCAAATTTTAATTACGCCAGGGATTGCCTTTTCTATAGTAAATTATTCAAAAAATAATTTTCTACTGTCGCAAATTTTAATTGCGCCAGGGATTGCCTTTTCTACAGTAAATTTGTCAAAAAATAATTTTCTACTGTCGCAAATTTTATTTGCGCCAGGGATTGCCTTTTCTACAGTAAATTATTCAAAAAATAATTTTATACTGTCGCAAATTTTAATTACGCCAGGGATTGCCTTTTCTATAGTAAATTATTCAAAAAATAATTTTTTACTGTCGCAAATTTTAATTGCGCCAGGGATTGCCTTTTCTATAGTAAATTATTCAAAAAATAATTTTCAACTGTCGCAAATTTTAATTACGCCAGGGATTGCCTTTTCTATAGTAAGTTATTCAAAAAATAATTTTTTACTGTCGCAAATTTTAAGTGCGCCAGGAATTGCCTTTTCTATAGTAAATTATTCAAAAAATAATTTTATACTGTCGCAAATTTTAATTACGCCAGGGATTGCCTTTTCTATAGTAAATTATTCAAAAAATAATTTTCTACTGTCGCAAATTTTAAATATCCCAGGGATTGCCTTTTCTATAGTCAATTTCTCACAAAATAATTTTTTACTGTCGCAAATTTTAAGTGCGCCAGGGATTGCCTTTTCTATAGTAAATTATTCAAAAAATAATTTTCTACTGTCGCAAATTTTAATTGCGCCAAGGATTGCCTTTTCTATAGTAAATTATTCAAAAAATAATTTTCTACTGTCGCAAATTTTAATTACGCCAGGGATTGCCTTTTCTACAGTAAATTATTCAAAAAATAATTTTATACTGTCGCAAATTTTAATTACGCCAGGGATTGCCTTTTCTATAGTAAATTATTCAAAAAATAATTTTTTACTGTCGCAAATTTTAATTGCGCCAGGGATTGCCTTTTCTATAGTAAATTATTCAAAAAATAATTTTCAACTGTCGCAAATTTTAATTACGCCAGGGATTGCCTTTTCTATAGTAAGTTATTCAAAAAATAATTTTTTACTGTCGCAAATTTTAAGTGCGCCAGGGATTGCCTTTTCTATAGTAAATTATTCAAAAAATAATTTTCTACTGTCGCAAATTTTAATTGCGCCAAGGATTGCCTTTTCTATAGTAAATTATTCAAAAAATAATTTTCTACTGTCGCAAATTTTAATTACGCAAGGGATTGCCTTTTCTATAGTAAATTATTCAAAAAAAAATTTTATACTGTCGCAAATTTTAATTACGCCAGGGATTGCCTTTTCTATAGTAAATTATTCAAAAAATAATTTTCAACTGTCGCAAATTTTAGTTACGCCAGGGATTGCCTTTTCTATAGTAAATTATTCAAAAAATAATTTTCTACTGTCGCAAATTTTAATTGCGCCAGGGATTGCCTTTTCTATAGTAAATTATTCAAAAAATAATTTTCTACTGTAGCAAATTTTAATTGCGCCAGGGATTGCCTTTTCTATAGTAAATTATTCAAAAAATAATTTTCTACTGTCGCAAATTTTAATTACGCCAGGGATTGCCTTTTCTATAGTAAATTATTCAAAAAATAATTTTATACTGTCGCAAATTTTAATTACGCCAGGGATTGCCTTTTCTATAGTAAATTATTCAAAAAATAATTTTCAACTGTCGCAAATTTTAATTACGCCAGGGATTGCCTTTTCTATAGTAAATTATTCAAAAAATAATTTTCTACTGTCGCAAATTTTAATTGCGCCAGGGATTGCCTTTTCTATAGTAAATTATTCAAAAAATAATTTTATACTGTCGCAAATTTTAATTACGCCAGGGATTGCCTTTTCTATAGTAAATTATTCAAAAAATAATTTTCTACTGTCGCAAATTTTAATTACGCCAGGGATTGCCTTTTCTATAGTAAATTATTCAAAAAATAATTTTCTACTGTCGCAAATTTTAAATATCCCAGGGATTGCCTTTTCTATAGTCAATTTCTCACAAAATAATTTTTTACTGTCGCAAATTTTAAGTGCGCCAGGGATTGCCTTTTCTATAGTAAATTATTCAAAAAATAATTTTCTACTGTCGCAAATTTTAATTGCGCCAAGGATTGCCTTTTCTATAGTAAATTATTCAAAAAATAATTTTCTACTGTCGCAAATTTTAATTACGCCAGGGATTGCCTTTTCTACAGTAAATTATTCAAAAAATAATTTTATACTGTCGCAAATTTTAATTACGCCAGGGATTGCCTTTTCTATAGTAAATTATTCAAAAAATAATTTTTTACTGCCGCAAATTTTAATTGCGCCAGGGATTGCCTTTTCTATAGTAAATTATTCAAAAAATAATTTTCAACTGTCGCAAATTTTAATTACGCCAGGGATTGCCTTTTCTATAGTAAGTTATTCAAAAAATAATTTTTTACTGTCGCAAATTTTAAGTGCGCCAGGAATTGCCTTTTTTATATTAAATTATTCAAAAAATAATTTTATACTGTCGCAAATTTTAATTACGCCAGGGATTGCCTTTTCTATAGTAAATTATTCAAAAAATAATTTTCTACTGTCGCAAATTTTAAATATCCCAGGGATTGCCTTTTCTATAGTCAATTTCTCACAAAATAATTTTTTACTGTCGCAAATTTTAAGTGCGCCAGGGATTGCCTTTTCTATAGTAAATTATTCAAAAAATAATTTTCTACTGTCGCAAATTTTAATTGCGCCAAGGATTGCCTTTTCTATAGTAAATTATTCAAAAAATAATTTTCTACTGTCGCAAATTTTAATTACGCCAGGGATTGCCTTTTCTGTAGTAAATTATTCAAAAAATAATTTTATACTGTCGCAAATTTTAATTACGCCAGGGATTGCCTTTTCTATAGTAAATTATTCAAAAAATAATTTTCAACTGTCGCAAATTTTAATTACGCCAGGTATTGCCTTTTCTATAGTAAATTATTCAAAAAATAATTTTCTACTGTCGCAAATTTTAATTGCGCCAGGGATTGCCTTTTCTATAGTAAATTATTCTAAAAATAATTTTCTACTGTAGCAAATTTTAATTGCGCCAGGGATTGCCTTTTCTATAGTAAATTATTCAAAAAATAATTTTCTACTGTCGCAAATTTTAATTACGCCAGGGATTGCCTTTTCTATAGTAAATTATTCAAAAAATAATTTTATACTGTCGCAAATTTTAATTACGCCAGGGATTGCCTTTTCTATAGTAAATTATTCAAAAAATAATTTTCAACTGTCGCAAATTTTAATTACGCCAGGGATTGCCTTTTCTATAGTAAATTATTCAAAAAATAATTTTCTACTGTCGCAAATTTTAATTGCGCCAGGGATTGCCTTTTCTATAGTAAATTATTCAAAAAATAATTTTATACTGTCGCAAATTTTAATTACGCCAGGGATTGCCTTTTCTATAGTAAATTATTCAAAAAATAATTTTCTACTGTCGCAAATTTTAAATATCCCAGGGATTGCCTTTTCTATAGTAAATTTCTCACAAAATAATTTTTTACTGTCGCTAATTTTAAGTGCGCCAGGGATTGCCTTTTCTATAGTAAATTATTCAAAAAATAATTTTATACTGTCGCAAATTTTAATTACGCCAGGAATTGCCTTTTCTATAGTAAATTATTCAAAAAATAATTTTTTTCTGTCGCAAATTTTAAGTACGCCAGGGATTGCCTTTACTATAGTAAATTATTCAAAAAATAATTTTATACTGTCGCAAATTTTAATTACGCCAGGGATTGCCTTTTCTATAGTAAATTATTCAAAAAATAATTTTCTACTGTCGCAAATTTTAAATATCCCAGGGATTGCCTTTTCTATAGTAAATTTCCAACAAAATAATTTTTTACTGTCGCAAATTTTAAGTGCGCCAGGGATTGCCTTTTCTATAGTAAATTATTCAAAAAATAATTTTCTACTGTCGCAAATTTTAATTGCGCCAAGGATTGCCTTTTCTATAGTAAATTATTCAAAAAATAATTTTCTACTGTCGCAAATTTTAATTACGCCAGGGATTGCCTTTTCTATAGTAAATTATTTAAAAAATAATTTTATACTCTCGCAAATTTTAATAACGCCAGGGATTGCCTTTTCTATAGTAAATTATTCAAAAAATAATTTTCAACTGTCGCAAATTTTAATTACGCCAGGGATTGCCTTTTCTATAGTAAATTATTCAAAAAATAATTTTCTACTGTCGCAAATTTTAATTGCGCCAGGGATTGCCTTTTCTATAGCAAATTATTCAAAAAATAATTTTCTACTGTCGCAAATTTTAATTGCGCCAGGGATTGCCTTTTCTATAGTAAATTAT
Organism: Dioctria linearis; assembly: GCA_963930735.1. NCBI lineage: Eukaryota > Metazoa > Arthropoda > Insecta > Diptera > Asilidae > Dioctria > Dioctria linearis. The sequence continues at coordinate 58,617 of CAWVNZ010002397.1, read as the reverse complement.
TCAAAAAATAATTTTCTACTGTCGCAAATTTTAATTGCGCCAGGGATTGCCTTTTCTATAGTAAATTATTCAAAAAATAATTTTCTACTGTCGCAAATTTTAATTACGCCAGGGATTGCCTTTTCTATAGTAAATTATTCAAAAAATAATTTTCTACTGTCGCAAATTTTAATTACGCCAGGGATTGCCTTTTCTATAGTAAATTATTCAAAAAATAATTTTCTACTGTCGCAAATTTTAAATATCCCAGGGATTGCCTTTTCTATAGTAAATTTCTCACAAAATAATTTTTTACTGTCGCAAATTTTAAGTGCGCCAGGGATTGCCTTTTCTATAGTAAATTATTCAAAAAATAATTTTCTACTGTCGCAAATTTTAATTACGCCAGGGATTGCCTTTTCTATAGTAAATTATTCAAAAAATAATTTTCTACTGTCACAAATTTTAATTACGCCAGGGAATGCCTTTTCTATAGTAAATTATTCAAAAAATAATTTTCTACTGTCGAAAATTCTAAATATCCCAGGGATTGCCTTTTCTATAGTAAATTTCTCACAAAATAATTTTTTAATGTCGCAAATTTTAAGTGCGCCAGGGATTGCCTTTTCTATAGTAAATTTTTCAAAAAATAATTTTTTACTATCGCAAGTTTTAATTGCGCCAGGGATTGCCTTTTCTACAGTAAATTATTCAAAAAATAATTTTCTACTGTCGCAAATTTTAATTACGCCAGGGATTGCCTTTTATATAGTAAATTTCTCACAAAATAATTTTATACTGTCGCAAATTTTAATTACGCCAGGGATTGCCTTTTCTATAGTAAATTATTCAAAAAATAATTTTCTATTGTCGCAAATTTTAATTGCGCCAGGGATTGCCTTTTCTACAGTAAATTTTTCAAAAAATAATTTTCTACTGTCGCAAATTTTATTTGCGCCAGGGATTGCCTTTTCTACAGTAAATTATTCAAAAAATAATTTTATACTGTCGCAAATTTTAATTACGCCAGGGATTGCCTTTTCTATAGTAAATTATTCAAAAAATAATTTTTTACTGTCGCAAATTTTAATTGCGCCAGGGATTGCCTTTTCTATAGTAAATTATTCAAAAAATAATTTTCAACTGTCGCAAATTTTAATTACGCCAGGGATTGCCTTTTCTATAGTAATTTATTCAAAAAATAATTTTTTACTGTCGCAAATTTTAAGTGCGCCAGGGATTGCCTTTTCTATAGTAAATTATTCAAAAAATAATTTTATACTGTCGCAAATTTTAATTACGCCAGGGATTGCCTTTTCTATAGTAAATTATTCAAAAAATAATTTTCTACTGTCGCAAATTTTAAATATCCCAGGTATTGCCTTTTCTATAGTAAATTTCTCACGAAATAATTTTTTACTGTAGCAAATTTTAAGTGCGCCAGGGATTGCCCTTTCTATAGTAAGTTATTCAAAAAATAATTTTCTACTGTCGCAAATTTTAATTGCGCCAGGGATTGCATTTTCTATAGTAAATTATTCAAAAAATAATTTTCTACTGTCGCAAATTTTAATTGCGCCAGGGATTGCCTTTTCTATAGTAAATTATTCAAAAAATAATTTTCTACTGTCGCAAATTTTAATTGCGCCAGGGATTGCCTTTTCTATAGTAAATTATTCAAAAAATAATTTCTACTGTCGCAAATTTTAATTACGCCAGGGATTGCCTTTTCTATAGTAAATATTCAAAAAAATAATTTTCTACTGTCGCAAATTTTAATTACGCCAGGGATTGCCTTTTCTATAGTAAATTATTCAAAAAATAATTTTCTACTGTCGCAAATTTTAAATATCCCAGGGATTGCCTTTTCTATAGTAAATTATTCAAAAAATAATTTTCTACTGTCGCAAATTTTAATTGCGCCAGGGATTGCCTTTTCTATAGTAAATTATTCAAAAAATAATTTTTCTACTGTCGCAAATTTTAATTGCGCCAGGGATTGCCTTTTTCCTATAGTAAATTATTCAAAAAAATAATTTTCTACTGTCGCAAATTTTAATTACGCCAGGGATTGCCTTTTCTATAGTAAATTATTCAAAAAATAATTTTATACTGTCGCAAATTTAATTACGCCAGGGATGCCTTTTCTATAGTAAATTATTCAAAAAAGTAATTTTCTACTGTCGCAAATTTTAATTACGCCAGGGATTGCCTTTTCTATAGTAGATTATTCAAAAAATAATTTTTTACTGTCGCAAATTTAATTACGCCAGGGATTGCCTTTTCTATAGTAAATTATTCAAAAAATAATTTTCTACTGTCGCAAATTTTAATTGCGCCAGGGATTGCCTTTTCTATAGTATATTATTCAAAAAATAATTTTCTACTGTCGCAAATTTTAAATATCCCAGGGATTGCCTTTTCTATAGTAAATTTCTCACAAAATAATTTTTTACTGTCGCAAATTTTAAGTGCGCCAGGGATTACCTTTTCTATACTAAATTATTCAAAAAATAATTTTATACTGTCGCAAATTTTAATTACGCCAGGGATTGCCTTTTCTATAGTAAATTATTCAAAAAATAATTTTCTACTGTCGCAAATTTTAAATATTCCCAGGGATTGCCTTTTCTATAGTAAATTTCTCACAAAATAATTTTTTACCGTCGCAAATTTTAACTGCGCCAGTGATTGCCTTTTCTATTGTAAATTATTCAAAAAATAATTTCTACTGTCGCAAATTTTAATTGCGCCAGGGATTGCCTTTTCTATAGTAAATTATTCAAAAAATAATTTTCTACTGTCGCAAATTTTAATTACGCCAGGGATTGCCTTTTCTAATAGTAAATTATTCAAAAAATAATTTTCTACTGTCGCAAATTTTAATTACGCCAGGTATTGCCTTTTCTATAGGTAAATTATTCAAAAAAATAATTTTCTACTGTCGCAAATTTTAATATCCCAGGGATTGCCTTTTCTATAATAAATTTTCTCACAAAATAATTTTTTACTGTCGCAAATTTTAAGTGCGCCAGGGATTGCCTTTTCTATAGTAAATTATTCAAAAAATAATTTTCAACTGTCGCAAATTTAATTACGCCAGGGATTGCCTTTTCTATAGTAAATTATTCAAAAAATAATTTTTTACTGTCGCAAATTTTTAAGTGCGCCAGGGATTGCCTTTTCTATAGTAAATTATTCAAAAAAACTAATTTTATACTGTCGCAAATTTTAATTACGCTTTTCTATAGTAAATTATTCAAAAATAATTTTCTACTGTCGCAAATTTTAAATATCCAGGGATTGCCTTTTCTATAGTAAATTTCTCACAAAATATTTTTTTACTGTCGCAAATTTTAAGTGCGCCAGGGATTGCCTTTTCTATAGTAAATTTCTCACAAAATAATTGTTTACTGTCGCAAATTTTAAGTGCGCCAGGGATTGCCTTTTCTATAGTAAATTATTCAAAAATAATTTTCAACTGTCGCAAATTTTAAATACGCCAGGGATTGGCCTTTTCTATAGTAAATTATTCAAAAAATACTTTTTTACTGTCGCAAATTTTAAGTGTGCCAGAGATTGCCTTTTCTATAGTAAATTATTCAAAAAATAATTTTATACTGTCGCAAATTTTAATTACGCCAGGGATTGCCTTTTCTATACTAAATTATTCAAAAAATAATTTTCTACTGTCGCAAATTTTAAATATCCCAGGGATTGCCTTTTCTATAGTAAATTTCTCACAAAATAATTTTTTACTGTCGCAAATTTTAAGTGGGCAAGGGATTTGCCTTTTTCTATAGTAAATTATTCAAAAAATAATTTTCTACTGTCGCAAATTTTAATTGCGGCAGGGATTGCCTTTTCTATAGTAAATTATTCAAAAAAATAATTTTCTACTGTCGCAAATTTAATTACGCCAGGGATTGCCTTTTCTATAGTAAATTATTCAAAAAATAATTTTATACTGTCGCAAATTTTAATTACGCCAGGGATTGCCTTTTCTATAGTAAATTATTCAAAAAATATTTTCTACTGTCGCAAATTTTAAATATCCCAGGGATTGCCTTTTCTATAGTAAATTTCTCACAAAATAATTTTTTACTGTCGCAAATTTTTAAGTGCGCAAGGGATTGCCTTTTCTATAGTAAATTATTCAAAAAATAATTTTCTACTGTCGCAAATTTTAAATACGCCAGGGATTGCCTTTTCTATAGTAAACTTATTCAAAAAATAATTTTCAACTGTCGCAAATTTTAATTACGCCAGGGATTGCCTTTTCTATAGTAAATTATTCAAAAAATAATTTTCTACTGTCGCAAATTTTAATTGCGCCAGGGGATTGCCTTTTCTATAGTAAATTATTCAAAAACTAATTTTCTACTGTCGCAAATTTTAATTGCGCCAGGGATTGCCTTTTCTATAGTAAATTATTCAAAAAATAATTTTCTACTGTCGCAAATTTTAATTACGCCAGGGATTGCCTTTTCTACAGTAAATTATTCAAAAAATAATTTTATACTGTCGCAAATTTTAATTACGCCAGGGATTGCCTTTTCTATAGTAAATTATTCAAAAAAATAATTTTCAACTGTCCGCAAATTTTAATTACGCCAGGGATTGCCTTTTCTATAGTAAATTATTCAAAAAATAATTTTCTACTGTCGCAAATTTTAAATATCCCAGGGATTGCCTTTTCTATAGTAAATTTCTCACAAAATAATTTTTTACTGTCGCAAATTTTAAGTGCGCAAGGGATTGCCTTTTCTATAGTAAATTATTCAAAAAATAATTTTCTACTGTCGCAAATTTTAAATACGCCAGGATTGCCTTTTCTATAGTAAATTATTCAAAAAATATTTTTTTACTGTCGCAAATTTTAAGTGCGCCAGGGATTGCCTTTTCTATAGTAAATTTCTCACAAAATACTTGTTTACTGTCGCAAATTTTAAGTGCGCCAGGGATTGCCTTTTCTATAGTAAATTATTCAAAAAATAATTTTCAACCTGTCGCAAATTTTAAATACGCCAGGGATTGCCTTTTCTATAGTAAATTATTCTAAAAATATTTTTTTACTGTCGCAAATTTTAAGGTGTGCCAGGGATTGCCTTTTCTATAGTAAATTATTCAAAAATAATTTTATACTGTCGCAAATTTTAATTACGCCAGGGATTGCCTTTTCTATAGTAAATTATTCAAAAAATAATTTTCTACTGTCGCAAATTTTAAATATCCCAGGGATTGCCTTTTCTATAGTAAATTTCTCACAAAATAATTTTTTACTGTCGCAAATTTTAAGTGCGCAAGGGATTGCCTTTTCTATAGTAAATTATTCAAAAAATAATTTTCTACTGTCGCAAATTTTAATTGCGGCAGGGATTGCCTTTTCTATAGTAAATTATTCAAAAAATAATTTTCTACTGTCGCAAATTTTAATTACGCCAGGATTGCCTTTTCTATAGTAAATTATTCAAAAATAATTTTTATACTGTCGCAAATTTTAATTACGCCAGGGATTGCCTTTTCTATAGTAAATTATTCAAAAAATAATTTTCAACTGTCGCAAATTTTAATTACGCCAGGGATTGCCTTTTCTATAGTAAATTATTCAAAAAAATAATTTTTCTACTGTCGCAAATTTTAATTGCGCCAGGTATTGCCTTTTCTATAGTAAATTATTCAAAAAATAATTTTCTACTGTCGCAAATTTTAATTGCGCCAGGGATGGCCTTTTCTATAGTAAATTATTCAAAAAATAATTTTCTACTGTCGCAAATTTTAATTGCGCCAAGGATTGCCTTTTCTATAGTAAATTATTCAAAAAATAATTTTCTACTGTCGCAAATTTTAACTACGCCTGGGATTGCCTTTTCTATAGTAAATTATTCAAAAAATAATTTTCTACTGTCGCAAATTTTAATTACGCCAGGGATTGCCTTTTCTATAGTAAATTATTCAAAAAATAATTTTCTACTGTCGCAAATTTTAAATATCCCAGGGATTGCCTTTTCTATAGTAAATTTCTCACAAAATAATTTTTTACTGTCGCAAATTTTAAGTGCGCCAGGGGATTGCCTTTTCTATAGTAAATTATTCAAAAAATAATTTTCTACTGTAGCAAATTTTAATTGCGCAGGGATTGCCTTTTCTATAGTAAATTATTCAAAAATAATTTTCTACTGTCGCAAATTTTAATTACGCCAGGGGATTGCCTTTTCTATAGTAAATTATTCAAAAAATAATTTTATACTGTCGCAAATTTTAATTACGCCAGGGATTGCCTTTTCTATAGTAAATTATTCAAAAAATAATTTTCAACTGTCGCAAATTTTAATTACGCCAGGGATTGCCTTTTCTATAGTAAATTTCTCACAAAATAATTTTTTACTGTCGCAAATTTTTAAGTGGGCAAGGGATTGCCTTTTCTATAGTAAATTATTCAAAAAATAATTTTCTACTGTCGCAAATTTTAATTGCGGCAGGGATTGCCTTTTCTATAGTAAATTATTCAAAAAATAATTTTCTACTGTCGCAAATTTTAATTACGCCAGGGATTGCCTTTTCTATAGTAAATTATTCAAAAAATAATTTTATACTGTCGCAAATTTTAATTACGCCAGGGATTGCCTTTTCTATAGTAAATTATTCAAAAAATAATTTTCTACTGTCGCAAATTTTAAATATCCCAGGATTGCCTTTTCTATAGTAAATTTCTCACAAAATAATTTTTTACTGTCGCAAATTTTAAGTGCGCAAGGGATTGCCTTTTCTATAGTAAATTATTCAAAAAATAATTTTCTACTGTCGCAAATTTTAAATACGCCAGGGATTGCCTTTTCTATAGTAAATTATTCAAAAAATAATTTTCAACTGTCGCAAATTTTAATTACGCCAGGGATTGCCTTTTCTATAGTAAATTATTCAAAAAATAATTTTCTACTGTCGCAAATTTTAATTGCGCCAGGGATTGCCTTTTCTATAGTAAATTATTCAAAAACTAATTTTCTACTGTCGCAAATTTTAATTGCGCCACGGATTGCCTTTTCTATAGCAAATTATTCAAAAAATAATTTTCTACTGTCGCAAATTTTAATTACGCCAGGGATTGCCTTTTCTACAGTAAATTATTCAAAAAATAATTTTATACTGTCGCAAATTTTAATTACGCCAGGGATTGCCTTTTCTATAGTAAATTATTCAAAAAATAATTTTCAACCTGTCGCAAATTTTAATTACGCCAGGGATTGCCTTTTCTATAGTAAATTATTCAAAAAATAATTTTCTACTGTCGCAAATTTTAAATATCCCAGGGATTGCCTTTTCTATAGTAAATTTCTCACAAAATAATTTTTTACTGTCGCAAATTTTAAGTGCGCAAGGGATTGCCTTTTCTATAGTAAATTATTCAAAAAATAATTTTCTACTGTCGCAAATTTTAAATACGCCAGGATTGCCTTTTCTATAGTAAATTATTCAAAAAATATTTTTTTACTGTCGCAAATTTTAAGTGCGCCAGGGATTGCCTTTTCTATAGTAAATTTCTCACAAAATAATTGTTTACTGTCGCAAATTTTAAGTGCGCCAGGGATTGCCTTTTCTATAGTAAATTATTCAAAAAATAATTTTCAACTGTCGCAAATTTTAAATACGCCAGGGATTGCCTTTTCTATAGTAAATTATTCAAAAAATATTTTTTTACTGTCGCAAATTTTAAGTGTGCCAGGGATTGCCTTTTCTATAGTAAATTATTCAAAAAATAATTTTATACTGTCGCAAATTTTAATTACGCCAGGGATTGCCTTTTCTATAGTAAATTATTCAAAAAATAATTTTCTACTGTCGCAAATTTTAAATATCCCAGGGATTGCCTTTTCTATAGTAAATTTCTCACAAAATAATTTTTTACTGTCGCAAATTTTAAGTGCGCAAGGGATTGCCTTTTCTATAGTAAATTATTCAAAAAATAATTTTCTACTGTCGCAAATTTTAATTGCGGCAGGGATTGCCTTTTCTATAGTAAATTATTCAAAAAATAATTTTCTACTGTCGCAAATTTTAATTACGCCAGGGATTGCCTTTTCTATAGTAAATTATTCAAAAAATAATTTTATACTGTCGCAAATTTTAATTACGCCAGGGATTGCCTTTTCTATAGTAAATTATTCAAAAAATAATTTTCAACTGTCGCAAATTTTAATTACGCCAGGGATTGCCTTTTCTATAGTAAATTATTCAAAAAATAATTTTCTACTGTCGCAAATTTTAATTGCGCCAGGTATTGCCTTTTCTATAGTAAATTATTCAAAAAATAATTTTCTACTGTCGCAAATTTTAATTGCGCCAGGGATGGCCTTTTCTATAGTAAATTATTCAAAAAATAATTTTCTACTGTCGCAAATTTTAATTGCGCCAAGGATTGCCTTTTCTATAGTAAATTATTCAAAAAATAATTTTCTACTGTCGCAAATTTTAACTACGCCTGGGATTGCCTTTTCTATAGTAAATTATTCAAAAAATAATTTTCTACTGTCGCAAATTTTAATTACGCCAGGGATTGCCTTTTCTATAGTAAATTATTCAAAAAATAATTTTCTACTGTCGCAAATTTTAAATATCCCAGGGATTGCCTTTTCTATAGTAAATTTCTCACAAAATAATTTTTTACTGTCGCAAATTTTAAGTGCGCCAGGGATTGCCTTTTCTATAGTAAATTATTCAAAAAATAATTTTCTACTGTAGCAAATTTTAATTGCGCCAGGGATTGCCTTTTCTATAGTAAATTATTCAAAAAATAATTTTCTACTGTCGCAAATTTTAATTACGCCAGGGATTGCCTTTTCTATAGTAAATTATTCAAAAAATAATTTTATACTGTCGCAAATTTTAATTACGCCAGGGATTGCCTTTTCTATAGTAAATTATTCAAAAAATAATTTTCAACTGTCGCAAATTTTAATTACGCCAGGGATTGCCTTTTCTATAGTAAATTATTCAAAAAATAATTTTCTACTGTCGCAAATTTTAATTGCGCCAGGGATTGCCTTTTCTATAGTAAATTATTCAAAAACTAATTTTCTACTGTCGCAAATTTTAATTGCGCCAGGGATTGCCTTTTCTATAGTAAATTATTCAAAAAATAATTTTCTACTGTCGCAAATTTTAATTACGCCAGGGATTGCCTTTTCTACAGTAAATTATTCAAAAAATAATTTTATACTGTCGCAAATTTTAATTACGCCAGGGATTGCCTTTTCTATAGTAAATTATTCAAAAAATAATTTTCAACTGTCGCAAATTTTAATTACGCCAGGGATTGCCTTTTCTATAGTAAATTATTCAAAAAATAATTTTCTACTGTCGCAAATTTTAATTACGCCAGGGATTGCCTTTTCTATAGTAAATTATTCAAAAAATAATTTTTTACTGTCGCAAATTTTAATTACGCCAGGGATTGCCTTTTCTATAGTAAATTATTCAAAAAAAATTTTCTACTGTCGCAAATTTTAATTGCGCCAGGGATTGCCTTTTCTATAGTAAATTATTCAAAAAATAATTTTCTACTGTTGCAAATTTTAAATATCCCAGGGATTGCCTTTTCTATAGTAAATTTCTCACAAAATAATTTTTTACTGTCGCAAATTTTAAGTGCGCCAGGGATTGCCTTTTCTATAGTAAATTATTCAAAAAATAATTTTCTACTGTCGCAAATTTTAATTGCGCCAGGGATTGCCTTTTCTACAGTAAATTTTTCAAAAAATAATTTTCTACTGTCGCAAATTTTAATTGCGCCAGGGATTGCCTTTTCTACAGTAAATTATTCAAAAAATAATTTTCTACTGTCGCAAATTTTAATTGCGCCAGGGATTGCCTTTTCTACAGTAAATTTTTCAAAATATTAATTTTTTACTGTCGAAAATTTTAATTAGGCCAGGGATTGCCTTTTCTATAGTAAATTATTCAAAAAATAATTTTCAACTGTCGCAAATTTTAATTGCGCCAGGGATTGCCTTTTCTATAGTAAATTATTCAAAAAATAATTTTATACTGTCGCAAATTTTAAGTGCGCCAGGGATTGCCTTTTCTATAGTAAATTATTCAAAAAATAATTTTATACTGTCGCAAATTTTAATTGCGCCAGGGATTGCCTTTTCTATAGTAAATTATTCAAAAAATAATTTTCTACTGTCGCAAATTTTAAATATCCCAGGGATTGCCTTTTCTATAGTAAATTTCTCACAAAATAATTTTTTACTGTCGCAAATTTTAAGTGCGCCAGGGATTGCCTTTTCTATACTAAATTATTCAAAAAATAATTTTATACTGTCGCAAATTTTAATTACGCCAGGGATTGCCTTTTCTATAGTAAATTATTCAAAAAATAATTTTCTACTGTCGCAAATTTTAAATATCCCAGGGATTGCCTTTTCTATAGTAAATTTCTCACAAAATAATTTTTTACCGTCGCAAATTTTAATTGCGCCAGTGATTGCCTTTTCTATTGTAAATTATTCAAAAAATAATTTTCTACTGTCGCAAATTTTAATTGCGTCAGGGATTGCATTTTCTATAGTAAATTATTCAAAAAATAATTTTCTACTGTCGCAAATTTTAATTACGCCAGGGATTGCCCTTTCTATAGTAAATTATTCAAAAAATAATTTTCTACTGTCGCAAATTTTAATTACGCCAGGTATTGCCTTTTCTGTAGTAAATTATTCAAAAAATAATTTTCTACTGTCGCAAATTTTAAATATCCCAAGGATTGCCTTTTCTATAATAAATTTCTCACAAAATAATTTTTTACTGTCGCAAATTTTAAGTGCGCCAGGGATTGCCTTTTCTATAGTAAATTATTCAAAAAATAATTTTCAACTGTCGCAAATTTTAATTACGCCAGGGATTGCCTTTTCTATAGTAAATTATTCAAAAAATAATTTTTTACTGTCGCAAATTTTAAGTGCGCCAGGGATTGCCTTTTCTATAGTAAATTATTCAAAAAATAATTTTATACTGTCGCAAATTTTAATTACGCCAGGGATTGCCTTTTCTATAGTAAATTATTCAAAAAATAATTTTCTACTGTCGCAAATTTTAAATATCCCAGGGATTGCCTTTTCTATAGTAAATTTCTCACAAAATAATTTTTTACTGTAGCAAATTTTAAGTGCGCCAGGGATTGCCTTTTCTATAGTAAATTTCTCACAAAATAATTGTTTACTGTCGCAAATTTTAAGTGCGCCAGGGATTGCCGTTTCTATAGTAAATTATTCAAAAAATAATTTTCAACTGTCGCAAATTTTAAATACGCCAGGGATTGCCTTTTCTATAGTAAATTATTCAAAAAATATTTTTTTACTGTCGCAAATTTTAAGTGTGCCAGGGATTGCCTTTTCTATAGTAAATTATTCAAAAAATAATTTTATACTGTCGCAAATTTTAATTACGCCAGGGATTGCCTTTTCTATAGTAAATTATTCAAAAAATAATTTTGTACTGTCGCAAATTTGAATATCCCAGGGATTGCCTTTTCTATAGTAAATTTCTCACAAAATAATTTTTTACTGTCGAAAATTTTAAGTGCGCCAGGGATTGCCTTTTCTATAGTAAATTATTCAAAAAATAATTTTCTACTGTCGCAAATTTTAATTGCGGCAGGGATTGCCTTTTCTATAGTAAATTATTCAAAAAATAATTTTCTACTGTCGCAAATTTTAATTACGCCAGGGATTGCCTTTTCTATAGTAAATTATTCAAAAAATAATTTTCAACTGTCGCAAATTTTAATTACGCCAGGGATTGCCTTTTCTATAGTAAATTATTCAAAAAATAATTTTCTACTGTCGCAAATTTTAATTCCGCCAGGTATTGCCTTTTCTATAGTAAATTATTCAAAAAATAATTTTCTACTGTCGCAAATTTTAATTGCGCCAGGGATTGCCTTTTCTATAGTAAATTATTCAAAAAATAATTTTCTACTGTCGCAAATTTTAATTGCGCCAAGGATTGCCTTTTCTATAGCAAATTATTCAAAAAATAATTTTCTACTGTCGCAAATTTTAACTACGCCTGGGATTGCCTTTTCTATAGTAAATTATTCAAAAAATAATTTTCTACTGTCGCAAATTTTAATTACGCCAGGGATTGCCTTTTCTATAGTAAATTATTCAAAAAATAATTTTCTACTGTCGCAAATTTTAAATATCCCAGGGATTGCCTTTTCTATAGTAAATGTCTCACAAAATAATTTTTTACTGTCGCAAATTTTAAGTGCGCCAGGCATTGCCTTTTCTATAGTAAATTATTCAAAAAATAATTTTCTACTGTCGCAAATTTTAATTGCGCCAGGGATTGCCTTTTCTATAGTAAATTATTCAAAAAATAATTTTCTACTGTCGCAAATTTTAATTACGCCAGGGATTGCCTTTTCTATAGTAAATTATTCAAAAAATAATTTTCTACTGTCGCAAATTTTAATTACGCCAGGGATTGCCTTGTCTATAGTAAATTATTCAAAAAATAATTTTCAACTGTCGCAAATTTTAATTACGCCAGGGATTGCCTTTTCTATAGTAAATTATTCAAAAAATAATTTTCTACTGTCGCAAATTTTAATTACGCCAGGGATTGCCTTTTCTATAGTAAATTATTCAAAAAATAATTTTTTACTGTCGCAAATTTTAAATATCCCAGGGATTGCCTTTTCTATAGTAAATTTCTCACAAAATAATTTTTTATTGTCGCAAATTTTAAGTGCGCCAGGGATTGCCTTTTCTATAGTAAATTATTCAAAAAATAATTTTCTACTGTCGCAAATTTTAATTGCGCCAGGGATTGCCTTTTCTACAGTAAATTTTTCAAAAAATAATTTTCTACTGTCGCAAATTTTAATTGCGCCAGGGATTGCCTTTTCTACAGTAAATTATTCAAAAAATAATTTTCTACTGTCGCAAATTTTAATTGCGCCAGGGATTGCCTTTTCTACAGTAAATTTTTCAAAATATTAATTTTTTACTGTCGAAAATTTTAATTAGGCCAGGGATTGCCTTTTCTATAGTAAATTATTCAAAAAATAATTTTCAACTGTCGCAAATTTTAATTGCGCCAGGGATTGCCTTTTCTATAGTAAATTATTCAAAAAATAATTTTATACTGTCGCAAATTTTAATTACGCCAGGGATTGCCTTTTCTATAGTAAATTATTCAAAAAATAATTTTATACTATCGCAAATTTTAATTACGCCAGGGATTGCCTTTTCTATAAATTTTTCAAAAAATAATTTTCCTACTGTCGCAAATTTTAAGTGCGCCAGGGATTGCCTTTTCTATAGTAAATTTCTCACAAAATAATTTTTTACTGTCGCAAATTTTAAGTGCGCCAGGGATTGCCTTTTCTATAGAAAATTTTGCAAAAAATAATTTTTTACTGTCGCAAATTTTAATTGCGCCAGGCATTGCCTTTTCTATAGTAAATTATTCAAAAAATAATTTTCAACTGTCGCAAATTTTAATTGCGCCAGGGATTGCCTTTTCTATAGTAAATTATTCAAAAAATAATTTTATACTCTCGCAAATTTTAATTACGCCAGGGATTGCCTTTTCTATAGTAAATTATTCAAAAAATAATTTTCTACTGTCGCAAATTTTAATTGCGCCAGGTATTGCCTTTTCTATAGTAAATTATTCAAAAAAATAATTTTCTACTGTCGCAAATTTTAATTGCGCCAGGGATGGCCTTTTCTATAGTAAATTATTCAAAAAATAATTTTCTACTGTCGCAAATTTTTAATTGCGCCAAGGATTGCCTTTTCTATAGTAAATTATTCAAAAAATAATTTTCTACTGTCGCAAATTTTAACTACGCCTGGGATTGCCTTTTCTATAGTAAATTATTCAAAAAATAATTTTCTACTGTCGCAAATTTTAATTACGCCAGGGATTGCCTTTTCTATAGTAAATTATTCAAAAAATAATTTTCTACTGTCGCAAATTTTAAATATCCCAGGGATTGCCTTTTCTATAGTAAATTTCTCACAAAATAATTTTTTACTGTCGCAAATTTTAAGTGCGCCAGGGATTGCCTTTTCTATAGTAAATTATTCAAAAAATAATTTTCTACTGTAGCAAATTTTAATTGCGCCAGGGATTGCCTTTTCTATAGTAAATTATTCAAAAAATAATTTTCTACTGTCGCAAATTTTAATTACGCCAGGGATTGCCTTTTCTATAGTAAATTATTCAAAAAATAATTTTATACTGTCGCAAATTTTAATTACGCCAGGGATTGCCTTTTCTATAGTAAATTATTCAAAAAATAATTTTCAACTGTCGCAAATATTAATTACGCCAGGGATTGCCTTTTCTATAGTAAATTATTCAAAAAATAATTTTCTACTGTCGCAAATTTTAATTGCGCCAGGGATTGCCTTTTCTATAGTAAATTATTCAAAAACTAATTTTCTACTGTCGCAAATTTTAATTGCGCCAGGGATTGCCTTTTCTATAGTAAATTATTCAAAAAATAATTTTCTACTGTCGCAAATTTTAATTACGCCAGGGATTGCCTTTTCTACAGTAAATTATTCAAAAAATAATTTTATACTGTCGCAAATTTTAATTACGCCAGGGATTGCCTTTTCTATAGTAAATTATTCAAAAAATAATTTTCAACTGTCGCAAATTTTAATTACGCCAGGGATTGCCTTTTCTATAGTAAATTATTCAAAAAATAATTTTCTACTGTCGCAAATTTTAATTACGCCAGGGATTGCCTTTTCTATAGTAAATTATTCAAAAAATAATTTTTTACTGTCGCAAATTTTAATTACGCCAGGGATTGCCTTTTCTATAGTAAATTATTCAAAAAAAATTTTCTACTGTCGCAAATTTTAATTGCGCCAGGGATTGCCTTTTCTATAGTAAATTATTCAAAAAATAATTTTCTACTGTTGCAAATTTTAAATATCCCAGGGATTGCCTTTTCTATAGTAAATTTCTCACAAAATAATTTTTTACTGTCGCAAATTTTAAGTGCGCCAGGGATTGCCTTTTCTATAGTAAATTATTCAAAAAATAATTTTCTACTGTCGCAAATTTTAATTGCGCCAGGGATTGCCTTTTCTACAGTAAATTTTTCAAAAAATAATTTTCTACTGTCGCAAATTTTAATTGCGCCAGGGATTGCCTTTTCTACAGTAAATTATTCAAAAAATAATTTTCTACTGTCGCAAATTTTAATTGCGCCAGGGATTGCCTTTTCTACAGTAAATTTTTCAAAATATTAATTTTTTACTGTCGAAAATTTTAATTAGGCCAGGGATTGCCTTTTCTATAGTAAATTATTCAAAAAATAATTTTCAACTGTCGCAAATTTTAATTGCGCCAGGGATTGCCTTTTCTATAGTAAATTATTCAAAAAATAATTTTATACTGTCGCAAATTTTAAGTGCGCCAGGGATTGCCTTTTCTATAGTAAATTATTCAAAAAATAATTTTATACTGTCGCAAATTTTAATTGCGCCAGGGATTGCCTTTTCTATAGTAAATTATTCAAAAAATAATTTTCTACTGTCGCAAATTTTAAATATCCCAGGGATTGCCTTTTCTATAGTAAATTTCTCACAAAATAATTTTTTACTGTCGCAAATTTTAAGTGCGCCAGGGATTGCCTTTTCTATACTAAATTATTCAAAAAATAATTTTATACTGTCGCAAATTTTAATTACGCCAGGGATTGCCTTTTCTATAGTAAATTATTCAAAAAATAATTTTCTACTGTCGCAAATTTTAAATATCCCAGGGATTGCCTTTTCTATAGTAAATTTCTCACAAAATAATTTTTTACCGTCGCAAATTTTAATTGCGCCAGTGATTGCCTTTTCTATTGTAAATTATTCAAAAAATAATTTTCTACTGTCGCAAATTTTAATTGCGTCAGGGATTGCATTTTCTATAGTAAATTATTCAAAAAATAATTTTCTACTGTCGCAAATTTTAATTACGCCAGGGATTGCCCTTTCTATAGTAAATTATTCAAAAAATAATTTTCTACTGTCGCAAATTTTAATTACGCCAGGTATTGCCTTTTCTGTAGTAAATTATTCAAAAAATAATTTTCTACTGTCGCAAATTTTAAATATCCCAAGGATTGCCTTTTCTATAATAAATTTCTCACAAAATAATTTTTTACTGTCGCAAATTTTAAGTGCGCCAGGGATTGCCTTTTCTATAGTAAATTATTCAAAAAATAATTTTCAACTGTCGCAAATTTTAATTACGCCAGGGATTGCCTTTTCTATAGTAAATTATTCAAAAAATAATTTTTTACTGTCGCAAATTTTAAGTGCGCCAGGGATTGCCTTTTCTATAGTAAATTATTCAAAAAATAATTTTATACTGTCGCAAATTTTAATTACGCCAGGGATTGCCTTTTCTATAGTAAATTATTCAAAAAATAATTTTCTACTGTCGCAAATTTTAAATATCCCAGGGATTGCCTTTTCTATAGTAAATTTCTCACAAAATAATTTTTTACTGTAGCAAATTTTAAGTGCGCCAGGGATTGCCTTTTCTATAGTAAATTTCTCACAAAATAATTGTTTACTGTCGCAAATTTTAAGTGCGCCAGGGATTGCCGTTTCTATAGTAAATTATTCAAAAAATAATTTTCAACTGTCGCAAATTTTAAATACGCCAGGGATTGCCTTTTCTATAGTAAATTATTCAAAAAATATTTTTTTACTGTCGCAAATTTTAAGTGTGCCAGGGATTGCCTTTTCTATAGTAAATTATTCAAAAAATAATTTTATACTGTCGCAAATTTTAATTACGCCAGGGATTGCCTTTTCTATAGTAAATTATTCAAAAAATAATTTTGTACTGTCGCAAATTTGAATATCCCAGGGATTGCCTTTTCTATAGTAAATTTCTCACAAAATAATTTTTTACTGTCGAAAATTTTAAGTGCGCCAGGGATTGCCTTTTCTATAGTAAATTATTCAAAAAATAATTTTCTACTGTCGCAAATTTTAATTGCGGCAGGGATTGCCTTTTCTATAGTAAATTATTCAAAAAATAATTTTCTACTGTCGCAAATTTTAATTACGCCAGGGATTGCCTTTTCTATAGTAAATTATTCAAAAAATAATTTTCAACTGTCGCAAATTTTAATTACGCCAGGGATTGCCTTTTCTATAGTAAATTATTCAAAAAATAATTTTCTACTGTCGCAAATTTTAATTCCGCCAGGTATTGCCTTTTCTATAGTAAATTATTCAAAAAATAATTTTCTACTGTCGCAAATTTTAATTGCGCCAGGGATTGCCTTTTCTATAGTAAATTATTCAAAAAATAATTTTCTACTGTCGCAAATTTTAATTGCGCCAAGGATTGCCTTTTCTATAGCAAATTATTCAAAAAATAATTTTCTACTGTCGCAAATTTTAACTACGCCTGGGATTGCCTTTTCTATAGTAAATTATTCAAAAAATAATTTTCTACTGTCGCAAATTTTAATTACGCCAGGGATTGCCTTTTCTATAGTAAATTATTCAAAAAATAATTTTCTACTGTCGCAAATTTTAAATATCCCAGGGATTGCCTTTTCTATAGTAAATGTCTCACAAAATAATTTTTTACTGTCGCAAATTTTAAGTGCGCCAGGCATTGCCTTTTCTATAGTAAATTATTCAAAAAATAATTTTCTACTGTCGCAAATTTTAATTGCGCCAGGGATTGCCTTTTCTATAGTAAATTATTCAAAAAATAATTTTCTACTGTCGCAAATTTTAATTACGCCAGGGATTGCCTTTTCTATAGTAAATTATTCAAAAAATAATTTTCTACTGTCGCAAATTTTAATTACGCCAGGGATTGCCTTGTCTATAGTAAATTATTCAAAAAATAATTTTCAACTGTCGCAAATTTTAATTACGCCAGGGATTGCCTTTTCTATAGTAAATTATTCAAAAAATAATTTTCTACTGTCGCAAATTTTAATTACGCCAGGGATTGCCTTTTCTATAGTAAATTATTCAAAAAATAATTTTTTACTGTCGCAAATTTTAAATATCCCAGGGATTGCCTTTTCTATAGTAAATTTCTCACAAAATAATTTTTTATTGTCGCAAATTTTAAGTGCGCCAGGGATTGCCTTTTCTATAGTAAATTATTCAAAAAATAATTTTCTACTGTCGCAAATTTTAATTGCGCCAGGGATTGCCTTTTCTACAGTAAATTTTTCAAAAAATAATTTTCTACTGTCGCAAATTTTAATTGCGCCAGGGATTGCCTTTTCTACAGTAAATTATTCAAAAAATAATTTTCTACTGTCGCAAATTTTAATTGCGCCAGGGATTGCCTTTTCTACAGTAAATTTTTCAAAATATTAATTTTTTACTGTCGAAAATTTTAATTAGGCCAGGGATTGCCTTTTCTATAGTAAATTATTCAAAAAATAATTTTCAACTGTCGCAAATTTTAATTGCGCCAGGGATTGCCTTTTCTATAGTAAATTATTCAAAAAATAATTTTATACTGTCGCAAATTTTAATTACGCCAGGGATTGCCTTTTCTATAGTAAATTATTCAAAAAATAATTTTATACTATCGCAAATTTTAATTACGCCAGGGATTGCCTTTTCTATAGTAAATTTTTCAAAAAATAATTTTCTACTGTCGCAAATTTTAAGTGCGCCAGGGATTGCCTTTTCTATAGTAAATTTCTCACAAAATAATTTTTTACTGTCGCAAATTTTAAGTGCGCCAGGGATTGCCTTTTCTATAGAAAATTTTGCAAAAAATAATTTTTTACTGTCGCAAATTTTAATTGCGCCAGGCATTGCCTTTTCTATAGTAAATTATTCAAAAAATAATTTTCAACTGTCGCAAATTTTAATTGCGCCAGGGATTGCCTTTTCTATAGTAAATTATTCAAAAAATAATTTTATACTCTCGCAAATTTTAATTACGCCAGGGATTGCCTTTTCTATAGTAAATTATTCAAAAAATAATTTTATACTGTCGCAAATTTTAATTACGCCAGGGATTGCCTTTTCTATAGTAAATTTTTCAAAAAATAATTTTCTATTGTCGCAAATTTTAAGTGCGCCAGGGATTGCCTTTTCTATAGTAAATTTCTCACAAAATAATTTTTTACTGTCGCAAATTTTAAGTGCGCCAGGGATTGCCTTTTCTATAGTAAATTATTCAAAAAATAATTTTCTACTGTCGCAAATTTTAATTACGCCAGGGATTGCCTTTTCTACAGTAAATTTTTCAAAAAATAATTTTCTACTGTCGCAAATTTTAATTGCGCCAGGGATTGCCTTTTCTACAGTAAATTATTCAAAAAATAATTTTCTACTGTCGCAAATTTTAATTGCGCCAGGGATTGCTTTTTTTTTACGGTAAATTTTTCAAAATATTAATTTTTTACTGTCGAAAATTTTAATTACGCCAGGGATTGCCTTTTCTATAGTAAATTATTCAAAAAATAATTTTCAACTGTCGCAAATTTTAATTGCGCCAGGGATTGCCTTTTCTATAGTAAATTATTCAAAAAATAATTTTTTACTGTCGCAAATTTTAAGTGCGCCAGGGAATGCCTTTTCTATAGTAAATTATTCAAAAACTAATTTTTTACTGTCGCAAATTTTAATTACGCCAGGGATTGCCTTTTGTATAGTAAATTATTCAAAAAATAATTTTCTACTGTCGCAAATTTTAATTGCGCCAGGGATTGCCTTTTCTATAGTAAATTATTCAAAAAATAATTTTTTACTGTCGAAAATTTTAAGTGCGCCAGGGATTGCCTTTTCTACAGTAAATTATTCAAAAAATAATTTTATACTGTCGCAAATTTTAACTACGCCAGGGATTGCCATTTCTATAGTAAATTTTGCAAAAAATTATTTTTTAATGTCGCAAATTTTAATTGCGCCAGGGATTGCCTTTTCTATAGTAAATTATTCAAAAAATAATTTTCAACTGTCGCAAATTTTAATTACGCCAGGGATTGCCTTTTCTATAGTAAATTATTCAAAAAATAATTTTTTACTGTCGCAAATTTTAAGTGCGCCAGGGATTGCCTTTTCTATAGTAAATTTTGCAAAAAATAATTTTTTACTGTCGCAAATTTTAAGTGCGCCAGGGATTGCCTTTTCTATAGTAAATTATTCAAAAAATAATTTTCTACTGTCGCAAATTTTAATTACGCCAGGGATTGGCTTTTCTATAGTAAATTATTCAAAAAATAATTTTTTACTGTCGCAAATTTTAATTACGCCAGGGATTGCCTTTTCTATAGTAAATTATTCAAAAAATAATTTTTTACTGTCGCAAATTTTAAATATCCCAGGGATTGCCTTTTCTATAGTAAATTATTCAAAAAATAATTTTTTACTGTCGCAAATCTTAATTACGCCAGGGATTGCCTTTTCTATAGTAAATTATTCAAAAAATAATTTTCAACTGTCGCAAATTTTAATTGCGCCAGGGATTGCCTTTTCTATAGTAAATTATTCAAAAAATAATTTTATACTGTCGCAAATTTTAATTACGCCAGGGATTGCCTTTTCTATAGTAAATTATTCAAAAAATAATTTTCTACTGTCGCAAATTTTAAATATCCCAGGGATTGCCTTTTCTATAGTAAATTTCTCACAAAATAATTTTTTACTGTCGCAAATTTTAAGTGCGCCAGGGATTGCCTTTTCTATAGTAAATTTCTCACAAAATAATTGTTTACTGTCGCAAAATTTTAAGTGCGCCAGGGATTGCCTTTTCTATAGTAAATTATTCAAAAAATAATTTTCAACTGTCGCAAATTTTTAAATACGCCAGGGATTGCCTTTTCTATAGTAAATTATTCAAAAAATATTTTTTTACTTTCACAAATTTTAAGTGTGCCAGGGATTGCCTTTTCTATAGTAAATTATTCAAAAAATAATTTTATACTGTCGCAAATTTGAATTACGCCAGGGATTGCCTTTTCTATAGTAAATTATTCAAAAAATTAATTTTCTACTGTCGCAAATTTTAAATATCCCAGGGATTGCCTTTTCTATAGTAAATTTCTCACAAAATAATTTTTTACTGTCGCAAATTTTAAGTGCGCCAGGGATTGCCTTTTCTATAGTAAATTATTCAAAAAATAATTTTTCTACTGTCGCAAATTTTAATTGCGGCAGGGATTGCCTTTTCTATAGTAAATTATTCAAAAAATAATTTTCTACTGTCGCAAATTTGAATTACGCCAGGGATTGCCTTTTCTATAGTAAATTATTCAAAAAATAATTTTATACTGTCGCAAATTTTAATTACGCCAGGGATTGCCTTTTCTATAGTAAATTATTCAAAAAATAATTTTCAACTGTCGCAAATTTTAATTACGCCAGGGATTGCCTTTTCTATAGTAAATTATTCAAAAAATAATTTTTTACTATCGCAAATTTTAATTGCGCCAGGGATTGCCTTTTCTACAGTAAATTATTCAAAAAATAATTTTCTACTGTCGCAAATTTTAATTACGCCAGGGATTGCCTTTTATATAGTAAATTATTCAAAAAATAATTTTATACTGTCGCAAATTTTAATTACGCCAGGAATTGCCTTTTCTATAGTAAATTTTGCAAAAAGTAATTTTTTACTGTCGCAAATTTTAATTACGCCAGGGATTGCCTTTTCTATAGTAAATTATTCAAAAAATAATTTTTTACTATCGCAAGTTTTAATTGCGCCAGGGATTGCCTTTTCTACAGTAAATTATTCAAAAAATAATTTTCTACTGTCGCAAATTTTAATTACGCCAGGGATTGCCTTTTATATAGTAAATTTTTCAAAAATTAATTTTATACTGTCGCAAATTTTAAATTCGCCAGGGACTGCCTTTTCTATAGTAAATTATTCAAAAAATAATTTTATACTGTCGCAAATTTTAAATATCCCAGGGATTGCCTTTTCTATAGAAAATTATTCAAAAAATAATTTTCTACTGTCGCAAATTTTAAATACGCCAGGGATTGCCTTTTCTATAGTAAATTATTCAAAAAATAATTTTTTACTGTCGCAAATTTTAAGTGCGCCAGGGATTGCCTTTTCTATAGTAAATTATTCAAAAAATAATTTTCAACTGTCGCAAATTGTAATTGCGCCAGGGATTGCCTTTTCTATAGTAAATTATTCAAAAAATAATTTTTTACTGTCGCAAATTTTAATTACGCCAGGGATTGCCTTTTCTATAGTAAATTATTCAAAAAATAATTTTTTACTGTCGCAAATTTTAAGTGCGCAAGGATTGCCTTTTCTATAGTAAATTATTCAAAAAATAATTTTTTACTGTCGCAAATTTTAAGTGCGCCAGGGATTGCCTTTTCTATAGTAAATTATTCAAAATATAATTTTATACTGTCGCAAATTTTAATTACGCCAGGGATTGCCTTTTCTATAGTAAATTATTCAAAAAATAATTTTTTACTATCGCAAGTTTTAATTGCGCCAGGGATTGCCTTTTCTACAGTAAATTATTCAAAAAATAATTTTCTACTGTCGCAAATTTTAATTACGCCAGGGATTGCCTTTTATATAGTAAATTAATCAAAAAATAATTTTATACTGTCGCAAATTTTAATTACGCCAGGGATTGCCTTTTCTATAGTAAATTTTGCAAAAAATAATCTTTTACTGTCGCAAATTTTAATTACGCCAGGGATTGCCTTTTCTATAGTAAATTATTCAAAAAATAATTTTTTACTATCGCAAGTTTTAATTGCGCCAGGGATTGCCTTTTCTACAGTAAATTATTCAAAAAATAATTTTCTACTGTCGCAAATTTTAATTACGCCAGGGATTGCCTTTTATATAGTAAATTTTTCAAAAATTAATTTTATACTGTCGCAAATTTTAAATACGCCAGGGATTGCCTTTTCTATAGTAAATTATTCAAAAAATAATTTTAAACTGTCGCAAATTTTAAATATCCCAGGGATTGCCTTTTCTATAGTAAATTATTCAAAAAATAATTTTCTACTGTCGCAAATTTTAAATACGCCAGGGATTGCCTTTTCTATAGTAAATTATTCAAAAAATAATTTTCAACTGTCGCAAATTTTAATTACGCCAGGGATTGCCTTTTCTTTCTATAGTAAATTATTGAAAAAATAATTTTTTACTGTCGCAAATTTTAAGTGCGCCAGGTATTGCCTTTTATATAGTAAATTATTCAAAAAATAATTTTTACTGTCGCAAATTTTAATTACGCCAGGGATTGCCTTTCTATAGTAAATTATTCAAAAATAATTTTTTACTGTCGCAAATTTTAATTACGCCAGGAATTGCCTTTTCTATAGTAAATTATTCAAAAAATAATTTTTTACTGTCGCAAATTTTAATTACGCCAGGGATTGCCTTTTCTATAGTAAATTATTCAAAAAATAATTTTCTACTGTCGCAAATTTTAAATACGCCAGGGACTGCCTTTTCTATAGTAAATTATTCAAAAAATAATTTTATACTGTCGCAAATTTTAATTACGCCAGGGATTGCCTTTTCTATAGTAAATTATTCAAAAAATAATTTTTTACTGTCGCAAATTTTAATTGCGCCAGGGATTGCCTTTTCTATAGTAAATTATTCAAAAAGTAATTTTCAACTGTCGCAAATTTTAATTACGCCAGGGATTGCCTTTTATATAGTAAATTTTTCAAAAATTAATTTTATACTGTCGCAAATTTTAAGTGCGCCAGGGATTGGCCTTTTCTACAGTAAATTTTGCAAAAAATAATTTTTTACTGTCGCAAATTTTTAATTACGCCAGGGATTGCCTTTTCTATAGTAAAATTATTCAAAAAATAATTTTTTACTATCGCAAGTTTTAATTGCGCCAGGGATTGCCTTTTCTACAGTAAATTATTCAAAAAATAATTTTCTACTGTCGCAAATATTTAAATACGCCAGGGATTGCCTTTTCTATAGTAAATTATTCAAAAAATAATTTTCAACTGTCGCAAATTTAATTACGCCAGGGATTGCCTTTTCTATAGTAAATTATTCAAAAAATAATTTTTTACTGTCGCAAATTTAAGTGCGCAGGGATTGCCTTTTCTATAGTAAATTTTGCAAAAAATATTTTTTACTGTCGCAAATTAAATTGCGCCAGGATTGCCTTTCTATAGTAAATTATTCAAAAAATAATTTTCAACTGTCGCAATTGTAATTGCGACCAGGGATTGCCTTTTCTATAGTAAATTATTCAAAAAATAATTTTTACTGTCGCAAATTTTAAGTGCGCCAGGGATTGCCTATTTCTATTAGAAAATTTTTCAAAAAAAAATTTTATACTGTCGCAAATTTTAAATACGCCAGGGATTGCCTTTTTCTATAGTAAATTATTCAAAAAATAATTTTATACTATCGCAAATTTTAATTACGCCAGGGATTGCCTTTTCTATAGTAAATTATTCAAAAAATAATTTTTTACTGTCGCAAATTTTAATTGCGCCAGGGATTGTCTTTTCTATATGTAAATTATTCAAAAATAATTTTCAACTGTCGCAAATTTTAATTACGCCAGTGATTGCCTTTTATATAGTAAATTTTTCAAAAATTAATTTTATACTGTCGCAAATTTTAAGTGCGCCAGGTATTGCCTTTTCTATAGTAAATTTTGCAAAAAATAATTTTTTACTGTCGCAAATTTTAATTACGCTAGGGATTGCCTTTTCTATAGTAAATTATTCAAAAAATAATTTTTTACTATCGCAAGTTTTAATTGGGCCAGGGATTGCCTTTTCTACAGTAAATTATTCAAAAAATAATTTTCCACTGTCGCAAATTTTAAATACGCCAGGGATTGCTTTTTCTATAGTAAATTATTCAAAAAATAATTTTCAACTGTCGCAAATTTGAATTACGCCAGGGATTGCCTTTTCTATAGTAAATTATTCAAAAAATAATTTTTTACTGTCGCAAATTTTAAGTGCGCCAGGGATTGCCTTTTCTATAGTAAATTTTGCAAAAAATAATTTTTTACTGTCGCAAATTTTAATTGCGCCAGGGATTGCCTTTTCTATAGTAAATTATTCAAAAAATAATTTTCAACTGTCGCAAATTGTAATTGCGCCAGGGATTGCCTTTTCTATAGTAAATTATTCAAAAAATAATTTTTTACTGTCGCAAATTTTAAGTGCGCCAAGGATTGCCTTTTCTATAGTAAATTTTTCAAAAAATAATTTTATACTGTCGCAAATTTTAAATACGCCAGGGATTGCCTTTTCTATAGTAAATTATTCAAAAAATAATTTTATACTGTCGCAAATTTTAATTACGCCAGGGATTGCCTTTTCTATAGTAAATTCTTCAAAAAATAATTTTTTACTGTCGCAAGTTTTAATTGCGCCAGGGATTGCTTTTTCTATAGTAAATTATTCAAAAAATAATTTTCAACTGTCGCAAATTTTAATTACGCCAGGGATTGCCTTTTATATAGTAAATTTTTCAAAAAATAATTTTTTACTATCGCAAGTTTTAATTGCGCCAGGGGTTGCCTTTTCTACAGTAAATTATTCAAAAAATAATTTTCTACTGTCGCAAATTTTAAATACGCCAGGGATTGCCTTTTCTATAGTAGATTATTCAAAAAATAATTTTCAACTGTCGCAAATTTTAATTACGCCAGGGATTGCCTTTTCTATAGTAAATTATTCAAAAAATAATTTTTTACTGTCGCAAATTTTAAGTGCGCCAGGGATTGCCTTTTCTATAGTAAATTTTGCAAAAAATAATTTTTTACTGTCGCAAATTTTAATTGCGCCAGGGATTGCCTTTTCTATAGTAAATTATTCAAAAAATAATTTTCAACTGTCGCAAATTGTAATTGCGCCAGGGATTGCCTTTTCTATAGTAAATTATTCAAAAAATAATTTTTTACTGTCGCAAATTTTAAGTGCGCCAGGGATTGCCTTTTCTATAGTAAATTTTTCAAAAAATAATTTTATACTGTCGCAAATTTTAAATACGCCAGGGATTGCCTTTTCTATAGTAAATTATTCAAAAAATAATTTTATACTGTCGCAAATTTTAATTACGCCAGGGATTGCCTTTTCTATAGTAAATTATTCAAAAAATAATTTTTTACTGTCGCAAATTTCAATTGCGCCAGGGATTGCCTTTTCTATAGTAAATTATTCAAAAAATAATTTTCAACTGTCGCAAATTTTAATTACGCCAGGGATTGCCTTTTATATAGTAAATTTTTCAAAAATTAATTTTATACTGTCGCAAATTTTAAGTGCGCCAGGAATTGCCTTTTCTATAGTAAATTTTGCAAAAATAAATTTTTTACTGTCGCAAATTTTAATTACGCCAGGGACTGCCTTTTCTATAGTAAATTATTCAAAAAATAATTTTTTACTATCGCAAGTTTTAATTGCGCCAGGGATTGCCTTTTCTACAGTAAATTATTCAAAAAATAATTTTCTACTGTCGCAAATTGTAAATACGCCAGGGATTGCCTTTTCTATAGTAAATTATTCAAAAAATAATTTTCAACTGTCGCAAATTTATATTACGCCAGGGATTGCCTTTTCTATAGTAAATTATTCAAAAAATAATTTTCAACTGTCGCAAATTGTAATTGCGCCAGGGATTGCCTTTTCTATAGTAAATTATTCAAAAAATAATTTTTTACTGTCGCAAATTTTAAGTGCGCCAGGGATTGATTGCATTTTCTATAGTAAATTATTCAAAAAATAATTTTATACTGTCGCAAATTTTAATTACGCCATGGATTGCCTTTTCTATAGTAAATTATTCAAAAAATAATTTTATACTGTCGCAAATTTTAATTGCGCCAGGGATTGCCTTTTCTATAGTAAATTTTGCAAAAATAAATTTTTTACTTTCGCAAATTTTAATTACACCAGGTATTGCCTTTTCTATAGTAAATTATTCAAAAAATAATTTTTTACTATCGCAAGTTTTAATTGCGCCAGGGTTTGCCTTTTCTACAGTAAATTATTCAAAAAATAATTTTCTACTGTCGCAAATTTTAAATACGCCAGGGATTGCCTTTTCTATAGTAAATTATTCAAAAAATAATTTTCAACTGTCGCAAATTTTAATTACGCCAGGGATTGCCTTTTCTATAGTAAATTATTCAAAAAATAATTTTCAACTGTCGCAAATTGTAATTGCGCCAGGGATTGCCTTTTCTATATTAAATTATTTAAAAAATAATTTTTTACTGTCGCAAATTTTAAGTGCGCCAGGGATTGACTTTTCTATAGTAAATTATTCAAAAAATAATTTTATACTGTCGCAAATTTTAATTACGCCATGGATTGCCTTTTCTATAGTAAATTATTCAAAAAATAATTTTATACTGTCGCAAATTTTAATTGCGCCAGGGATTGCCTTATCTATAGTAAATTATTCAAAAAATAATTTTTTACTGTCGCAAATTTTAAGTGCGCCAGGGATTGCCTTTTCTATAGTAAATTATTCAAAAAATAATTTTATACTGTCGCAAATTTTAATTACGCCAGGGATTGCCTTTTCTATAGTAAATTATTCAAAAAATAATTTTCTACTGTCGCAAATTATAAATATCCCAGGGATTGCCTTTTCTATAATAAATTTCTCACAAATTAATTTTTTACTGTCGCAAATTTTAAGTGCGCCAGGGATTGCCTTTTCTATAGTAAATTATTCAAAAAATAATATTCTACTGTCGCAAATTTTAATTGCGCCAGGGATTGCCTTTTCTATAGTAAGTTTTTCAAAAACTAATTTTATACTGTCGCAAATTTTAATTACGCCAGGGATTGCCTTTTCTATAGTAAATTATTCAAAAAATAATTTTCTACTGTCGCAAATTTTAATTGCGCCAGGGATTGCCTTTTCTATAGTAAATTATTCAAAAAATAATTTTCTACTGTCGCAAATTTTAATTACGCCAGGGATTGCCTTTTCTATAGTAAATTATTCAAAAAATAATTTTTTACTGTCGCAAATTTTAATTAAGCCAGGGATTGCGTTTTCTATAGTAAATTATTCAAAAAATAATTTTCTACTGTCGCAAATTTTAATTACGCCAGGGATTGCCTTTTCTATAGTAAATTATTCAAAAAATAATTTTTTACTGTCGCAAATTTTAATTGCGCCAGGGATTGCCTTTTCTACAGTAAATTATTCAAAAAATAATTTTCTACTGTCGCAAATTTTAATTACGCCAGCGATTGCCTTTTATATAGTAAATTTTTCAAAAATTAATTTTATACTGTCGCAAATTTTAAATACGCCAGGGATTGCCTTTTCTATAGTAAATTATTCAAAAAATAATTTTATACTGTCGCAAATTTTAAATAACCCAGGGATTGCCTTTTCTATAGTAAATTATTCAAAAAATAATTTTCTACTGTCGCAAATTTTAAATACGCCAGGGATTGCCTTTTCTATAGTAAATTATTCAAAAAATAATTTTTTACTGTCGCAAATTTTAAATATCCCAGGGATTGCCTTTTCTATAGTAAATTATTCAAAAAATAATTTTCTACTGTCGCAAATTTTAAATAAGCCAGGGATTGCCTTTTCTATAGTAAATTATTCAAAAAATAATTTTATACTGTCGCAAATTTTAATTACGCCAGGGATTGCCTTTTCTATAGTAAATTATTCAAAAAATAATTTTTTACTGTCGCAAATTTTAATTGCGCCAGGGATTGCCTTTTCTATAGTAAATTATTCAAAAAATAATTTTTTACTATCGCAAGTTTTAATGGCGCCAGGGATTGCCTTTTCTACAGTAAATTATTCAAAAAATAATTTTCTACTGTCGCAAATTTTAAATACGCCAGGGATTGCCTTTTCTATAGTAAATTATTCAAAAAATAATTTTCAACTGTCGCAAATTTAATTACGCCAGGATTGCCTTTTCTATAGTAAATTATTCAAAAAATAATTTTTTACTGTCGCAAATTTTAAGTGCGCCAGGGATTGCCTTTTCTATAGTAAATTTTGCAAAAAATAATTTTTTTACTGTCGCAAATTTTAATTGCGCCAGGGATTGCCTTTTCTATAGTAAATTATTCAAAAAATAATTTTCTACTGTCGCAATTTTAATTGCGCCAGGGATTGCCTTTTCTATAGTAAATTTTTCAAAAAATAATTTTTTACTATCGCAAGTTTTAATTGCGCAGGGATTGCCTTTTCTACAGTAAATTATTCAAAAAATAATTTTCTACTGTCGCAAATTTTAATTACGCCAGGGATTGCCTTTTATATAGTAAATTTCTCACAAAATAATTAATACTGTCGCAAATTTTAATTACGCCAGGGATTGCCTTTTCTATAGTAAATTATTCAAAAAATAATTTTTCTACTCTCGCAAATTTTAATTGCGCCAGGGATTGCCTTTTCTACAGTAAATTTTTCAAAAAATAATTTTCTACTGTCGCAAATTTTAATTGCGCCAGGGATTGCCTTTTCTACAGTAAATTATTCAAAAAATTATTTTATACTGTCGCAAATTTTTAATTACGCCAGGGATTGCCTTTTCTATAGTAAATTATTCAAAAAATAATTTTTTACTGTCGCAAATTTTAATTGCGCCAGGATTGCCTTTTTCTATAGTAAATTTTTCAAAAAATAATTTTATACTGTCGCAAATTTTAATTATCCCAGGGATTACCTTTTCTATAGTAAATTACTCAAAAATTAATTTTATACTGTCGCAAATTTTAAGTGCGCCAGGGATTGCCTTTTCTATAGTAAATTTTGCAAAAAATAATTTTTTACTGTCGCAAATTTAATTGCGCCAGGGATTGCCTTTTCTATAGTAAATTATTCAAAAAATAATTTTCTACTGTCGCAATTTTAATTGCGCCAGGGATTGCCTTTTCTATAGTAAATTTTTCAAAAATAATTTTTTACTATCGCAAGTTTTAATTGCGCCAGGGATTGCCTTTTCTACAGTAAATAATTCAAAAAATAATTTTCTACTGTCGCAAATTTTAATTACGCCAGGGATTGCCTTTTATATAGTAAATTTCTCACAATATAATTTTATACTGTCGCAAATTTTAATTACGCCAGGGATTGCCTTTTCTATACTAAATTATTCAAAAAATAATTTTCTACTGTCGCAAATTTTAATTGCGCCAGGGATTGCCTTTTCTACAGTAAATTTTTCAAAAATAATTTTCTACTGTCGCAAATTTTAATTGCGCCAGGGATTGCATTTTCTACAGTAAATTATTCAAAAAATAATTTTATACTGTCGCAAATTTTAATTACGCCAGGGATTGCCTTTTCTATAGTAAATTATTCAAAAAAAAATTTTTTACTGTCGCAAATTTTAATTGCGCCAGGGATTGCCTTTTCTATAGTAAATTATTCAAAAAATATTTTTCAACTGTCGCAAATTTTAATTACGCCAGGGATTGCCTTTTCTATAGTAAATTATTCAAAAAATAATTTTTTACTGTCGCAAATTTTAAGTGCGCCAGGGATTGCCTTTTCTATAGTAAATTATTCAAAAAATAAATTTATACTGTCGCAAATTTTAATTACGCCAGGGATTGCCTTTTCTATAGTAAATTATTCAAAAAATAATTTTCTACTGTCGCAAATTTTAAATATCCCAGGGATTGCCTTTTCTATAGTAAATTTCTCACAAAATAATTTTTTACTGTCGCAAATTTTAAGTGCGCCAGGGATTGCCTTTTCTATAGTAAATTATTCAAAAAATAATTTTCTACTGTCGCAAATTTTAATTGCGCCAGGGATTGCCTTTTCTATAGTAAATTATTCAAAAAATAATTTTCTACTGTCGCAAATTTTAATTACGCCAGGGATTGCCTTTTCTATAGTAAATTATTCAAAAAATAATTTTCTACTGTCGCAAATTTTAATTACGCCAGGGGTTGCCTTTTCTATAGTAAATTATTCAAAAAATAATTTTTTACTGTCGCAAATTTTAATTACGCCAGGGATTGCCTTTTCTATAGTAAATTATTCAAAAAATAATTTTTTACTGTCGGAAATTTTAAATATCCCAGGGATTGCTTTTTCTATAGTAAATTATTCAAAAAATAATTTTCTACTGTCGCAAATTTTAAATACGCCAGGGATTGCCTTTTCTATAGTAAATTATTCAAAAAATAATTTTCTACTGTCGCAAATTTTAAATACGCCAGGGATTGCCTTTTCTGTAGTAAATTATTCAAAAAATAATTTTATACCGTCGCAAATTTTAATTACGCCAGGGATTGCCTTTTCTATAGTCAATTATTCAAAAAATAATTTTTTACTGTCGCAAATTTTAACTGCGCCAGGGATTGCCTTTTCTATAGTAAATTATTCAAAAAATAATTTTCAACTGTCGCAAATTTTAATTACGCCAGGGATTGCCTTTTATATAGTAAATTTTTCAAAAATTAATTTTATACTGTCGCAAATTTTAAGTGCGCCAGGGATTGCCTTTTCTATAGTAAATTTTGCAAAAAATAATTTTCAACTGTCGCAAATTTTAATTACGCCAGGGATTGCCTTTTCTATAGTAAATTATTCAAAAAATAATTTTTTACTGTCGCAAATTTTAAGTGCGCCAGGGATTGCCTTTTCTATAGTAAATTATTCAAAAAATAAATTTATACTGTCGCAAATTTTAATTACGCCAGGGATTGCCTTTTCTATAGTAAATTATTCAAAAAATTATTTTCTACTGTCGCAAATTTTAAATATCCCAGGGATTGCCTTTTCTATAGTAAATTTCTCACAAAATAATTTTTTACTGTCGCAAATTTTAAGTGCGCCAGGGATTGCCTTTTCTATAGTAAATTATTCAAAAAATAATTTTTTACTATCGCAAGTTTTAATTGCGCCAGGGATTGCCTTTTCTACAGTAAATTATTCAAAAAATAATTTTCTACTGTCGCAAATTTTAAATACGCCAGGGATTGCCTTTTCTGTAGTAAATTATTCAAAAAATAATTTTGAACTGTCGCAAATTTTAATTACGCCAGGGATTGCCTTTTCTATAGTAAATTATTCAAAAAAATAATTTTTTACTGTCGCAAATTTTAAGTGCGCCAGGGATTGCCTTTTCTATAGTAAATTTTGCAAAAAATAATTTTTTACTGTCGCAAATTTTAACTGCGCCAGGGATTGCCTTTTCTATAGTAAATTATTCAAAAAATAATTTTCTATTGTCGCAAATTTTAATTGCGCCAGGGATTGCCTTTTCTATAGTAAATTATTCAAAAAATAATTTTATACTGTCGCAAATTTTAATTACGCCAGGGATTGCCTTTTCTATAGTAAATTATTCAAAAAATAATTTTCTACTCTCGCAAATTTTAATTGCGCCAGGGATTGCCTTTTCTATAGTAAATTACTCAAAAAATAATTTTCTAATGTCACAAATTTTAAGTGCGCCAGGGATTGCCTTTTCTATAGTAAATTATTCAAAAAATAATTTTCTACTGTCGCAAATTTTAATTGCGCCAGGGATTGCCTTTTCTATAGTAAATTATTCAAAAAATTATTTTCTACTGTCGCAAATTTTAATTACGCCAGGGATTGCCTTTTCTATAGTAAATTATTCAAAAAATAATTTTATACTGTCGCAAATTTTAATTACGCCAGGGATTGCCTTTTCTATAGTAAATTATTCAAAAAATAATTTTCTACTGTCGCAAATTTTAATTACGCCAGGGATTGCCTTTTCTATAGTAAATTATTCAAAAAATAATTTTCTACTGTCGCAAATTTTAATTGCGCCAGGGATTGCCTTTTCTATAGTAAATTATTCAAAAAATAATTTTCTACTGTCGCAAATTTTAATTGCGCCAGGGATTGCCTTTTCTATAGTAAATTATTCAAAAAATAATTTTCTACTGTCGCAAATTTTAATTGCGCCAGGGATTGCCTTTTCTATAGTAAATTATTCAAAAAATAATTTTCTACTGTCGCAAATTTTAAATATCCCAGGGATTGCCTTTTCTATAGTAAATTTCTCACAAAATAATTGTTTACTGTCGCAAATTTTAAGTGCGCCAGGGATTGCCTTTTCTATAGTAAATTATTCAAAAAATTATTTTCTACTGTCGCAAATTTTAATTACGCCAGGGATTGCCTTTTCTATAGTAAATTATTCAAAAAATAATTTTATACTGTCGCAAATTTTAAGTGCGCCAGGGATTGCCTTTTCTATAGTAAATTATTCAAAAAATAATTTTCTACTGTCGCAAATTTTAATTGCGCCAGGGATTGCCTTTTCTATAGTAAATTATTCAAAAAATAATTTTTTACTGTCGCAAATTTTAAGTGCGCCAGGGATTGCCTTTTCTATAGTAAATTATTCAAAAAATAATTTTCTACTGTCGCAAATTTTAATTGCGCCAGGGATTGCCTTTTCTATAGTAAATTATTCAAAAAATTATTTTCTACTGTCGCAAATTTTAATTACGCCAGGGATTGCCTTTTCTATAGTAAATTATTCAAAAAGTAATTTTATACTGTCGCAAATTTTAATTACGACAGGGATTGCCTTTTCTATAGTAAATTATTCAAAAAATAATTTTCTACTGTCGCAAATTTTAATTACGCCAGGGATTGCCTTTTCTATAGTAAATTATTCAAAAAATAATTTTCTACTGTCGCAAATTTTAATTGCGCCAGGGATTGCCTTTTCTATAGTAAATTATTCAAAAAATAATTTTCTACTGTCGCAAATTTTAATTGCGCCAGGGATTGCCTTTTCTATAGTAAATTATTCAAAAAATAATTTTCTACTGTCGCAAATTTTAATTGCGCCAGGGTTTGCCTTTTCTATAGTTAATTATTCAAAAAATAATTTTCTACTGTCGCAAATTTTAATTACGCCAGGGATTGCCTTTTCTATAGTAAATTATTCAAAAAATAATTTTCTAATGTCACAAATTTTAAGTGCGCCAGGGATTGCCTTTTCTATAGTAAATTATTCAAAAAATAATTTTCTACTGTCGCAAATTTTAATTGCGCCAGGGATTGCCTTTTCTATAGTAAATTATTCAAAAAATTATTTTCTACTGTCGCAAATTTTAATTACGCCAGGGATTGCCTTTTCTATAGTAAATTATTCAAAAAATAATTTTATACTGTCGCAAATTTTAATTACGCCAGGGATTGCCTTTTCTATAGTAAATTATTCAAAAAATAATTTTCTACTGTCGCAAATTTTAATTACGCCAGGGATTGCCTTTTCTATAGTAAATTATTCAAAAAATAATTTTCTACTGTCGCAAATTTTAATTGCGCCAGGGATTGCCTTTTCTATAGTAAATTATTCAAAAAATAATTTTCTACTGTCGCAAATTTTAATTGCGCCAGGGATTGCCTTTTCTATAGTAAATTATTCAAAAAATAATTTTCTACTGTCGCAAATTTTAATTGCGCCAGGGATTGCCTTTTCTATAGTAAATTATTCAAAAAATAATTTTCTACTGTCGCAAATTTTAAATATCCCAGGGATTGCCTTTTCTATAGTAAATTTCTCACAAAATAATTGTTTACTGTCGCAAATTTTAAGTGCGCCAGGGATTGCCTTTTCTATAGTAAATTTTTCAAAAAATAATTTTTTACTATCGCAAGTTTTAATTGCGCCAGGGATTGCCTTTTCTACAGTAAATTATTCAAAAAATAATTTTCTACTGTCGCAAATTTTAATTACGCCAGGGATTGCCTTTTATATAGTAAATTTCTCACAAAATAATTTTATACTGTCGCAAATTTTAATTACGCCAGGGATTGCCTTTTCTATAGTAAATTATTCAAAAAATAATTTTCTACTGTCGCAAATTTTAATTGCGCCAGGGATTGCCTTTTCTACCGTAAATTTTTCAAAAAATAATTTTCTACTGTCGCAAATTTTAATTGCGCCAGGGATTGCCTTTTCTATAGTAAATTATTCAAAAAATAATTTTATACTGTCGCAAATTTTAATTACGCCAGGGATTGCCTTTTCTATAGTAAATTATTCAAAAAAATAATTTTCTACTGTCGCAAATTTTAATTACGCCAGGGATTGCCTTTTCTATAGTAAATTATTCAAAAAATAATTTTTTACTGTCGCAAATTTTAATTACGCCAGGGATTGCCTTTTCTATAGTAAATTATTCAAAAAATAATTTTTTACTGTCGCAAATTTTAAATATCCCAGGAATTGCCTTTTCTATAGTAAATTA
The DNA here is from genome assembly GCA_963930735.1 of Dioctria linearis. Lineage (NCBI taxonomy): Eukaryota > Metazoa > Arthropoda > Insecta > Diptera > Asilidae > Dioctria > Dioctria linearis. Next base: position 23,422 of record CAWVNZ010002397.1, on the reverse strand, counting down.
TTCAAAAAATAATTTGCTACTGTCGCAAATTTTAAATACGCCAGGGATTGCCTTTTCTATAGTAAATTATTCAAAAAATAATTTTATACTGTCGCAAATTTTAATTACGCAAGGGATTGCCTTTTCTATAGTAAATTATTCAAAAAATAATTTTTTACTGTCGCAAATTTTAATTACGCCAGCGATTGCCTTTTATATAGTAAATTTTTCAAAAATTAATTTTATACTGTCGCAAATTTTAAATACGCCAGGGATTGCCTTTTCTATAGTAGGTAAATTATTCAAAAAATAATTTTATACTGTCGGAAATTTTAAATATCCCAGGGATTGCCTTTTCTATAGTAAATTGTTCAAAAAATAATTTTCTACTGTCGCAAATTTTAATTACGCCAGGGATTGCCTTTTCTATAGTAAATTATTCAAAAAATAATTTTTTACTGTCGCAAATTTTAATTACGCCAGGGATTGCCTTTTCTATAGTAAATTATTCAAAAAATAATTTTTTACTGTCGCAAATTTTAATTACGCCAGGGATTGCCTTTTCTATAGTAAATTATTCAAAAAAATAATTTTCTACTGTCGCAAATTTTAATTACGCCAGGGATTGCCTTTTCTATAGTAAATTATTCAAAAAATAATTTTTTACTGTCGCAAATTTTAATTACGCCAGGGATTGCCTTTTCTATAGTAAATTATTCAAAAAATAATTTTTTACTGTCGCAAATTTTAAATATCCCAGGGATTGCCTTTTTATAGTAAATTATTCAAAAAATAATTTTCTACTGTCGCAAATTTTAAATACGCCAGGGATTGCCTTTTCTATAGTAAATTATTCAAAAAATAATTTTATACTGTCGCAAATTTTAATTATGCCAGGGATTGCCTTTTCTATAGTAAATTATTCAAAAAATAATTTTTTACTGTCGCAAATTTTAATTGCGCCAAGGATTGCCTTTTCTATAGTAAATTATTCAAAAAATTATTTTTTACTATCGCAAGTTTTAATTGCGCCAGGGATTGCCTTTTCTACAGTAAATTATTCAAAAAATAATTTTCTACTGTCGCAAATTTTAAATACTCCAGGGATTGCCTTTTCTATAGTAAATTATTCAAAAAATAATTTTCAACTGTCGCAAATTTTAATTACGCCAGGGATTGCCTTTTCTATAGTAAATTTTGCAAAAAATAATTTTTTACTGTCGCAAATTTTAATTGCGCCAGGGATTGCCTTTTCTATAGTAAATTATTCAAAAAATAATTTTCTACTGTCGCAAATTTTAATTGCGCCAGGGATTGCCTTTTCTATAGTAAATTTTTCAAAAAATAATTTTTTACTATCGCAAGTTTTAATTGCGCCAGGGATTGCCTTTTCTACAGTAAATTATTCAAAAAATAATTTTCTACTGACGCAAATTTTAATTACGCCAGGGATTGCCTTTTATATAGTAAATTTCTCACAAAATAATTTTATACTGTCGCAAATTTTAATTACGCCAGGGATTGCCTTTTCTATAGTAAATTATTCAAAAAATAATTTTCTACTGTCGCAAATTTTAATTGCGCCAGGGATTGCCATTTCTACAGTAAATTTTTCAAAAAATAATTTTCTACTGTCGCAAATTTTAATTGCGCCAGGGATTGCCTTTTCTACAGTAAATTATTCAAAAAATTATTTTATACTGTCGCAAATTTTAATTACGCCAGGGATTGCCTTTTCTATAGTAAATTATTCAAAAAATAATTTTTTACTGTCGCAAATTTTAATTGCGCCAGGGATTGCCTTTTCTATAGTAAATTTTTCAAAAAATAATTTTATACTGTCGCAAATTTTAATTACGCCAGGGATTGCCTTTTCTATAGTAAATTATTCAAAAATTAATTTTATACTGTCGCAAATTTTAAGTGCGCCAGGGATTGCCTTTTCTATAGTAAATTTTGCAAAAAATAATTTTTTACTGTCGCAAATTTTAATTACGCCAGGGATTGCCTTTTCTATAGTAAATTATTCAAAAAATAATTTTTTACTATCGCAAGTTTTAATTGCGCCAGGGATTGCCATTTCTACAGTAAATTATTCAAAAAATAATTTTCTACTGTCGCAAATTTTAAATACCCCAGGGATTGCCTTTTCTATAGTATATTATTCAAAAAATAATTTTCAACTGTCGCAAATTTTAATTGCGCCAGGGATTGCCTTTTTTATAGTTAATTATTCAAAAAATAATTTTCTACTGTCGCAAATTTTAATTACGCCAGGGATTGCCTTTTCTATAGTAAATTATTCAAAAAATAATTTTCTAATGTCACAAATTTTAATTACGCCAGGGATTGCCTTTTCTATAGTAAATTATTCAAAAAATAATTTTCTACTGTCGCAAATTTTAAATATCCCAGTGATTGCCTTTTCTATAGTAAATTTCTCACAAAATAATTGTTTACTGTCGCAAATTTTAAGTGCGCCAGGGATTGCCTTTTCTATAGTAAATTTTTCAAAAAATAATTTTTTACTATCGCAAGTTTTAATTGCGCCAGGGATTGCCTTTTCTACAGTAAATTATTCAAAAAATAATTTTCTACTGTCGCAAATTTTAATTACGCCAGGGATTGCCTTTTATATAGTAAATTTCTCACAAAATAATTTTATACTGTCGCAAATTTTAATTACGCCAGGGATTGCCTTTTCTATAGTAAATTATTCAAAAAATAATTTTCTACTGTCGCAAATTTTAATTGCGCCAGGGATTGCCTTTTCTACAGTAAATTTTTCAAAAAATAATTTTCTACTGTCGCAAATTTTAATTGCGCCAGGGATTGCCTTTTCTATAGTAAATTATTCAAAAAATAATTTTATACTGTCGCAAATTTTAATTACGCCAGGGATTGCCTTTTCTATAGTAAATTATTCAAAAAAATAATTTTCTACTGTCGCAAATTTTAAATATCCCAGGAATTGCCTTTTCTATAGTAAATTATTCAAAAAATAATTTTCTACTGTCGCAAATTTTAAATACGCCAGGGATTGCCTTTTCTATAGTAAATTATTCAAAAAATAATTTTATACTGTCGCAAATTTTAATTACGCCAGGGATTGCCTTTTCTATAGTAAATTATTCAAAAAATAATTTTTTACTGTCGCAAATTTTAATTACGCCAGCGATTGCCTTTTATATAGTAAATTTTTCAAAAATTAATTTTATACTGTCGCAAATTTTAAATACGCCAGGGATTGCCTTTTCTATAGTAGGTAAATTATTCAAAAAATAATTTAATACTGTCGCAAATTTTAAATATCCCAGGGATTGCCTTTTCTATAGTAAATTATTCAAAAAATAATTTTCTACTGTCGCAAATTTTAATTACGCCAGGGATTGCCTTTTCTATAGTAAATTATTCAAAAAATAATTTTTTACTGTCGCAAATTTTAAGTGCGCCAGGGATTGCCTTTTCTATAGTAAATTATTCAAAAAATAATTTTTTACTGTCGCAAATTTTAATTACGCCAGGGATTGCCTTTTCTATAGTAAATTATTCAAAAAATAATTTTTTACTGTCGCAAATTTTAATTACGCCAGGGATTGCCTTTTCTATAGTAAATTATTCAAAAAAATAATTTTCTACTGTCGCAAATTTTAATTACGCCAGGGATTGCCTTTTCTATAGTAAATTATTCAAAAAATAATTTTTTACTGTCGCAAATTTTAATTACGCCAGGGATTGCCTTTTCTATAGTAAATTATTCAAAAAATAATTTTTTACTGTCGCAAATTTTAAATATCCCAGGGATTGCCTTTTTATAGTAAATTATTCAAAAAATAATTTTCTACTGTCGCAAATTTTAAATACGCCAGGGATTGCCTTTTCTATAGTAAATTATTCAAAAAATAATTTTATACTGTCGCAAATTTTAATTACGCCAGGGATTGCCTTTTCTATAGTAAATTATTCAAAAAATAATTTTTTACTGTCGCAAATTTTAATTGCGCCAGGGATTGCCTTTTCTATAGTAAATTATTCAAAAAATTATTTTTTACTATCGCAAGTTTTAATTGCGCCAGGGATTGCCTTTTCTACAGTAAATTATTCAAAAAATAATTTTCTACTGTCGCAAATTTTAAATACTCCAGGGATTGCCTTTTCTATAGTAAATTATTCAAAAAATAATTTTCAACTGTCGCAAATTTTAATTACGCCAGGGATTGCCTTTTCTATAGTAAATTTTGCAAAAAATAATTTTTTACTGTCGCAAATTTTAATTGCGCCAGGGATTGCCTTTTCTATAGTAAATTATTCAAAAAATAATTTTCTACTGTCGCAAATTTTAATTGCGCCAGGGATTGCCTTTTCTATAGTAAATTTTTCAAAAAATAATTTTTTACTATCGCAAGTTTTAATTGCGCCAGGGATTGCCTTTTCTACAGTAAATTATTCAAAAAATAATTTTCTACTGTCGCAAATTTTAATTACGCCAGGGATTGCCTTTTATATAGTAAATTTCTCACAAAATAATTTTATACTGTCGCAAATTTTAATTACGCCAGGGATTGCCTTTTCTATAGTAAATTATTCAAAAAATAATTTTCTACTGTCGCAAATTTTAATTGCGCCAGGGATTGCCTTTTCTACAGTAAATTTTTCAAAAAATAATTTTCTACTGTCGCAAATTTTAATTGCGCCAGGGATTGCCTTTTCTACAGTAAATTATTCAAAAAATTATTTTATACTGTCGCAAATTTTAATTACGCCAGGGATTGCCTTTTCTATAGTAAATAATTCAAAAAATAATTTTTTACTGTCGCAAAATTTAATTGCGCCAGGGATTGCCTTTTCTATAGTAAATTTTTCAAAAAATAATTTTATACTGTCGCAAATTTTAATTACGCCAGGGATTGCCTTTTCTATAGTAAATTATTCAAAAATTAATTTTATACTGTCGCAAATTTTAAGTGCGCCAGGGATTGCCTTTTCTATAGTAAATTTTGCAAAAAATAATTTTTTACTGTCGCAAATTTTAATTACGCTAGGGATTGCCTTTTCTATAGTAAATTATTCAAAAAATAATTTTTTACTATCGCAAGTTTTAATTGCACCAGGGATTGCCATTTCTACAGTAAATTATTCAAAAAATAATTTTCTACTGTCGCAAATTTTAAATACGCCAGGGATTTCCTTTTCTATAGTAAATTATTCAAAAAATAATTTTCAACTGTCGCAAATTTTAATTACGCTAGGGATTGCCTTTTCTATAGTAAATTATTCAAAAAATAATTTTTTACTGTCGCAAATTTTAAGTGCGCCAGGGATTGCCTTTTCTATAGTAAATTTTGCAAAAAAATAATTTTTTACTGTCGCAAATTTTAATTGCACCAGGGATTGACTTTTCTATAGTAAATTATTCAAAAAATAATTTTCTACTGTCGCAAATTTTAATTGCGCCAGGGACTGCCTTTTCTATAGTAAATTTTTCAAAAAATAATTTTTTACTATCGCAAGTTTTAATTGCGCCAGGGATTGCCTTTTCTACAGTAAATTATTCAAAAAATAATTTTCTACTGTCGCAAATTTTAATTACGCCAGGGATTGCCTTTTATATAGTAAATTTCTCACAATATAATTTTATACTGTCGCAAATTTTAATTACGCCAGGTATTGCCTTTTCTATAGTAAATTATTCAAAAAATAATTTTCTACTGTCGCAAATTTTAATTGCGCCAGGGATTGCCTTTTCTACAGTAAATTTTTCAAAAAATAATTTTCTACTGTCGCAAATTTTAATTGCGCCAGGGATTGCCTTTTCTACAGTAAATTATTCAAAAAATAATTTTATACTGTCGCAAATTTTAATTACGCCAGGGATTGCCTTTTCTATAGTAAATTATTCAAAAAATAATTTTTTACTGTCGCAAATTTTAATTGCGCCAGGGATTGCCCTTTCTATAGTAAATTATTCAAAAAATAATTTTCAACTGTCGCAAATTTTAATTACGCCAGGGATTGCCTTTTCTATAGTACATTATTCAAAAAATAATTTTATACTGTCGCAAATTTTAATTACGCCAGGGATTGCCTTTTCTATAGTAAATTATTCAAAAAATAATTTTTTACTATCGCAAGTTTTAATTGTGCCAAGGATTGCCATTTCTACAGTAAATTATTCAAAAAATTATTTTCTACTGTCGCAAATTTTAAATACGCCAGGGATTGCCTTTTCTATAGTAAATTATTCAAAAAATAATTTTCAACTGTCGCAAATTTTAATTACGCCAGGGATTGCCTTTTCTATAGTAAATTATTCAAAAAATAATTTTTTACTGTCGCAAATTTTAAGTGCGCCAGGGATTGCCTTTTCTATAGTAAATTTTGCAAAAAATAATTTTTTACTGTCGCAAATTTTAATTGCACCAGGGATTGACTTTCTATAGTAAATTATTCAAAAAATAATTTTCTACTGTCGCAAATTTTAATTGCGCCAGGGACTGCCTTTTCTATAGTAAATTTTTCAAAAAATAATTTTTTACTATCGCAAGTTTTAATTGCGCCAGGGATTGCCTTTTCTACAGTAAATTATTCAAAAAATAATTTTCTACTGTCGCAAATTTTAATTACGCCAGGGATTGCCTTTTATATAGTAAATTTCTCACAAAATAATTTTATACTGTCGCAAATTTTAATTACGCCAGGGATTGCCTTTTCTATAGTAAATTATTCAAAAAATAATTTTCTACTGTCGCAAATTTTAAGTGCGCCAGGGATTGCCTTTTCTACAGTAAATTTTTCAAAAAATAATTTTCTACTGTCGCAAATTTTAATTGCGCCAGGGATTGCCTTTTCTACAGTAAATTATTCAAAAAATTATTTTATACTGTCGCAAATTTTAATTACGCCAGGGATTGCCTTTTCTATAGTAAATTATTCAAAAAATAATTTTTTACTGTCGCAAATTTTAATTGCGCCAGGGATTGCCTTTTCTATAGTAAATTTTTCAAAAAATAATTTTATACTGTCGCAAATTTTAATTACGCCAGGGATTGCCTTTTCTATAGTAAATTATTCAAAAATTAATTTTATACTGTCGCAAATTTTAAGTGCGCCAGGGATTGCCTTTTCTATAGTAAATTTTGCAAAAAATAATTTTTTACTGTCGCAAATTTTAATTACGCCAGGGATTGCCTTTTCTATAGTAAATTATTCAAAAAATAATTTTTTACTATCGCAAGTTTTAATTGCGCCAGGGATTGCCATTTCTACAGTAAATTATTCAAAAAATAATCTTCTACTGTCGCAAATTTTAAATACCCCAGGGATTGCCTTTTCTATAGTAAATTATTCAAAAAATAATTTTGAACTGTCGCAAATTTTAATTGCGCCAGGGATTGCCTTTTCTATAGTTAATTATTCAAAAAATAATTTTCTACTGTCGCAAATTTTAATTACGCCTGGGATTGCCTTTTCTATAGTAAATTATTCAAAAAATAATTTTCTAATGTCACAAATTTTAATTACGACAGGGATTGCCTTTTCTATAGTAAATTATTCAAAAAATAATTTTCTACTGTCGCAAATTTTAAATATCCCAGTGATTGCCTTTTCTATAGTAAATTTCTCACAAAATAATTGTTTACTGTCGCAAATTTTAATTACGCCAGGGATTGCCTTTTCTATAGTAAATTTTTCAAAAAATAATTTTTTACTATCGCAAGTTTTAATTGCGCCAGGGATTGCCTTTTCTACAGTAAATTATTCAAAAAATAATTTTCTACTGTCGCAAATTTTAATTACGCCAGGGATTGCCTTTTATATAGTAAATTTCTCACAAAATAATTTTATACTGTCGCAAATTTTAATTACGCCAGGGATTGCCTTTTCTATAGTAAATTATTCAAAAAATAATTTTCTACTGTCGCAAATTTTAATTGCGCCAGGGATTGCCTTTTCTACAGTAAATTTTTCAAAAAAATTTTCTACTGTCGCAAATTTTAATTGCGCCAGGGATTGCCTTTTCTATAGTAAATTATTCAAAAAATAATTTTATACTGTCGCAAATTTTAATTACGCCAGGGATTGCCTTTTCTATAGTAAATTATTCAAAAAAATAATTTTCTACTGTCGCAAATTTTAAATATCCCAGGAATTGCCTTTTCTATAGTAAATTATTCAAAAAATAATTTTCTACTGTCGCAAATTTTAAATACGCCAGGGATTGCCTTTTCTATAGTAAATTATTCAAAAAATAATTTTATACTGTCGCAAATTTTAATTACGCCAGGGATTGCCTTTTCTATAGTAAATTATTCAAAAAATAATTTTTTACTGTCGCAAATTTTAATTACGCCAGCGATTGCCTTTTATATAGTAAATTTTTCAAAAATTAATTTTATACTGTCGCAAATTTTAAATACGCCAGGGATTGCCTTTTCTATAGTAGGTAAATTATTCAAAAAATAATTTTATACTGTCGCAAATTTTAAATATCCCAGGGATTGCCTTTTCTATAGTAAATTATTCAAAAAAATAATTTTCTACTGTCGCAAATTTTAATTACGCCAGGGATTGCCTTTTCTATAGTAAATTATTCAAAACATAATTTTTTACTGTCGCATTTTTTAAGTGCGCCAGGGATTGCCTTTTCTATAGTAAATTATTCAAAAAATAATTTTTTACTGTCGCAAATTTTAATTACGCCAGGGATTGCCTTTTCTATAGTAAATTATTCAAAAAATAATTTTTTACTGTCGCAAATTTTAATTACGCCAGGGATTGCCTTTTCTATAGTAAATTATTCAAAAAAATAATTTTCTACTGTCGCAAATTTTAATTACGCCAGGAATTGCCTTTTCTATAGTAAATTATTCAAAAAATAATTTTTTACTGTCGCAAATTTTAATTACGCCAGGGATTGCCTTTTCTATAGTAAATTATTCAAAAAATAATTTTTTACTGTCGCAAATTTTAAATATCCCAGGGATTGCCTTTTTATAGTAAATTATTCAAAAAATAATTTTCTACTGTCGCAAATTTTAAATACGCCAGGGATTGCCTTTTATATAGTAAATTATTCAAAAAATAATTTTATACTGTCGCAAATTTTAATTACGCCAGGGATTGCCTTTTCTATAGTAAATTATTCAAAAAATAATTTTTTACTGTCGCAAATTTTAATTGCGCCAGGGATTGCCTTTTCTATAGTAAATTATTCAAAAAATTATTTTTTACTATCGCAAGTTTTAATTGCGCCAGGGATTGCCTTTTCTACAGTAAATTATTCAAAAAATAATTTTCTACTGTCGCAAATTTTAAATACTCCAGGGATTGCCTTTTCTATAGTAAATTATTCAAAAAATAATTTTCAACTGTCGCAAATTTTAATTACGCCAGGGATTGCCTTTTCTATAGTAAATTTTGCAAAAAATAATTTTTTACTGTCGCAAATTTTAATTGCGCCAGGGATTGCCTTTTCTATAGTAAATTATTCAAAAAATAATTTTCTACTGTCGCAAATTTTAATTGCGCCAGGGATTGCCTTTTCTATAGTAAATTTTTCAAAAAATAATTTTTTACTATCGCAAGTTTTAATTGCGCCAGGGATTGCCTTTTCTACAGTAAATTATTCAAAAAATAATTTTCTACTGTCGCAAATTTTAATTACGCCAGGGATTGCCTTTTATATAGTAAATTTCTCACAAAATAATTTTATACTGTCGCAAATTTTAATTACGCCAGGGATTGCCTTTTCTATAGTAAATTATTCAAAAAATAATTTTCTACTGTCGCAAATTTTAATTGCGCCAGGGATTGCCTTTTCTACAGTAAATTTTTCAAAAAATAATTTTCTACTGTCGCAAATTTTAATTGCGCCAGGGATTGCCTTTTCTACAGTAAATTATTCAAAAAATTATTTTATACTGTCGCAAATTTTAATTACGCCAGGGATTGCCTTTTCTATAGTAAATAATTCAAAAAATAATTTTTTACTGTCGCAAATTTTAATTGCGCCAGGGATTGCCTTTTCTATAGTAAATTTTTCAAAAAATAATTTTATACTGTCGCAAATTTTAATTACGCCAGGGATTGCCTTTTCTATAGTAAATTATTCAAAAATTAATTTTATACTGTCGCAAATTTTAAGTGCGCCAGGGATTGCCTTTTCTATAGTAAATTTTGCAAAAAATAATTTTTTACTGTCGCAAATTTTAATTACGCCAGGGATTGCCTTTTCTATAGTAAATTATTCAAAAAATAATTTTTTACTATCGCAAGTTTTAATTGCGCCAGGGATTGCCATTTCTACAGTAAATTATTCAAAAAATAATTTTCTACTGTCGCAAATTTTAAATACGCCAGGGATTTCCTTTTCTATAGTAAATTATTCAAAAAATAATTTTCAACTGTCGAAAATTTTAACTACGCCAGGGATTGCCTTTTCTATAGTAAATTATTCAAAAAATAATTTTTTACTGTCGCAAATTTTAAGTGCGCCAGGGATTGCCTTTTCTATAGTAAATTTTGCAAAAAATAATTTTTTACTGTCGCAAATTTTAATTGCACCAGGGATTGACTTTTCTATAGTAAATTATTCAAAAAATAATTTTCTACTGTCGCAAATTTTAATTGCGCCAGGGACTGCCTTTTCTATAGTAAATTTTTCAAAAAATAATTTTTTACTATCGCAAGTTTTAATTGCGCCACGGATTACCTTTTCTACAGTAAATTATTCAAAAAATAATTTTCTACTGTCGCAAATTTTAATTACGCCAGGGACTGCCTTTTATATAGTAAATTTCTCACAATATAATTTTATACTGTCGCAAATTTTAATTACGCCAGGTATTGCCTTTTCTATAGTAAATTATTCAAAAAATAATTTTCTACTGTCGCAAATTTTAATTGCGCCAGGGATTGCCTTTTCTACAGTAAATTTTTCAAAAAATAATTTTCTACTGTCGCAAATTTTAATTGCGCCAGAGATTGCCTTTTCTACAGTAAATTATTCAAAAAATAATTTTATACTGTCGCAAATTTTAATTACGCCAGGGATTGCCTTTTCTATAGTAAATTATTCAAAAAATAATTTTTTACTGTCGCAAATTTTAATTGCGCCAGGGATTGCCCTTTCTATAGTAAATTATTCAAAAAATAATTTTCAACTGTCGCAAATTTTAATTACGCCAGGGATTGCCTTTTCTATAGTACATTATTCAAAAAATAATTTTATACTGTCGCAAATTTTAATTACGCCAGGGATTGCCTTTTTATAGTAAATTATTCAAAAAATAATTTTTTACTGTCGCAAATTTTAAATACGCCAGGGATTTCCTTTTCTATAGTAAATTATTCAAAAAATAATTTTCAACTGTCGCAAATTTTAATTACGCCAGGGATTGCCTTTTCTATAGTAAATTATTCAAAAAATAATTTTTTACTGTCGCAAATTTTAAGTGCGCCAGGGATTGCCTTTTCTATAGTAAATTTTGCAAAAAATAATTTTTTACTGTCGCAAATTTTAATTGCACCAGGGATTGACTTTTCTATAGTAAATTATTCAAAAAATAATTTTCTACTGTCGCAAATTTTAATTGCGCCAGGGACTGCCTTTTCTATAGTAAATTTTTCAAAAAATAATTTTTTACTATCGCAAGTTTTAATTGCGCCACGGATTACCTTTTCTACAGTAAATTATTCAAAAAATAATTTTCTACTGTCGCAAATTTTAATTACGCCAGGGACTGCCTTTTATATAGTAAATTTCTCACAATATAATTTTATACTGTCGCAAATTTTAATTACGCCAGGTATTGCCTTTTCTATAGTAAATTATTCAAAAAATAATTTTCTACTGTCGCAAATTTTAATTGCGCCAGGGATTGCCTTTTCTACAGTAAATTTTTCAAAAAATAATTTTCTACTGTCGCAAATTTTAATTGCGCCAGAGATTGCCTTTTCTACAGTAAATTATTCAAAAAATAATTTTATACTGTCGCAAATTTTAATTACGCCAGGGATTGCCTTTTCTATAGTAAATTATTCAAAAAATAATTTTTTACTGTCGCAAATTTTAATTGCGCCAGGGATTGCCCTTTCTATAGTAAATTATTCAAAAAATAATTTTCAACTGTCGCAAATTTTAATTACGCCAGGGATTGCCTTTTCTATAGTACATTATTCAAAAAATAATTTCATAGTGTCGCAAATTTTAATTACGCCAGGGATTGCCTTTTTATAGTAAATTATTCAAAAAATAATTTTTTACTGTCGCAAATTTTAATTGCGCCAGGGATTGCCTTTTCTATAGTAAATTTTTCAAAAAATAATTTTATACTGTCGCAAATTTTAATTACGCCAGGGATTGCCTTTTCTATAGTAAATTATTCAAAAATTAATTTTATACTGTCGCAAATTTTAAGTGCGCCAGGGATTGCCTTTTCTATAGTAAATTTTGCAAAAAATAATTTTTTACTGTCGCAAATTTTAATTACGCCAGGGATTGCCTTTTCTATAGTAAATTATTCAAAAAATAATTTTTTACTATCGCAAGTTTTAATTGCGCCAGGGATTGCCATTTCTACAGTAAATTATTCAAAAAATAATTTTCTACTGTCGCAAATTTTAAATACGCCAGGGATTGCCTTTTCTATAGTAAATTATTCAAAAAATAATTTTCAACTGTCTCAAATTTTAATTACGCCAGGGATTGCCTTTTCTATAGTAAATTATTCAAAAAATAATTTTTTACTGTCGCAAATTTTAAGTGCGCCAGGGATTGCCTTTTCTATAGTAAATTTTGCAAAAAATAATTTTTTACTGTCGCAAAATTTAATTGCACCAGGGATTGACTTTTCTATAGTAAATTATTCAAAAAATAATTTTCTACTGTCGCAAATTTTAATTGCGCCAGGGACTGCCTTTTCTATAGTAAATTTTTCAAAAAATAATTTTTTACTATCGCAAGTTTTAATTGCGCCAGGGATTGCCTTTTCTACAGTAAATTATTCAAAAAATAATTTTCTACTGTCGCAAATTTTAATTACGCCAGGGATTGCCTTTTATATAGTAAATTTCTCACAATATAATTTTATACTGTCGCAAATTTTAATTACGCCAGGTATTGCCTTTTCTATAGTAAATTATTCAAAAAATAATTTTCTACTGTCGCAAATTTTAATTGCGCCAGGGATTGCCTTTTCTACAGTAAATTTTTCAAAAAATAATTTTCTACTGTCGCAAATTTTAATTGCGCCAGGGATTGCCTTTTCTACAGTAAATTATTCAAAAAATAATTTTATACTGTCGCAAATTTTAATTACGCCAGGGATTGCCTTTTCTATAGTAAATTATTCAAAAAATAATTTTTTACTGTCGCAAATTTTAATTGCGCCAGGGATTGCCCTTTCTATAGTAAATTATTCAAAAAATAATTTTCAACTGTCGCAAATTTTAATTACGCCAGGGATTGCCTTTTCTATAGTAAATTATTCAAAAAATAATTTTTTACTGTCGCAAATTTTAAGTGCGCCAGGGATTGCCTTTTCTATAGTAAATTATTCAAAAAATAATTTTTTACTGTCGCACATTTTAATTACGCCAGGGATTGCCTTTTCTATAGTAAATTATTCAAAAAATAATTTTTTACTGTCGCAAATTTTAATTACGCCAGGGATTGCCTTTTCTATAGTAAATTATTCAAAAAAATAATTTTCTACTGTCGCAAAATTTAATTACGCCAGGGATTGCCTTTTCTATAGTAAATTATTCAAAAAATAATTTTCTACTGTCGCAAATTTTAATTGCGCCAGGGATTGCCTTTTCTATAGTACATTATTCAAAAAATAATTTTATACTGTCGCAAATTTTAATTACGCCAGGGATTGCCTTTTTATAGTAAATTATTCAAAAAATAATTTTTTACTGTCGCAAATTTTAAATACGCCAGGGATTTCCTTTTCTATAGTAAATTATTCAAAAAATAATTTTCAACTGTCGCAAATTTTAATTACGCCAGGGATTGCCTTTTCTATAGTAAATTATTCAAAAAATAATTTTTTACTGTCGCAAATTTTAAGTGCGCCAGGGATTGCCTTTTCTATAGTAAATTTTGAAAAAAATAATTTTTTACTGTCGCAAATTTTAATTGCACCAGGGATTGACTTTTCTATAGTAAATTATTCAAAAAATAATTTTCTACTGTCGCAAATTTTAATTGCGCCAGGGACTGCCTTTTCTATAGTAAATTTTTCAAAAAATAATTTTTTACTATCGCAAGTTTTAATTGCGCCACGGATTACCTTTTCTACAGTAAATTATTCAAAAAATAATTTTCTACTGTCGCAAATTTTAATTACGCCAGGGACTGCCTTTTATATAGTAAATTTCTCACAATATAATTTTATACTGTCGCAAATTTTAATTACGCCAGGTATTGCCTTTTCTATAGTAAATTATTCAAAAAATAATTTTCTACTGTCGCAAATTTTAATTGCGCCAGGGATTGCCTTTTCTACAGTAAATTTTTCAAAAAATAATTTTCTACTGTCGCAAATTTTAATTGCGCCAGAGATTGCCTTTTCTACAGTAAATTATTCAAAAAATAATTTTATACTGTCGCAAATTTTAATTACGCCAGGGATTGCCTTTTCTATAGTAAATTATTCAAAAAATAATTTTTTACTGTCGCAAATTTTAATTGCGCCAGGGATTGCCCTTTCTATAGTAAATTATTCAAAAAATAATTTTCAACTGTCGCAAATTTTAATTACGCCAGGGATTGCCTTTTCTATAGTACATTATTCAAAAAATAATTTCATAGTGTCGCAAATTTTAATTACGCCAGGGATTGCCTTTTTATAGTAAATTATTCAAAAAATAATTTTTTACTGTCGCAAATTTTAATTGCGCCAGGGATTGCCTTTTCTATAGTAAATTTTTCAAAAAATAATTTTATATTGTCGCAAATTTTAATTACGCCAGGGATTGCCTTTTCTATAGTAAATTATTCAAAAATTAATTTTATACTGTCGCAAATTTTAAGTGCGCCAGGGATTGCCTTTTCTATAGTAAATTTTGCAAAAAATAATTTTTTACTGTCGCAAATTTTAATTACGCCAGGGATTGCCTTTTCTATAGTAAATTATTCAAAAAATAATTTTTTACTATCGCAAGTTTTAATTGCGCCAGGGATTGCCATTTCTACAGTAAATTATTCAAAAAATAATTTTCTACTGTCGCAAATTTTAAATACGCCAGGGATTGCCTTTTCTATAGTAAATTATTCAAAAAATAATTTTCAACTGTCTCAAATTTTAATTACGCCAGGGATTGCCTTTTCTATAGTAAATTATTCAAAAAATAATTTTTTACTGTCGCAAATTTTAAGTGCGCCAGGGATTGCCTTTTCTATAGTAAATTTTGCAAAAAATAATTTTTTACTGTCGCAAATTTTAATTGCACCAGGGATTGACTTTTCTATAGTAAATTATTCAAAAAATAATTTTCTACTGTCGCAAATTTTAATTGCGCCAGGGACTGCCTTTTCTATAGTAAATTTTTCAAAAAATAATTTTTTACTATCGCAAGTTTTAATTGCGCCAGGGATTGCCTTTTCTACAGTAAATTATTCAAAAAATAATTTTCTACTGTCGCAAATTTTAATTACGCCAGGGATTGCCTTTTATATAGTAAATTTCTCACAATATAATTTTATACTGTCGCAAATTTTAATTACGCCAGGTATTGCCTTTTCTATAGTAAATTATTCAAAAAATAATTTTCTACTGTCGCAAATTTTAATTGCGCCAGGGATTGCCTTTTCTACAGTAAATTTTTCAAAAAATAATTTTCTACTGTCGCAAATTTTAATTGCGCCAGGGATTGCCTTTTCTACAGTAAATTATTCAAAAAATAATTTTATACTGTCGCAAATTTTAATTACGCCAGGGATTGCCTTTTCTATAGTAAATTATTCAAAAAATAATTTTTTACTGTCGCAAATTTTAATTGCGCCAGGGATTGCCCTTTCTATAGTAAATTATTCAAAAAATAATTTTCAACTGTCGCAAATTTTAATTACGCCAGGGATTGCCTTTTCTATAGTAAATTATTCAAAAAATAATTTTTTACTGTCGCAAATTTTAAGTGCGCCAGGGATTGCCTTTTCTATAGTAAATTATTCAAAAAATAATTTTTTACTGTCGCAAATTTTAATTACGCCAGGGATTGCCTTTTCTATAGTAAATTATTCAAAAAATAATTTTTTACTGTCGCAAATTTTAATTACGCCAGGGATTGCCTTTTCTATAGTAAATTATTCAAAAAATAATTTTTTACTGTCGCAAATTTTAAATATCCCAGGGATTGCCTTTTTATAGTAAATTATTCAAAAAATAATTTTCTACTGTCGCAAATTTTAAATACGCCAGGGATTGCCTTTTCTATAGTAAATTATTCAAAAAATAATTTTATACTGTCGCAAATTTTAATTACGCCAGGGATTGCCTTTTCTATAGTAAATTATTCAAAAAATAATTTTTTACTGTCGCAAATTTTAATTGCGCCAGGGATTGCCTTTTCTATAGTAAATTATTCAAAAAATTATTTTTTACTATCGCAAGTTTTAATTGCGCCAGGGATTGCCATTTCTACAGTAAATTATTCAAAAAATAATTTTCTACTGTCGCAAATTTTAAATACTCCAGGGATTGCCTTTTCTATAGTAAACTATTCAAAAAATAATTTTCAACTGTCGCAAATTTTAATTACGCCAGGGATTGCCTTTTCTATAGTAAATTTTGCAAAAAATAATTTTTTACTGTCGCAAATTTTAATTGCGCCAGGGATTGCCTTTTCTATAGTAAATTATTCAAAAAATAATTTTCTACTGTCGCAAATTTTAATTGCGCCAGGGATTGCCTTTTCTATAGTAAATTTTTCAAAAAATAATTTTTTACTATCGCAAGTTTTAATTGCGCCAGGGATTGCCTTTTCTACAGTAAATTATTCAAAAAATAATTTTCTACTGTCGCAAATTTTAATTACGCCAGGGATTGCCTTTTATATAGTAAATTTCTCACAAAATAATTTTATACTGTCGCAAATTTTAATTACGCCAGGGATTGCCTTTTCTATAGTAAATTATTCAAAAAATAATTTTCTACTGTCGCAAATTTTAATTGCGCCAGGGATTGCCTTTTCTACAGTAAATTTTTCAAAAAATAATTTTCTACTGTCGCAAATTTTAATTGCGCCAGGGATTGCCTTTTCTACAGTAAATTATTCAAAAAATTATTTTATACTGTCGCAAATTTTAATTACGCCAGGGATTGCCTTTTCTACAGTAAATTATTCAAAAAATAATTTTTTACTGTCGCAAATTTTAATTGCGCCAGGGATTGCCTTTTCTATAGTAAATTTTTCAAAAAATAATTTTATACTGTCGCAAATTTTAATTACGCCTGGGATTGCTTTTTCTATAGTAAATTATTCAAAAATTAATTTTATACTGTCGCAAATTTTAAGTGCGCCAGGGATTGCCTTTTCTATAGTAAATTTTGCAAAAAATAATTTTTTACTGTCGCAAATTTTAATTACGCCAGGGATTGCCTTTTCTATAGTAAATTATTCAAAAAATAATTTTTTACTATCGCAAGTTTTAATTGCGCCAGGGATTGCCATTTCTACAGTAAATTATTCAAAAAATAATTTTCTACTGTCGCAAATTTTAAATACGCCAGGGATTGCCTTTTCTATAGTAAATTATTCAAAAAATAATTTTCAACTGTCGCAAATTTTAATTACGCCAGGGATTGCCTTTTCTATAGTAAATTATTCAAAAAATAATTTTTTACTGTCGCAAATTTTAAGTGCGCCAGGGATTGCCTTTTCTATAGTAAATTTTGCAAAAAATAATTTTTTACTGTCGCAAATTTTAATTGCACCAGGGATTGACTTTTCTATAGTAAATTATTCAAAAAATAATTTTCTACTGTCGCAAATTTTAATTGCGCCAGGGACTGCCTTTTCTATAGTAAATTATTCAAAAAATAATTTTCTACTGTCGCAAGTTTTAATTGCGCCAGGGATTGCCTTTTCTACAGTAAATTTTTCAAAAAATAATTTTCTACTGTCGCAAATTTTAATTGCGCCAGGGATTGCCTTTTCTACAGTAAATTATTCAAAAAATAATTTTATACTGTCGCAAATTTTAATTACGCCAGGGATTGCCTTTTCTATAGTAAATTATTCAAAAAATAATTTTTTACTGTCGCAAATTTTAATTGCGCCAGGGATTGCCCTTTCTATAGTAAATTATTCAAAAAATAATTTTCAACTGTCGCAAATTTTAATTACGCCAGGGATTGCCTTTTCTATAGTACATTATTCAAAAAATAATTTTATACTGTCGCAAATTTTAATTACGCCAGGGATTGCCTTTTCTATAGTAAATTATTCAAAAAATAATTTTTTACTGTCGCAAATTTTAATTGCGCCAGGGATTGCCTTTTCTTTAGTAAATTTTTCAAAAAATAATTTTATACTGTCGCAAATTTTAATTACGCCAGGGATTGCCTTTTCTATAGTAAATTATTCAAAAATTAATTTTATACTGTCGCAAATTTTAAGTGCGCCAGGGATTGCCTTTTCTATAGTAAATTTTGCAAAAAATAATTTTTTGCTGTCGCAAATTTTAATTACGCCAGGGATTGCCTTTTCTATAGTAAATTATTCAAAAAATAATTTTTTACTATCGCAAGTTTTAATTGCGCCAGGGATTGCCATTTCTACAGTAAATTATTCAAAAAATAATTTTCTACTGTCGCAAATTTTAAATACGCCAGGGATTGCCTTTTCTATAGTAAATTATTCAAAAAATAATTTTCAACTGTCGCAAATTTTAATTACGCCAGGGATTGCCTTTTCTATAGTAAATTATTCAAAAAATAATTTTTTACTGTCGCAAATTTTAAGTGCGCCAGGGATTGCCTTTTCTATAGTAAATTTTGCAAAAAATAATTTTTTACTGTCGCAAATTTTAATTGCACCAGGGATTGACTTTTCTATAGTAAATTATTCAAAAAATAATTTTCTACTGTCGCAAATTTTAATTGCGCCAGGGACTGCCTTTTCTATAGTAAATTTTTCAAAAAATAATTTTTTACTATCGCAAGTTTTAATTGCGCCAGGGATTGCCTTTTCTACAGTAAATTATTCAAAAAATAATTTTCTACTGTCGCAAATTTTAATTACGCCAGGGATTGCCTTTTATATAGTAAATTTCTCACAATATAATTTTATACTGTCGCAAATTTTAATTACGCCAGGTATTGCCTTTTCTATAGTAAATTATTCAAAAAATAATTTTCTACTGTCGCAAATTTTAATTGCGCCAGGGATTGCCTTTTCTACAGCAAATTTTTCAAAAAATAATTTTCTACTGTCGCAAATTTTAATTGCGCCAGGGATTGCCTTTTCTACAGTAAATTATTCAATAAATAATTTTATACTGTCGCAAATTTTAATTACGCCAGGGATTGCCTTTTCTATAGTAAATTATTCAAAAAATAATTTTTTACTGTCGCAAATTTTAATTGCGCCAGGGATTGCCCTTTCTATAGTAAATTATTCAAAAAATAATTTTCAACTGTCGCAAATTTTAATTACGCCAGGGATTGCCTTTTCTATAGTACATTATTCAAAAAATAATTTTTTACTGTCGCAAATTTTAAGTGCGCCAGGGATTGCCTTTTCTGTAGTAAATTATTCAAAAAATAATTTTATACTGTCGCAAATTTTAATTACGCCAGGGATTGCCTTTTCTATAGTAAATTATTCAAAAAATAATTTTCTACTGTCGCAAATTTTAAATATCCCAGGGATTGCCTTTTCTATAGTAAATTTCTCACAAAATAATTTTTTACTGTCGCAAATTTTAAGTGCGCCAGGGATTGCCTTTTCTATAGTAAATTATTCAAAAAATAATTTTCTACTGTCGCAAATTTTAATTGCGCCAGGGATTGCCTTTTCTATAGTAAATTATTCAAAAAATAATTTTCTACTGTCGCAAATTTTAATTACGCCAGGGATTGCCTTTTCTATAGTAAATTATTCAAAAAATAATTTTTTACTGTCGCAAATTTTAATTACGCCAGGGATTGCCTTTTCTATAGTAAATTATTCAAAAAATAATTTTCTACTGTCGCAAATTTTAAATATCCCAGGGATTGCCTTTCCTATAGTCAATTTCGCACAAAATAATTTTTTACTGTCGCAAATTTCAATTGCGCCAGGGATTGCCTTTTCTACAGTAAATTATTCAAAAAATAATTTTTTAGTGTCGCAAATTTTAATTACGCCAGGGATTGCCTTTTCTATAGTAAATTATTCAAAAAATAATTTTCTACTGTCGCAAATTTTAATTACGCCAGGGGTTGCCTTTTCTATAGTAAATTGTTCAAAAAATAATTTTTTACTGTCGCAAATTTTAATTACGCCAGGGATTGCCTTTTCGATAGTAAATTATTCAAAAAATAATTTTTTACTGTCGCAAATTTTAAATATCCCAGGGATTGCCTTTTCTATAGTAAATTATTCAAAAAATAATTTTCTACTGTCGCAAATTTTAAATACGCCAGGGATTGCCTTTTCTATAGTAAATTATTCAAAAAATAATTTTTTACTGTCGCAAATTTTAATTACGCCAGGGATTGCCTTTTATATAGTAAATTATTCAAAAAATAATTTTTTACTGTCGCAAATTTTAAATATCCCAGGGATTGCCTTTTCTATAGTAAATTATTCAAAAAATAATTTTCTACTGTCGCAAATTTTAAATACGCCAGGGATTGCCTTTTCTATAGTAAATTATGCAAAAAATAATTTTATACCGTCGCAAATTTTAATTACGCCAGGGATTGCCTTTTCTATAGTAAATTATTCAAAAAATAATTTTTTACTGTCGCAAATTTTAATTGCGCCAGGGATTGCCTTTTCTATAGTAAATTATTCAAAAAATAATTTTCAACTGTCGCAAATTTTAATTACGCCAGGGATTGCCTTTTATATAGTAAATTTTTCAAAAATTAATTTTATACTGTCGCAAATTTTAAGTGCGCCAGGGATTGCCTTTTCTATAGTAAATTTTGCAAAAAATAATTTTTTACTGTCGCAAATTTTAATTACGCCAGGGATTGCCTTTTCTATAGTAAATTATTCAAAAAATAATTTTTTACTATCGCAAGTTTTAATTGCGCCAGGGACTGCCTTTTCTACACTAAATTATTCAAAAAATAATTTTCTACTGTCGCAAATTTTAAATACGCCAGGGATTGCCTTTTCTATAGTAAATTATTCAAAAAATAATTTTCTACTGTCGCAAATTTTAATTACGCCAGGGATTGCCTTTTCTATAGTAAATTATTCAAAAAATAATTTTCTACTGTCACAAATTTTAATTACGCCAGGGATTGCCTTTTCTATAGTAAATTATTCAAAAAATAATTTTCTACTGTCGCAAATTTTAAATATCCCAGGGATTGATTTTTCTATAGTAAATTTCTCACAAAATAATTTTTTACTGTCGCAAATTTTAAGTGCGCCAGGGATTGCCTTTTCTATAGTAAATTTTTCAAAAAATAATTTTTTACTATCGCAAATTTTAAATATCCCAGGGATTGCCTTTTCTATAGTAAATTTCTCACAAAATAATTTTTTACTGTAGCAAATTTTAAGTGCGCCAGGGATTGCCTTTTCTATAGTAAATTATTCAAAAAATAATTTTCTACTGTCGCAAATTTTAATTACGCCAGGGATTGCCTTTTCTATAGTAAATTATTCAAAAAATAATTTTCTACTGTCGCAAATTTTATTTGCGCCAGGGATTGCCTTTTCTACAGTAAATTATTCAAAAAATAATTTTATACTGTCGCAAATTTTAATTACGCCAGGGATTGCCTTTTCTATAGTAAATTATTCAAAAAATAATTTTTTACTGTCGCAAATTTTAATTGCGCCAGGGATTGCCTTTTCTATAGTAAATTATTCAAAAAATAATTTTCAACTGTCGCAAATTTTAATTACGCCAGGGATTGCCTTTTCTATAGTAAGTTATTCAAAAAATAATTTTTTACTGTCGCAAATTTTAAGTGCGCCAGGAATTGCCTTTTCTATAGTAAATTATTCAAAAAATAATTTTATACTGTCGCAAATTTTAATTACGCCAGGGATTGCCTTTTCTATAGTAAATTATTCAAAAAATAATTTTCTACTGTCGCAAATTTTAAATATCCCAGGGATTGCCTTTTCTATAGTCAATTTCTCACAAAATAATTTTTTACTGTCGCAAATTTTAAGTGCGCCACGGATTGCCTTTTCTATAGTAAATTATTCAAAAAATAATTTTCTACTGTCGCAAATTTTAATTGCGCCAAGGATTGCCTTTTCTATAGTAAATTATTCAAAAAATAATTTTCTACTGTCGCAAATTTTAATTACGCCAGGGATTGCCTTTTCTATAGTAAATTATTCAAAAAATAATTTTATACTGTCGCAAATTTTAATTACGCCAGGGATTGCCTTTTCTATAGTAAATTATTCAAAAAATAATTTTCAGCTGTCGCAAATTTTAATTACGCCAGGGATTGCCTTTTCTATAGTAAATTATTCAAAAAATAATTTTCTACTGTCGCAAATTTTAATTGCGCCAGGGATTGCCTTTTCTATAGTAAATTATTCAAAAAATAATTTTCTACTGTAGCAAATTTTAATTGCGCCAGGGATTGCCTTTTCTATAGTAAATTATTCAAAAAATAATTTTATACTGTCGCAAATTTTAATTACGCCAGGGATTGCCTTTTCTATAGTAAATTATTCAAAAAATAATTTTCTACTGTCGCAAATTTTAAATATCCCAGGGATTGCCTTTTCTATAGTAAATTTCTCACAAAATAATTTTTTACTGTCGCTAATTTTAAGTGCGCCAGGGATTGCCTTTTCTATAGTAAATTATTCAAAAAATAATTTTATACTGTCGCAAATTTTAATTACGCCAGGAATTGCCTTTTCTATAGTAAATTATTCAAAAAATAATTTTTTACTGTCGCAAATTTTAAGTGCGCCAGGGATTGCCTTTACTATAGTAAATTATTCAAAAAATAATTTTATACTGTCGCAAATTTTAAGTGCGCCAGGCATTGCCTTTCCTATAGTAAATTATTCAAAAAATAATTTTCAACTGTCGCAAATTTTAATTACGCCAGGGATTGCCTTTTCTATAGTAAATTATTCAAAAAATAATTTTTTTCTGTCGCAAATTTTAAGTACGCCAGGGATTGCCTTTACTATAGTAAATTATTCAAAAAATAATTTTATACTGTCGCAAATTTTAATTACGCCAGGGATTGCCTTTTCTATAGTAAATTATTCAAAAAATAATTTTCTACTG